>KV751331.1:5095867-5214373 GCA_001698575.1 Mola mola | reverse complement strand
AAATAATTGCACATAATTAGGTCTGCACTGAGGCTCTTCGCACCTGTTTATAGTCTGCATTAATCATTCACCTGTGCACTTGAATGGAAACACTAGATGGCAGCGATGCATCAGAGTAATATAAGATGACATATTTACTCTGTTCTGTGCCAAACACACAGATATGTCACATGTTTTACAGAATAGTAAATACTTCCCTCCTACAGGAAGATGTACTGCAGAGAGGAACTGCTAACTTCGCTCCCAACACATTTATTGATTGCATATTGGCGTTTTTAGTCAATAGACCTAACATTTCCTCAGTGACTGGAGAGCAAGATGGAAGGCTGCTCATTGGCGTGAACGCTGCCCCCCCCCCCGCTGACAGATACTAAGTGCGGCTGCCATGCTGAGGGAAGGAATTCTCCATCTTGCCCCCTGGTGACTCATTCTGCGCTGAGGGACAGAGTTAGAACACCCCTGGAGGTGCAACATTTGAACGCTGTCAGCGTCCAGGGAGCCCCCTCTCTTCAGACTGATCTCATGTCCAAAAATACCTCCACCATGTCAAGCAGTCAATTTAAACTCTGCTCGATTGAAAAAAAATGATTCCTATTGGCCTGCGCACTCAATTTAATGTCTTATTTTGTAAGTTTAGTGATGATCAGTGAGAAATTAAATAGGTTCCAACCACCGTAATGATCTTCTGGGTTGTCGGTCAATTTGAATCTCTTGTCTACACGTTTGCTATTTGGTTGTGTAAGCAAGTCGTGCTTTCCCCTCTTTGACCCGCGCTGTCGGCGGCTAATGACGTTTCATGTCCTAGTAGGAGGCTTGCAGCCGGTCATGGCCCCTGTGTGAAAGGTAATTATATATATAGAGGCACATACAAACACACAGGGCCCGTTCATTTTGTGCAAATAAAGGGACCAACTACTGCTGGAAGACTGTACGCAGACAATTTGGCAGCGCTCGTGTCCCCGGAGACAGACGACGCCTCTCTGCAGAGCTGCATAAATGGTCGGTAACTACCTCCTCTTGTAAATATGCTCACGTTCAGGCATTTTAACAACAACTGCAATGCAAGATGAAGTACCTAGCGCGTTGGCGCCTGTCTGCGAGTTTGCACACTGGCATTTACAGCTGTGCCTGGATATCATGGGAGCACATTGGTGTCTGTAGCTCAGGCAGCACGAGCAGCCGAAGCAGTCACAAATGATACCATTTATCACCCCCTCCACGGCCGCAGGAAGCTGGACAGAGACGAGTGGGAAGGGATAGAAAGAAGCAGATGGAGGGAGTGTGAGGGCGGGAGGAGGAACAACAGAACCTGTGTGTGTTTAAGTGAGTTGTAAAATGTTACAGCTAAAATGGGGTTTCTTTTCTTAACAAGCCACACTTGCTAGCTTCACAGAAAAGATAAGGCAAATATCTAACAGTGTGGCCAGGCTACACTCCAGGTCGGACATTCGAACTGAGGGGGCTTTCAGTGCAGAGTTAGTGGAGCAAAGAGGTCTGGACTGCCGCCCTTTGGTGCACATGCTCGCCTCACGATGAATTTATGCAAAGACTAAGGAACATGGCTGTGTTCTGCTAAATCCGCGTTTATTCTTATTGCAGGTGATGCCGAGGTCTCTTTCTTCCCCTGAGCATTTTTATTTCCATCATCATCTCGCTCCTTGCCATTTCAAATTTTTCGAAAGCTCAATTCATGTCAGAGTGATATCTTGGCAGCAGATTCTCGCTGTGGTCTCCATTATACGCGGGGATTTTCATATGGAAAATATCAAAGAGGCAAACGTGTAGGCGAGAAGACCAGCGATACAAGAACACCCATGGAGATCACAGTGTCACGCTTTTGTATTTTAATCTATTTCTAACCTAGTGGCGTTTTACCTTATTAGCTTGCTTTGAATTTTTACAAACTTGACATTTTAATCACGCCTCTTGCTGTGTCTCTTCAGCAACTTACCGACGCAAACTATCTACTGATGTACAAATTAGGGGATTTGACAATAAATATGCTCAATGTAACTAACACGAATCACATGGTCTTGTTAAAATGTTGGAGAAAACATCTCATCCGGCATGTATTAGCACCAGTGACGGTAAATAGGTTTTGACTTACAACAACGGGCCGTGCGAGTACATTCTCGGCAATTATAATTTTACTTTAAAGAAAGGGGGAAACTGGACCATAAATGGCAATACCGATCCAGGTCCAGCCACTCAGGATGGCCTAGAAGGTATGGAAAGAAGTATGTCAGTAGTATAAAAATGAAATCAAGAGGTGCTCCTTGTCGTCTTTGGTTGTTCACATGTGAGGACCTAATTTTACTTTAATCGAAGCAAAATGTGCCAATACTCATCGTGACAATGACCATACACAACACATCCTTCCTAGGGACATTGAGAAAGCGTACAAGTTTGGGTCAGGAGCCCAGTTTCCAAAACATTGTGAATAATAGTGGAAAATGATTGTGCAAGGAAATGTTTTAACTTGAAAATGCAAGGCAGCCCAGACAGTCACTCCTCTAAATTTGATTGCGTTAGAAGATTGTGAAATACTCGTTTGCAGATTATGTACAATCAGTTGTTGTCATCTTGAATGAATTACTCCGTGATAAACAGCATCATATTATCATAATAATTTTACAGCCTCACTCTTTGATATATCCACCCATTTATGTTCTTAGCAGCTGCAGTTATTGTCGTCCTCTGATGATAAAAAAAATAAAAAAATTTGATCATACATGTAAAGCTCTTGTTTACAGGCACTCAGTGTGTGTCACGTTATGTCAACAACTCTGTTGTTGTACGCTGGGTTCTAACAATGCTAATGACACTGTTATCAACTCCGCTGATGGCTCTACATCTCGCTTTCTGAGTGCTATGATGAATTGTTGCTCCCAATTCACAAGCTGCTCCTAAATCTGTGGATTAGATTAAATGAGCCAACCATCAAGCTGTAAGCAGTTCATTTTATTCAAAGCAGAACGAAGAGGTGGTGATTAAAAATTCAAATTATTTATAGGAAAGAAATGTAATCAGAAAAACAAAAGATTAATTATTTATCAAAGCCTGCGCTGCCAACTTTAGCTAGGCGACGCATCGTGCAGGATGAGCTTCATTCAAAATGTATATCAGATGCAGCAGCGCATGTTGAAAGACAGCCTCTCTTTGAGCAAATGCAAATGCAGACGCGCAAAAGCAATTAGACATACAGCTGTGTATATTTTGTTTGTATGTTGTGCTTGATTTCAAGCCTTTACGCTGACCACTGTTGACTTCTACTGTACGGGCTTCATTTCTGCCGTCTCTCTCTTGCTGCGTCCTCCTACTATGCTGGAGTTTTGGGATGGAGCTGAACTCGTACAGGCGTCTCATTGTAAGTCACATCAGAACTCCCTTCCTACATTTCACCAACAATTGGAAAGATTTTTCTAAATGGAAATTTTCAGTTTTCATCCAATGCAATAATGCTTATCTAGTGCAAACACAGATTCATTCAGCTTCCATAGCAGAGCGATTGACTGCGTTCAGTTCACACTTTGTGGTAAATGGTAGAGCCTATTCAGCTCTGACATTGTGTAGGGATGTCAATACGCCAAGAAACGGATCTCTGGTGGAAGGAAAGAGACGGCCTTGGTTTGTATTCATTTATATCACAGCTGTGTTCAGCTGAATACAGGAAACCCTTTTACCGATATGTCAACAACAATTTCAGCTTTCAGAAGCCGGAACTAGAAGAAAGGACTGTGTGGCAGCTTGTCTGGCTACTTGTCGTGCACTCCCTGGTCTGTTTACTCTTCTATCAATCCATCATGTACTCGTGCAGCTTCAAGCACAACAACACAACAGGAAGTATGAACATCCAGACACACCTCACTGAGGTTCATGAGCAGTGTAGCACATTCAGAAATCACAGCTAAGGATCCACCGTGAGCATTTCAGTCTTTAGCAAGCAACACCAGGGTGTTTTAGTGCTCTGCATGGTACATTAAACCAGTGACCAGCGGCTGAGGAACATTTCTAACTACACTCAGGTTCAATGGCAGGGCAATAATGCTAATATTATTGTTAATTTTAGGGCATTACTGTTTATGCTGAGTAAAGGATTCACCTTGAAATCTAGTGAAGTGCAATACTTGGTAGGAGTCATCGTTTATTCAATTTGAGAAGAATATTTATGATATATGAATGATTTTTTGATGGATGCCCAAGGGGATGATATCCATATGTTGGAGGAGTAAACATCTAAATGTGAAAGATTGCAGAATAGTGTGACACCTGTCCTGTTAGGGATGGCCCTTTTCAATCATTACTCGAGGGCTTGCAAAATATATTTATTTTTAAATAAAAGATTAAACCGGAGCGCAATGTGGAAGCAATGTTCCACCCACGTTTACTAAATAGCCTGTAACATAACAGCTATGTGGCTGTCAGAGAACATTAAAATATAACAATTCTAAATTTCTGCAAATAAATAGCCACTGATGGAAATCAAGTGCAGTTTCAAACGTACGCAGGCGCACACCTTCGCCAACACGTCCCGCTCCTCGACAGCGCCTTTATAAGGTTGTAAGGTCTGTAATAACAGCCACCTATTCGACAAGTTGGTAATCAGCCTTCAGTTCAGTCTCACTGACCTCGAGCATCTTTCCACTCCTGTGGCTTGTACTCTGGCCAACCATCAGCCTTCTTGTTCCCCTGAACTTAGTAGGGGCAGATATCCAGTCACGATTTTCACTATTAGCCCTAGTGGGGTAATATCCACCGTTCTGTTATCATAACTGAAGCGTGTGCTAACAAATCTTGCAGATGATGTGATGTGACACTGTCTCTGCAGGTTACTCCTCCTGCTTTAACAAACTAAGTGGTTAAACGTCAAACTAGTGTTTCTAGAAGTTCAACGCCACTTATTTTTGTTTTGGTCAAAGTTTAAGGCCTCACGTTTCTTGCTCACGCCGACTAATGTTCAACCGTTGCAGCCAAGAATGACACTGTGCAGGTATGTGAATGGTAAAATGCCACTCGAATGATAACGTCACCAATGGGTACTCAAAGACTCGTACCCATCAACCATGTCCTGTTATGACTGTCTGACATGTGACCTAACTGTCCTTTCCACCTGGACAAATGATGAACACGTTAATCATGCGCAGTGGTACAGACATCTTGCTATCGTTAGTTTTTGCCTGCTTACCTTGGGTAACTTACAACTTTTAAATTTACTTATTATTACTATCATGCTCTCATGTGATTATTTTTAATTTTTTTTTCGCTTTTTGCTGTATGTCTGTGATGAGAGCACTGTGCGTATTTTTAAAAACAATAAAAAGTGAATTACATAAAAAAAATGGAAAATTTGGCACACCTCAAATGAAGTGTTTTGTTAGAATTATTGCCATGTCAAGGAGGTGCTGGGATCCATTTATGGAAACAAATGGGAAATATCTGACAAACACACTCCAAGCAGTTGACCAATCACAACAGAATCACAGTAAGAATTGGAAATATTCAATTGATCAGTTAGGGACAATTGCTATTAGAGTGGGCCAGCTGACTGATCAGAGCAGTGGTGGTTAATAAGGTGCTGCTTTGATGGACTCTTTCGGGAAGATAATGAGATTTCTAACAGCAGAGTCTGTGAACGTGTTCTCGTAAAAACCCAAAAATAACAATCTGACTGCTTTGTGCCAGATATTCTCAGTGTCTATCCTGACTAATATCACTGGGCTTTGTAATCTAAACAGATACGTTTTTGGGTTTTTTTTTCCCCCCTATAGGTGCTCAAGAATTCACATCAATATAAAAATACAAATTGAAATTCATCACTTCAACAACCTGTTACATTTGTAAAACACTATAAAGGTGTGTAGCTTCAGTGTTCCCATTTAAATCGCAGCTTCATACATATGTTTTTTCCCCACATTTTTAGATCACGTTAGTATTTTCCAGTCGTTTCTTTGGGAAGACAGCCCTCAGAAAGTTTCTGACAATCAGAAATGGGTTGAAAATCCCCACCTTAAATAAACCCTTGCTTCTGACGCAAAAGACTACCCTGTGAATCTGGATGAGACGCGATCGGTTGTGACATATCTGATGAGCGAGGAGGAGTTAGAGATTAAATCTTTTTAATGCCCTATTTGCACGTCAACAGTTCTGTTACACAAACACACACATGAATTTCAAAAGCTCTTGAAAGGTTCCTTATGTCAGAGAGTCTGTAACCCTGTTACAATAGCAAAAAAAACCTGCCTTGGTATTTTCTTCGAATAGGTTTGAATGCACAGTTTTTCAATTTTGAACCTTGTGATCACATGTATTTTCTCATCTTTTGTTCGGGGATTGTTGTGAGAGAGAATTAAGAGAGCCCGCTCTACAGAATAAAAAGAGCAGAAATACAGAGAGACAGATTTGAGTGAGATACTCAATTATCACAACAGCATAGAACCTTGTGGGAAACTCGGTGTATTTGTGTTTTTCTGATAGCTCCTACAGCAGGTTTGCTTGCTGATGTTGTTCAAAGTTCAGTCCTTGTTATTTTTATCTATATTGCTTCTCTTCCCCGCCTGGATGTATTGCAATTATCATATATTGCAGGTGTTGTCAGATAAAAGCAAACTTTTAATTATACTTGAGTTCACACCAAAATCTCTTTCATACTATGTAGAGACATTCACAGTTATAAGGCTGCTGATTCGTCACACTAGATTTGCAGGCTTTGCATCAGAGATACAGCACGTCTTCCGCTGGTCAAACATCACATCAAAACGACATGCGATACCCGGCCCTCACTTCTTACCCGAGCAGACACGCCATCTCAAAAACAGGAGCTTCTCCAAATACCCCCCCTTCTCTCGTACAGTTCAGCGCTCCCTGACCCTGCAGAACCATCGCTAATGACGGCGGTGCCAACTGTGAATTCATTCATAGATCATCTGGTGATTTTATTAATGCATGACGACTCGCTGGGTAGGCCCTCCTTCCAGGAGAGCGTGATTAATGGTGTTCCCCCCAAACTGCATCAGTTAGCCAGTGCTATCTGGTATTTGTCTTTACAAGATCGTATCGACTTTTGGGAGATCATGCAGAAAATGAACTGTCATGTGTGCAAGAGCTCGCTGAACGAAGGGAGGTAATACCTTCGTTCTGCGGGTCGACAGAAACAAGCATCAGCATGGAAATGGATACCACCGTGGCGCACACACACATACGCACACACACACACACACGCGCGCACGCGCACACGCGCGCACGCACACACGCACACACGCACACACACACACACACACACACACTCCTCCCCGGTTTCTAAGTCGAGAAATCTTGTTCTTCCTTTAATAAGCATAGCTCGCTGCTTCTTTGATGAAAATGGGTTTTAACAGAGGTCTGAGCGAGGATATTACAACATATCAAGCTGCTCCATTGTTTGGCTACACCACGTAATGGCATCATTATTCCTTCCTTTGTAAGCAGACGCAGAATTTACCACCGAACACCGACAGCCGCTCTTTGTCTTTGTACTTTGTAAATAGCTACTTACAGTCAGATTAACATCTAGGACCAAACTTCTAACACCCTTTGATTTCAAAGAGGTTTTTCTCTCCCCGTCTTCAGAAACACAAAATAACTACATAATACGAGATTGCCTGTACGTAATGGCATGCTTGTTGTTTCATATGCACTTCTCTTTAAAGATGTTGTAACTCCGCATATAACTTTCACATGTTTGTCAGGGGACACTTTGATCTTCCAAATTCAATATGCCATTTACTTGCATGTGAAACACGGATGAATGATTGAAGCAACATTTTCCTTGATGTGACATGATGTGAATTTGAACTGGAGGATCAACAACTCAAATATTTGTCCATTGAGTTGAAGTCCACCGAAGACATTTAGATTTCCTGAAAAAAGCAACATTCTAGCTCATATCTCAATATCTTACTCATTCTTGAACACACGTTTGCTGTCATTAACCTATCAAATAAACGCCTACCCTTTAAAATCTGCTCTTAGTGGGTTGTGTTTTTCCCCCTCCTTACCTGCAATTCACAGTCAAATCTCGAAATCTCAAGTCACTGCCAGGTCCCAGAAGTCATCCACCAGCCATTTTGTGGCAATCTGTAAGAAAGAGATTGCATCAACTAGGCTGATAATGCAAGTTTAAGCCCAGGGCTGATTTGCTGACAGACTGGAGATCAGCAACCAACGACCAATGGAGGCAGCGAAAGAGGAAGGCGGCCCTCTTATTGAGGCAATTCATATCCGCCCCAGCTGAGGGTGGAATGACTGTTACAGGAAGATAACTGCGCCTGGAGAAAATCCTGCTACAGGAACACTTGGAATTTTATCTGCGAACCAGCTTCCTCTTTGCAGATAGGGCGGGATATGCGAACTGGCAAGTTGCAGGTGGGAAGGCGGGGAGGCGTCATTACCAGAGGGTCAATGCACACATGATAACCCATCCTGCTCCTTTTATCCATTCCATTTTGTTTATGCTCTCCTCGCGGCCGCCTGCCTGATGAACTAAACACATTGGTCCCCTGGCTTTTGAAATCGACTTGACTGTGGATTTCCCTTCACAGACACCTGACGGATCCTGCGGCACGGCTCCATTATGGGGCCTAGAGGAACGCTCTGGCTGCCCTGCCTCTCTCCTCGAAACACGGCATGAAGAGCTGGCGATTAACTGTGAAACAACAGCACCACAGTCTCCCCTCACCCTGTCGTGTCGCAGTCCTGTGTCGAGGCCAGAATTAAGCCACGTTCAGATGAGTGGTGTTCCTGTGAGAGACTGTAAAGTAGGTTGAGGGGACAGCCGAGTCTCTTCCTAAACTAACGAACGTGGGGGAAGGTAATTAGTGGAATGCAGTCAGCGTTGTCTTTGATTGAAGCGACCTTCATTTTATTTTCTTTAACTAGCAGCTGCAGTTTACTGATTAATTATTGTATTAAATTAATGTAAGCAGCACCGTGATTTGTCCCTCGGTAGTAAATAGATCAACAAAATGCTCATAACAAATATTGCGGAAATGGAAAGGACCTAAAATCACAAATAGAGTAAATACTGTGTCACATATATACTGTATATATCAGATACTGTTTCATTGCATTAAATTGCATGTTACTATTGAATTTAAGATGGAGTCTCAGCCATTTTGTCAGATCAGTGAGCAGGAAAATATGAAGAGTTACTTTTGGTTAGAAAACTTGTGGTGGATTTGCATTGGAGATACAAATCAGACATTGTATTATACAGTTTATCAAATAATTTTTTTTTCTTTACTGATAAACCACATCTACCCAACAGTTATGATTAGTTGTATTGAATTTAATCTCAAATTCCCTCACTGGAACATTCTGTGTGACTGCTGGCTGTCTTAAATACCTTTGATAAACTTTTCTGAATCCATTGTAAGATTTACCTGCTTATGTTATCAAAGTCCTCAGAGACAATTTCCCAAAGTTTAGAGGGGGCAGCAGAAAATACAAAAATGTAGGATTTGACATATAACGAAGACGCAAAAAACAGGGATGCTAATCAGCTATTCATTGATATCAGTGGCTGATATTAATGTGTTGTATCTCATTAATTTTGCACCGTCTACATCCGCAGGTCAGGCCTTAAAGGCTGCCTATTGTGACTTGAAAGGAGCAGTCAGCATCATGGCTGAGGAATTCTACCTTCATTCGGCAATCCAACAGTTCTGACAGTCCAGGTCTTCTCTTTAGCAAAAAGAAATAATGAACCAATCCTGATGACTTGTGGACCTGAAGTTGGACCTAACTTTTAGAAGTTCAGTTCAGTTTTTTTTCATAGAGGATTTCTTTATTTTCTTGACACAGAGATTGATAATAGTCCTTTGATTGGAGGAAGGACTATTAAAAGGACATTACTAGGACGTTACTGCTGCAGACAGACAACGATCTAACCCGGGTGTCAACACCTGACATCATTTGCACAAGGGCTCTTCAGAAAGATCACAGGGGGCCTGAACGTGGACTTCCCGGCTGACGGATCATCTCCTTAATTACCAGGTCACCCTGGCACTGAGATGAGGCACCATTTCTAAGTGCTCATGACAGTAATATGAATATTTCCGTCCTTAGATTTTTCAGGGAGAAAGTAAACTAATTCTTAACATTAATGTTAACTTACGTTAAGCAAGTGAAAGGTCGGACTTAAGTCCCTAGAAGAGATATTTACAAAGTTAGTTTAGTGGCATGAAGAACAAACATTTTGACTAAATATTTGTTGTGTGCTTGTGTTAGGTGCATAATTTTACCCTCCACAGTTTGTTTCAAGGAACAATAAAGATATTTCAAATTCTCCAAACCATCTGAAATTTAGTTAATATGACACACTGAGATATTCCCACCTGTGAAACTAGAAAAAAGACTTTGTTCTTAGCAGACTAGCGCAACTGCCACTCATCCCTGCACACATGTAGTGCAAACGTATCAACGTTAATAAGCTCACGCCTGCTCTCTGGCAGGAATCACTCAGGGAGCCGGCGCAGACTCTATTTTCCACTCCAGGTAAAAATCAAGTAAACAAAAAGTATGCTTGATTATTTGGGTAAGGAATTGTGGGTTGAAAAATTAAGTTGTAATTTAAGGAGTAGTGAAGAAACAACAGAATCCTGCTCATGTATTTAGAACTTTGCCTTGTATTATTGAAAAAAAATAAAGACTCAATAATATCAACGGGGTTGTTGTGACGGTAGAAAAGGATTTGCCACATTCTTTTACCAATGAACACATTTAAATCATCTCACTACTAATCATCACAGTACCTGAACTTCTCAAAGTGTCGACAAAACGGAGTCAGTAACACCAGTAAATGAAGGGTAAATCACCGTCAAGATAAGAAACGTAAAGGACAAAATGGAATCTGGAAAATGGGACGTTGAACCATTAAAGCAAACATATATTAAAGAAATATTAGAAAAGTTTAGTAAGATCATCTGCGTCTCATCGCTTGCCTCCAATCAAACAAAAATAATTTTTAGACAAACTCTGATCTCGGCCAATAATGTGGATTTCAGGATACACACCTTGTTTAATTTGTGTGTCCTCCTCCAGCTTCTTTGGTAAAAGTCCAAGAGCGGCTGCTCCCATAATTTTGCCCAATTACAACAATTACAGCAACGCTGTAACAGAGCCCTTTACTGGGAAGTCCAGCAGCAAACTGACGTGCAGCAGGTTCTCTCACTCAGAGCGGAATAACTCAAGGTGGGATCGAGTGGTGGGGCTCCCTCCAACCACCACTTAAGAGTCACCATTTACTGCTTGCTCACAGACCAGCTCAGCATGGGCCCATTAATGTGTAATTAGAGAAAAATAACGAGACAAATATTCAACAACAGCGTTTCAGGTCATCATTAATCGTTAATGGTTTCCGGGTTCAAATTGTGGTGATGAGCTCGAGGGTCAACAGACAGTTGGAGTCGTTTATACGGCTGTGCTGTCGAAGTGCATTAGGTAAAATGCTCATTTCTGAAGTATTATTTAAATTCATAATTTATCAGCCTTCATCAATTGGACTGCAAGAGAAGTTACAGGGTAGGTGTGAGTGTTCGAGAGAGAGAATGACGTGAACTCGTGGGGTCACTCCAAGGGCTAAGCCGTTCTGCAAATGAGATGCACAAAAATGAGCAATTATTACTTTATGAAAGTATTATTATTGCATTTTAAAGCTTTCATTTAAAACTTTAATTTCCAGCTGCAGCTAATGGCTTCTACAGACCACGCATTGTTTTTTCAATATTATACATTTATTGCAATCCACACTGTGCGAAACGGATCTGATAACGTCGAGCACAACACCCAGTTTATGTACACTGTGCGATGAGGAGCCGGGTGAATCGTAGCCTGCAAGGCCAGTCAACACGCAGCGTCATTAGCTTCATTAGCATGTGTCAGCCCGATTGAGCTGAGGTCGCTGTGATGATCGGCAGAAAGTGAATTCTTGCCATGGTGTCACTCAAGTGCATGGGGAAAAAAGAGGGGGGGAAACAAAAATGTGAACACAGTTGTGGCTTGGGAAGAGGGGCCAATACCGTTGTTGCAAAGTGAGCTTGAGTCACAGTCCTGTTAGCATAGGCTAATATGTTAGCATATGTCAGCTCTTGCACCTGTGTAGTAGCTCTGATAAGTGTGTAATTTCATGCTGCAATTCTATTAATTGGTTGGTTGATGCAGGTTGTATAAAGATTCACGCCTGGAAATGATTGTCCCATCAGATATTTGTCGCAGGCCGTTTTTTTTTTTTGGTAAGAACACCTTGAGATTAGGCATCTTTGATTCTTCTGTGCTGTGACAGTGGAGTTGAAGTTGACAGCGCTAGAAAATCACAACTATGCTTTTGCAGTTTGTTGCAAGCTTGTTCAACGCGACAATTACCTTCGATGCTCTTTGGCGGCTGCTAACAAAGAACATAACTTGTGTTGGGGCAAGTATAAATTTACTGGAAGGGAAAAAATATTTCTTACCAGGCAAGTGAAAAAGAACCTGAACCCCGGTTATCTCTGTAAACAGACGATAAATATTCAGTTCACTGTGAAACGCTGATGTAAAATGAAAAATCTGCGTTTCTCAAAGACTCCAACTAAGTTAGGAAGATGATATGTGAAACACTTGAGCACTTGAGGGAGGTAGCAGAGTCAGAACTTGAAGTGCAGACCACTGGCTGCACTGGGAAAACTGCTCTCCACCTTACCTGCTCATGCTGGTGTGATTAAGAATAATGCAATAGTCTGGTTTAGTTTAGGAGCTTTCCCATGTCTTGTGATGGTTAATTCATACAGTGGGTGTGTTTTTTCCCTTCCTTATTTCACGCCATAGAACTTTTGGGTTTAGTTCGCTCTCGCTTGAGGAGAAGTCTTTTCTTTCCATCCAGTTCTCAGATCTCAAGTTGTTGATGCTCCACAACACACCCGGTAATCCCTTGCTGTGCTTCCATTTGATGTGATCTTTTCCCGGGGATTAGCACGTGTGCCCAGAGAGCTTGTGATAAGCATTTCTTCTTGGAAGAGCCCAGTCAATGAAAACCAGAATCAGGATACTTAAAAGTTTCACTAACACACACACACACCGGTGTACCATCGGGAAAACGCCGATATTTGATTTGACTTCTTGCTCATTAGAAATTAATTAATCAAAAATTAATTGAATTTTGCCAGTTTCGACATACAAATGGAAATACAACTGCAGCTTTTCTCTACAGTAGTTGTGTCTGTCAGCCATTGAACAATGAGCTGACCCTGAGGCTATAGATGCTGATGGCTGCACAAACAGCAGTATTTGGATAAGAACGATATTCCGTCCATGGCTCGATGTTGGTTTTTGACGAGGTCCCAGTGGCTAATGTGGATTTTTCAGCTCGTCCTGAAAACTGTACTCATTCCAGAAGCCCACTGCACCATTCCGTTTAGGTATTGAAATAATATTTGGCTTAAAGCTTTGTTTGTTTGACCTCTAAATGTGGATTAAGCTTGTAAGCCTTTAGACAAAAAAAGAAAAAGAAAAATTACTTGCTTTATCTATTCACACATGCAAAACACCAAAAAGAAGAGAGCAAAGCAGAAGCAGTACTTGCTCATTTGAGACAAATGAGTACCACCAGGCTGACAACACCAGCGCCATTTTCATCTTTTAATTGGCCGTATTCAGCAGGCGAGTGAGATTAATAAGCAAACGCTGTTTTAGTAGTTTATAGTTTTTATCTGTACAGTTTCTCATACTTCACAGGGGCACAATGCGCTGTACGAGGTGCACTGAAGTGTCCTGATGTACTGCAGACACGAGGTAATGCAACAGTGGGTCTCTCCATTGTGGTAGGTCTCGACATTTTGGTGTCTCCCCGACCTCAGCTTTTCCACAGATGCACGATTAAGTTTCTTTGACCAAAGTGTCCCGGACCAAAATGAGATTTCATCCACTGTTTTTACACCTTACACTCCCGTTAGACTACGCCGTCATCATAAACAGAGACAAGCTTAATGAACAAAACAACAGAAGATAAGAGAAAACACAGAAACGTATTAATACGTCCTTCCATTATCCGTCTGTTATCTATCACTGCTTATCCTATACAGGGTTGTGCTAGAGTCTCTGGCTGCATCACTGGGTGAAGGAAGTCATGACAGCTTGCCAGCTCATCGCAGAGCAAACACAGGGCACCTTTATAATTTCCCAGCTGAATCTGACACCTAGGTCTTCCGTCAATACACGCAGATCAGTAATATTCAATAGGTGAACCATGCTGAAACCAACATTTTCGGACGATGCCAAGCATAAATCTTTTATGCGATGGCCAAGTCACGCAAAACAAAAACAAAGAGCAAACTCATTGAAACAGCATGATCCACAGGGACCAGGAGCTCTTTGTGCTTTCAGGGCCGTCGCAGCGCTATCGTGAAATGTGGCCGACATCTATTGTCCCGTCTCTGATTGTGTTGCCACTTATGCACAGGAAAACAGGATCATTTGCATCTCCCTGGGGCGGGGTGACACCCCTGGTGGGCTTTGTGTGGCAACAGTGCTCATGTTGGTCTGATTACTAGGAGTTTTCAGCATTGCATTTCTAATCATTAGTGGTCGAAACGACTGGGCCGGTAAAAAAAAAAAAAAATAAAAAAAAATTAATAAATAATGAAAAAAAGAAAAAGAAATGACAGACGCATAAAAAAAGTTAATTAGGTTTTTCCTGCACTGTGCCTCTCGAGGGACGGGTCGGCTTAGCAGCAATGTCATTAGACAGGAGTTAAACTGGAACTGCTGTTTTGTTGTTCTATCAATTCAGATGATTTAATTGCAGCCAACTGTTCCGCCAAAAACTGGCTGCAGAGGCAGCACAGTGAGCATGACTGGCTCTATTTTGTTACAGCAAACAGGAGACTTCTTGCTGTTTTCTCTTCCTCTTCACAAGTTGTTTTCACACACACACACACACACACACAAAGAAACCCCGCTGTCTTGTTGTGTAGCTGCGTTTGTTGCAAACTTTTAAACTAGCTCAGTCCCAAGAGAGGCGATACATTAGCGTACCCCCTTCAGCAAGGCAGCAATGACGTCTTAATAGTATTTTAAAGCGGCTGCACTTGGCAATCCATCACGGCGATAGCAATCTCAGTGTGTCCCATCACGCTGCAACAGACTCGCCGTCATCACACACACACACACACACACACACACACACACAGACATTTAAGAGCCAAGCTGCTGCGGCATGACGCGACAAAATACAAACCACAAGTAACGCTGACGTTTATCAGGAACTTTTATCAGGCCGCAACTACACTGGAGAGAAATCTAGTGGCCTGCAGACCAGGTAGGCTGAATGGTTTCTGCTCAGGATCACGTCTTTCAAAAAGGGAGCTCTCCCACTTCTTTTAAACACAACTCGCCAATACTGAACGTGGGGTAAAATATTCTGATGCCTTCGTCCCTGGGAAATGTGTTGTGCACTGTGGGGGTAATATATTTATTTTGTGAGATGGCACTCATTTAAAGTCCTCCCACTGAATAAAGGCAAGTATGTTTACATGTCAGCAAACTAATACAGAGTGAAACAAATATGGGCCGAGGCAGAGATGGGAAAACACAAATAAAACTCACTGTCAGCCAAAGCTTGACTTTTCTTGGAAGAGAGTTTGCTACCATATGTTTCCACATGATCTCATCTATAAACAGCAAACTGAAAGTGTGGAAATCAGATTGGAGATTTTCATATGTTTACTGTTGACAACATAAGCTCGTCATCGGGGCTGAAAAGCCTTCCGAAGGGAAGAAGCTGATTCGAACGGCGGGCGAGCGAACCAGGGCGAACACGCACAGACGGACGAACAGAGAGACGGCAAAAACTGATGGATTATGTGTCAGGATGAAAAATAACACAATTTCTTTACAACTGTATTTTTATTTTGTTAGTTTTCTTCTTTGTGGTAGAGGAGAGTCACACTGTTTTTATCTGAATCTCCTCTTTCGACATACTGACGTAATGGAATCGTCCTTTATTCTCTTACACTGCTGCCGCGAGTGCGGGATGCTCAAAAGGGTATTAATATTTTCGTTTGCTTGATTGCATTGTGAGGAAGAGAATGCAGGATCTGGGAGAGTTTTACACATCCTCTGCCCACACACACCCTTCATGGCTGGTGTGCCAACAAACTGTAATTGAACCTGAGAAAGCGTAATGGGCAGCGCTGATGCCAGGTGCATACTAAAATTAGTGCTCTCTCATTGGGCCCTCTCTTAGGGATGCCATTTTGTCATGCATAATGCATATATGCAAATTTGGGACAGGGAAATGAATTACTTGAAAGGGCACCTGTGGTATAGTTATATATACACGTAGTACGATATACACAACAGGGGAAATGAAGCGAACACAGCTATCATTTAGTCGGTGCACAGCTGTATGGAGAAGTGGAGAAACACTCTCTCAGATAGTTCTCTAATTCAAAAGTGGGTGATGACTGATAAGTGGGGATAAAATCACAAGCCGACTTGAGGGTCTATGGAGGGCACGTTCATCTTTTCATTCAGGGTTCTGTACAGGATCACTGGCGTAATTACTTGAAATTGTGAGCTCCTTATAGAACTGTATAGCACCAGACTCCACCTCCTCAATACCTTTCATAACAGCTTGAAACACATCAATATGGGAACACATGGGAAAGGACCGGACCAAATAGACTTTAGTTTTTCAATCTTTATGAATGGTGATCAGTGGTCAGTGTCATGGTTTGCAGTGTTATGCTAAAGTTCAAGTTGAATGAAACTTTGTGCGAATGGCTCAAAGGAGAAGCCAATAAATGTTGGTCTGGGCCTGGAAAAAGAGTTCGATCCCAGAATTTTTGGTCAATTAACTGTCACTTTTGGGTTATTACACTTGCATACAGTAAGTTTGAATGAATTACACGGCTGTAATGATACAGAATTAGTTGACTGTTTGAATAGTTTTCTATGCTTATTATGAGCTTTGCCTCCTAAACTAAAACTAAAGTCCATTCTAAAATGCCGGCGTTTTGTCATTCAATTTTCCTTAATGACTTTTGACTATTTTTTAACTCACTTAGAAATTCATCTTAAAGGCCTGAAGCTGCTGGTCTCCTGTTTTTACTGTCTTTCACTCTTTGGGCTGTAAGTTATTGCATGAGCTGAGTTTTTTTTTAATTTGACATGCGTAGTGCGAAGCAGCAGCACCCAGGCATGGCACCACTTGCTTCTCCAGTTTAGCGCAGGCACTTTTGCTTTTACTGGCACTTTGCTCTTAACCTAAAGGCGTTGTGAACATGTCGTATGCCCGCTCTGCGAAAAACTGAGCAGGATACATAAAAACATGGACACGTAAACAACACCTTCAAAAAGTGTTATGATTGTGGGCAAATCATTTAGAACAGCGAAGCATCTTCTCTTAAATGCTAATTTTTAACTCCATAATTCAACTAAATTACCGGGGATGTTACATTATGTTATTCAGAAACTGATCCCTCCTGAGTTTATCTTTCTAACCCCTCTGATGTCTGGTTCATTAGTTTGGAAATGGGTCAATGCAGAACTTCTCAAAAGCTCCTTATAAATGGTAGGATCGTGCAACAAAATCAATTCTGCCAATATCAGTATTGTCGGGAAGATTGTTGGTACTTAGTATTTGGTCCTCCCCACTGCCCAAAGGGGATTTATGGTCTAGTTGCACTTCAGAACCTGATTTGAGTCTGACACAGATTGGAATCTCAGTAGTGTCTGTCTGCAAACAACATGCTTGTACTAGTGCAGCAATAAAAATTAGAATATTGGAATTTTACATCAGTTATTTAAGAAACCGAGCGCTTTATATATTTTGGACTCATTACACATAAACTAAATTGTTTTAAGCTTTTTACCATTTAAATTTTGATAATTATGGCCTACAACTCAAAAAAAGCTTGAAATATTTCACCTTAAGTGTAATGAATATAGAATATATTATAAAGCTTAACTTTATCATAAATTAAGGAACTTTGTCATGATATTTGGATTTTTTGAGCTGCATTATAACGCCTGAGAGATGCACTTAAATCTGCGTGACCAGAGACAGTGAGGCTGAAAGTGAGAACGCAGGTGGAGCTGGTTTATATTGTCTTAAATAGTTCTAAAATCAGTCTGGCTGTACTGTTCAGTAGCAAAAAATAGCCTCAGAGTAGCATTAAAAAGGAATCGTGGTAAGATTATGAATCATGGTCAGTTTGGCCCATGGCCACATCTGCTGTATATTAACACAGATCATCAGATTTTTGGATACATTATCATTACTAATACAGTTAATGACTGAAGTGGGTGAAGTTAAATATTAGAACAGGTACAACAAGCCAATATGTTCAGAAAATTGGATAATTTTACTGTAGTGGGGCCTTCAAAACCAGGAAAAGACAAACTGATACCATGTCAAAATAAAACAATACTTATATTACCATAATATAAGTATTGTTATAGTGTGAAACTGATCATCAACTTCTTGCAGCAGCAGTCACTCACAAAAATATGCAGTTTGTATTTGTTAGTGTCAAAAATGTACCTGTTAGCTGGTAGTGGTGGCTAACATGCTAACATGTGTCACACCGAAGCAGACCAGTCTGAGTCTGATGTAAAACTTAGGGCCTCAGTGAGGTAATCTGTGGCGACAAAGCAACGGTGTGCTTGACAAAGCCTCGACAATCCAAGTCCAACAACAAACTGCTTTATTTGTCCTTCTTATTAGCATTTTCTTTTAAATTCAAAGAATCAAACATCCCAACTCAAAATGCACAACTGCTCAAAACTAGATAAACCATGTAAGAAAACCATTAGAAAAACAATGACTCAACAGTACTCATCATATTAATGCTGCAATAACACGGAGTCCGGCAGGTGGCGAACTGGATGTCATTTCAGGGGATGAGAGCAGGATGGTAAAATTTGAGGAGGCTGGCAAGAAAATATGAGAGAGGGTAACAGCAGATGGCAATGGCAGCAAAAGAAAATAATTTCACCCAAAATTCCACTGATTGCTTCATTCTAAATACCATTTCCTGTCATTTTCTCATGTATAATTTCCACTGCTACACTGCTCAATTATCATTATGTGCTGCAGGGGCTGACATGTTTACACATGTCTGACAACATGCTGGTTAATTGTTAAAATGTGAATCAATATTTGACTATGAGTGTGTATCTCTCATAGCTGCACAGTCTGTTATGCCTGTGCTGAATGAACAGTTTAGCCTAAGAACAAAACTGACACGATGATTGTCGACTTGACAAGGTCAAAGTCTGCACACACTCCTCAGCATCAGTGGTCCCACATTGGAGTGGCTGGAGAAAATCCTCACCTGCACTGCCAACACCTCAAGGATCGTCAAACAGACCAAGCAGAAAATGCACTTTCTGAAGACACCGAAACAAGCATCACCCACTGACATTTTCACAAGAGTCCACAGAGGTTCAGCTGAGCGCGTGCTGACATACTGCATCAACACTTGGTAACCCAGCTGCAGCAACAGTGCCATCAAAGCCTGGCAGTTAGGAGCGTTTAGAAGATCACTGGAGTCTCCCTTCCCTGTGTTCAGGACCTCTACCGGAGTCGATGCTGTCACAAGACACTGAACATTGTCAAAGACTCCTCACACTCCCTCTTCACAAAGTCTTTGTTCCTCTGCCGTCAGGCAGGAGGCTCCCGTCAGTGCCTGAACAAGGCCCGCAGGACTGTTAAACAGCTTCCTCCCACAGGCCATAAGCTGCTGAATAGCTGACTCTGACTAGCTGCAGCTTTGCCTTACAAGACTCTTCATTTGCATATTTTATCTTTGGACACCTGTACTCACGCTTAAATTATTTTCTGAACAATATATTACAAGCTCATCCAAGTTTTGTTTCATTTCTGCTACTATTCTAACTATTTCAATCGTTCTTGTATTTGTCTTTCTGTTTATCTGATTTCAGTTTTACAGTCTCTGTGTTTTACCAATTTCACCGCATTAAATGCTTTTAAAATGATTTACCGGGCAAATCCCAATTCTTCAACTGAATGTAATGTCCTCATTTAAAGACAATAATACACAGAATGCAAAATACCTCATCTGGACTCAGCAGCAAATGGGTGTAAAATAAATCAGATGCTACAAAATGCTTGTTAGAGAGTAAAATTCCCAACAGACAGACTCTTTACAACATCACGTTTGAAAACATTAGATTATTCAAAAAGAGAGGATTATTATAAAGAATATGGTTAAAAAATATGTTATTACAAAACTATTTTCATCACATCTTTTTTAAAAGATGCATCTTCCAAGCTGCTCTTATTGGTGCAGCTTAATGCGTGTAGCTTTAGAAGGGCCCGAGGCAGACGAATGAGGTCCAGACTCTTGCTGTGAAGTAATCCCTCCCCTGCCTGACAAGGATTCTTGTCATAGAAAGCAAGCTGAGACACACTTTTTTTATCCTTTCAAATGGGTACAACACAGCCATACACAGCACGACCCCCCGCCTCCCCTGGAATGTCAAAAGCAGGCGGGTACAGTGTTAGCTCTGAGCAAAGGTGGCAGCTCTCAGTCACCCACTCACTGCATGTGAAGCTGGGGTCTCAGTCTAGATTGTCGCGGCGGCCCTTGTGACGGGCTCAGGTCTGAAAAGCCTGAATGGCAGATACATTCATAAAGTAATCAAGCAGGTAAGAAGCGACGGAACAAGGGTGAGTCATCTGCACGTGCAGATACGCGAACCTCACGCACCGATGACGTGAATAAAAACTGACTCTATTGTCTCCGAAGTAGCAGTGCAATTATCCCCTGCGTCTTCCACCCATCTCCTGCATCTTTGTGTTCAGGATGCATAAGCTATTTACTGTTTAAGTGCTCGGTGGCAAGGAAGTGTTTAGCCCATAAGCTTTGTCTCATCAGAGCGAGCTTTAGAGGCTGATTTCCCCAGCGTCGCCTGCATATGTGATGCAGAGTGCACCCCCATGTTTATGCATAACTGTTTGCATGTAGCAGTGAACATTAATTAGTTGCACTTTTGTGTTTTTTTGCAACCTCTGTGCATACAACATGCTGTTTGTGGTTATGCAAGCACAAACTGCATGTTAGAGCATGACCAGTGAAGGGTTTTTGAGACCAATATTGCTATTAATATTTATTGGTTTATTAATCAATTCTGAGCTGCAGTAAGTTAATGTTATCAGTGGGGCCCTATTTCATAAAATTGTTAATGGGTATGTATTTTAGAGCCGAAATAATTTGCTGATTAATGTACCATCTTATCAGTTTTTTCAGTAAATATTCACAATGACTTGCATCCCTGTTTCATCTTTCTCTGTTTATCGGCGATGATGTGGGTTCTTGCACTTAAAGGAGCGTATTTGCGCGTGTTAGCACCGGTGTGTATGCCTTCGTGTCCTGTTGGTCTCTGGCCACGCAGCTCTGGCCCATTAGCCGAATGCTGAGCCTGTTCAGAGGTGCAGGTCAGACTTCTGATCTAATTTGGACGATCCGTGTCTGATGAGGTCTCCACTGTAAACAGAGTGGCCAGTCGTAGTCAGTTGCAGAAACCACGGAGCCGGTGGGTACTGGGGATGGAGCGAGCAGGCGGATATTAGTACAAGGGTAATTGCTATCCCCACCGCAGCCCACTGAATGACACCTAATATTGCTGGGGAGGGCAGCTAACCATTACCTGGTGCAGAATTAGAGCTTTTCTTTCTGATAGCCACTGAAGTCCAATTGGGCTTGAAAATGGTTCATCATACACCCCAGTTGGCCAATTTAGCCTCATATGCTGTGGTGTCTGAGATAGATATAGCAGCTAGATTATTGATTGTCCTTGAGATTTTTTGTACAAAGGTGTTTTTTCCGTAGACACCGACCTGCTAGGAGGGTTGTTAAAGTGAAGAGGCTGGCTGCTGCATTTATGGATATGGTGCACTGCAGAGGCACACAAGACTGATAATTGGAGGCCTTTGGCTACTTAATCTACCCTTAGGCTCCCTCAGCTATGCGGGATTTGAATTCACTGGCATAATGTGCTCTGTATGCAAACTATGGTCTCAAATGTGCTTTTGTGTTTGTTTGCAGCCAGTTTCATCACTCTGTAGCGCTTCATTCTGACATATTAAAGATGCTTTGATCACTGTTTGAAGAAAAAAGACTTTGCTTTCGCAAAAACATATCTTTAAAAGTACTAACTGTTGCTCTTCGTGCTTGCAAGTCAAAAGTTTTCTATCAGGAAATAAAAAGTGTATCTCACGAATAGCTTCCCGCAGGGGACGCATACAGGAGAGAGGCTCAGCGATAGACACATGCTGCATATAAAGGGCTAAATCAATAAAGCCATATATGATGAAGTACTTACTTCGTAGCGACTGAATGCAATAGGCAGCCTGGCTGTCTCTTCTGCATTGTTTTATTACATTAAGGCTTTCTGAGCCCGGTCCTTCCTTTACTGCCCGCCTAAAAACTTGAAACCAGACTAGAACCCAATCTGCCTCATAGCTTCCAGATCCGCTCTACAGCTGGTCTGGAGGCCATGGTCGATATGCAGATGTGGGTTTTCACTTACAAATCTTTACCAAGCTCATTTCCCGCTAAATTTGGCCATTTAAACTTGGAAAAGGTCAAAAGTTTACTCATGCCAGACAATTAAAGCATTGCTGCAATTCAAACACACGAGCACGCAGTCGTTTGTGTTGGATTGCAGCCAGTGCTGTTTCCCACATCCCGTGCATACGCCGAGTCGTGGTTCAAACCAGTGTCTCAAGTGTCTCCTGAACATGAACAAATGACTCCTCCAGCCACCTTTAGCTACCAGCAACTTATTCAAGATTTACAACGCACCTCCTCTCATCAGTGCAGCAGTTGGTCGAGCTCCTTGCAGATTGAACTCAGCAGCCAGTCCTGCCTCTGTAGCAGAGTTCCTTTATCTGCCTGGGCTGCAGTTCAACCACCATCTCAAAAAAAAACAAAAGAGTTTAAAGCACAGTTTAAATGCGGGGGTGTGAATCACTAAAAGGTGTTAGCCTGTTAATAGTGCAGAAACTCTCCAATCCTGGAGGTGACTCCTGCTGTATCCTCTACAATGCTGCCACCAATCTTTATTACATCACTGTCGATGCAATTTAAAATCGATACTCCTCGTTTTTTAATGCATTTAATGATCACTTTTGCTTTATATGATTTAGATTAGATGAGGCGACGCTCTGAACTCAGCTTGTCAGTCATGCAGTCTGTCACGAGTCAGACGAACGAGGGTTCAGAAGAGCGAGCAGAAGAAGAGAGGATTATGAGTCTAAAGGCTCTGCAGAAGCACACCGAACACGAGGACGCGGTGTGTAGGGGGGGCTCATTTGGGTGGCAGGAAGAGTGCGCGAGGGACAGCGAGCAGATGCAGACTGAGAGGAATGCAGATAAAGAGCTTTGGCCCTGAGATGATTGGGAATGAAAACCACCTCTGCTAACAATCGCATGGGAATTGCCCATCTTCTGTGATTAGGTGTATGTGAGAGCGGAAGTGAGGGAGTGTGTGAGGCAGCGAGCACGTGTCCCTGCATGTGTATCCGCACAGCGAGGCGCTCACAAGAGGAGTTTCTCCTGGGGGCCGTTGTTTGTTTCCTATCTGTCAAATCTCATATAGGAAATATTCAAAACATATTCACACGGACACCTGGTTGGTGCTGGTGGCTTTGGAGGTCACACAATCTTCAGGGGAAAACGATGTTCACTGTGCAAATGATTTTATGCTAAGTAGTTTATTATTTATGGGCGTTTGTTTTCGTTGTATTCTGTTGGCTTTTCTTTCTTCATTAAAGAAGCAGCAAGATATTTTACAGAAAAAGGATAATGATAAGTTTGATGCACAGCCGATAAATCTGACGCTATACATGCGGTCGAGGCAACGAAGAGCAGAGGCTCTGCATTAGCACTATCCTGTCTCCTTTCTACTGTTTCTGTTTTGGGGGATCTCAGCAGACGCTTACGGCATACAAATTACACTTTTGGTTCATAGCATCTCATTATCTCATACTCTCTCTGAATGAGAATCACATTCACTTCATCCAGCTTGTACAATGAGTGAGAGACGGTTCCTGTTCTGCAGACATATTAGCAACACTAAACAAAATTGATTTGAATTTGAATTTATAATGCTAAAGAATCATCTCAGTGGTAAGGTGAAAAAAGCCAGTAGGAAACATTTTCTAACTTAAACTTTTAAGTTTTTCTGTTGATTTGATGCACTTTTTTGTTTTATAAATCTGTAACCTACTTTAATACGATCACATATCAGCAATTTCATAAGCATGATTATGACTAAATGTCGTTTAATACATTTTTTTAATAACAATACTTTTACATTTATGTGTAGTTGATTATTTTCACAGTGTCACGGTACTGCTGCATTCCACTAACTAAACCACCTGAGTCAACCAATCGTAGTGGGAGACTATGTCTGACGATAACACTTGGTGTCTGCATAGAGTAAGTTCTATGTGATGTATTTTCAATTCATTTAACTGGATTAATACATGTACCAAAAATAAATAATCTGCTCATGTGCACACTTATAAACGAGGGACATTTTCTGGTACTCAGGTAGAATGTCATGCCTGTTAGTGATACAGTTTTCCACTCATGTAGGCTATGTTTTTTACCATTCGGATGATATTTTAAGTTAAAGAGTACCTCTGCTATGTCGTAAATTCTGAAATTGAGCTGGATGCACATCTGTTTTTTCTACCTCATAAACAAAATCTGGATCTATGAATTTAAGGATGTCAGGAGAGGTATTTGTATTGGTTAAAGCAAGAACATTGTCTCTTTTTTTTCTTCTTCCACCTTTCGAAGCTGAAACGGGAGTAAGACAACTGTTTTTGTTGCGTGAAAGCAGAAACCAGAGGCCAATATACTTGTGGGGGGTTGGCTGCACATAAGAGATGGGCATGAATAGCCTACTCCAGTGTTTGAGGCACTTCCATCTGTTGATTAAGCACAATAGACAGCGGGTCGGATGCCAGTAATGGGTAATATTTCATACCCTCGTTTGCATTTGCACACTAACAGGCCTATTAGTTTTAATCTATTAATTAAGGAATTAAGTCTAAAAAGTGGCTGCTCACGTATTTTTCCAAGGCGCATGATCCAATCATCTGTAATAACTTAAGTGCATTATAAAGTTCAATAGTAAACATTTATGGAGAAGTAGAAGATGTAATTATTTCTGAAATTCACAACATTTAGGAAACAGTCTTACTTGCTTCCATTCACATTTCTTGGTGTTTATCCTTTTGAAACTTTTTTCAACAAAACTCTGTCAAAATTAATTTCTCTCCCTCCTGCTTGTCAGACAAAGGGAAACACACACCTGAGATATTAATGGAGCAACTTGCAGCAATATAACATCACCATAAATTACATTTATATAACCGGTATATAACAACAACAAAAATCTGGCTGTTAGTCTTTCCTGCTCGGAACACGGGGAGCTGAGAAGACCTTTCTTTGTTTTCCCATGGTAAAAGTCAGTTCTTGCTGCTCTCTTTTCCTTTTATCCTGCTCCATCTGTCAGCGCCGCTCTCCTCAACGCATGAAAAACAGATTTTCAACCCCATTAACGCCTGCAAACCTCACTAATACTTGCAGTTAATGGCAGTTACTGGAATGGTAGATCAGCAACTTTTGTTCACGTTCTTTGTGAAGTTTGTCACTTGGAGCGGCTGATGCACCATTAGCGGTTGTCAATGGAACAATACAGTCTGTTATGATCTTACAGTGTGTCCTCCTCGCACATTTGCAGTACTGGCAAGTCAGCTTGGCAGCTGCACATTAGGATCGCAGGTTTTATGGGAAATACCATATAAAGCAAAAGTACCTGATCTCGTGACAAACTGGACAAACTGAAGTTGGTTTAGTCCAACCCAGAGATTTATGAGGAAGTGGACGGGATCTTTAGATAAAAAAAATAACCCAGGGGACAAAAAGACAAACCTGATTTTCATTTGAGAGTCTGTGATGAAACATATCAGAAGGCTGGATTAATATGAACTTTAACTGGAGCTCTTTTTGGTTGCAGTAACTGTTGGGGCATCAACATTTACTGTCAACTCTGATTTCGAAAAATGATTGCTATGCAGTTTTTTTTTTTTGTCTACTGCTGAAAATCTAAATGGAGCAGGAGATGAGTCAAATGGTTGGAGGAGAAAGATGTCTCCTCTTCTCTGAATGAGCTGCCCTGTAGCTTATTCAGCCTTGAATGTCTCACACACAAACACAACACGAAGGAAAAACAAAGTATTGCACAAAAATATAGTAATTAAAACTGCAAAGATAATCCACCATTAGCATGATCAAAGCACCTCAAAGACATTTTGATCTCCACTGACATTTAAAGAGGATGTTGCGTGTTTGTTTGTTAATGCTTTCACAAGTGCATGAGAGTCTTGGCTTCAAATATTGTATAGCATGTTACAGTATTTCATCTTTCCTTAGCTGATTCAAGAGCCTTCGAATAAAGATCGAAATCAATGCAACAGTCTGTACTTCCTGTTCTAGTGCATCATACAGAATAGCCACACGTGCTTTAAGCTGGAATCAATTCCCACAGTGTCAGCATTCACATCTTAGCTTCAGGATAACTTTTTTCCTTGGAGGACCACCTCTACACCTTGTTAGCCAGAAATCTGAGCATTCTGCAGAGCCTGCAACCCTGCCATCCTCTCTTCACAGCTGTCTAAAAATGCTCACAAATCACCTCAAGCATCGTCTCCCACTTTGCCTCTAAATTCAACCCCTGACAAATTTCCAGCCCATTTTATTTCATGTGCCCACAGTGAGGTATTGGTGTAGTTCTTCATATGGCCAAGTGGGGGCACTGTTGCATTTCTAGGTGTGTTTTCCCACGTAGCACGTCGACCAAAGTACTGTTGTACAGGAGTGCCACAGTACATATCCTGGTTTCTTCATGGCTGCAGGCAGAGCCACACTTTTTACAGAGTTTTGTCAAAGGTTTTGGCAACAGTTTTCTGTTCACATGCTTGGCAGAGACCTTTTGAGGTGCAACTCACCATGTCGCCTCACACCAGAAACATGGAGAAAAGATGTGGGAGTGGAAGAGAGACAGCGAGAAGGGCAGACAGACTAGAATTCAGGAGCAGTGGCTGCTGCATTGTGATTTCTCCTGAATCAAATGCGAATGACAGGTTCGTGCCACCTCAGTTTGCAGACAGAGGCTAGGTAGTCACTACACGCCAACAGCGTTACAGAGGATGTTCCATCTCTCTTCCCTTCACAAAAATTATCCACTTCACGGCAGGGAAAAGCAAGGGCATAACGCTATCTGTACAGCAAATCGAAAGGCTTTACATGGGAAATACAGGCATTTAGATAAGATACATGAATATCAGAAGGCAAGATACAAAAAGATACAGAAACTCGAAAGTATAATAAAGCATAATATAGAAATGTTAATTCTAAAGAAGTTTAGATAAACTTTGTTTTCATTATTACTTAATTCACAGCATATCTTTAAGTACAAAACATTTGTTTCACGTTTTTAAAGGTCAGTTATGTCATCTTTCAGCCCCCTTCTCATTCTTGCAGCTCAACATCAGAACCACGCAGTGCAATTTTTTTTTCTGTAACAATGGTTATATTTTGTACATGATACTTGTAAATAGAAATGATAGTGCCTTTTCAATTAATTTTAAGTGATCACAAACTGTACATTGCTTCTCCATTATGGTGATTTTTGCATATTATGTCAAAATGTAAGCCTTCGCTCACCGGTTATTCCCGATCAGTAGTGATAATTCATTGATTTTTATCTTTTTATTACAGTCCCTAAAATGAATGATCTTGATTCATATCATGAACGGTTATCTTCAGTATCAGTGAGGATATAAAGATTACCCATCCCTGCCAATCTACTGACCAGTGCGTCACTGTGTGTGATGCATCACAGAACACGGAGACCAAAGACAAGCATGACGTACACACAGAGTTACGTGACGTGTTCATATCGGATTAAGTGATGTAAGATGTATTTACATGAAGCTGCCAACCATGTTAGTGGCGAATTTGTATTACAAATGCCTTGCTAAACCTCCTCTCCACGTCCTGCGGTGTGTTGAGAGAGAGCTCGAGCCATCAATCAGAAAATTCCCATGATAGTAATTTCCTTCCTGTCTGATCAAACCATCAAAGTTGAATGTCACCCAGGGAGGTGGTTGGAAAGGTGATCGTTGGACGCGACTGACAATGAGGAAATGGGAGTCGGAGACAGAGGAAAGGAAGGAAAACAAGTTTGCCATCATCTATTTATTTGTGCGATATAAAGTGCAATCATTATATAGTTAAAAAAAAAATCCTAATAAACACAATCATTATCTGCTGTCCCTGACCTACGACCTTCATTAGTCCAGAGGTGACGGACAACATAAAGTAAAATGCTACTGGTGTTTCAAAATAATATCATGGTTCAGTTGACGCTGTGATACTGACTCTTAAATGGAACATCAGTGTCGCCATAAATTGTGACCTTGCAACCTTTATCCTGAACCCACCTGCCATTATAACTGCTAATGTCTCCTTTCACAGAGTGTAGCCATCGGAATAACAACCACCATGTCATGTCAGTAGTGTATAATCATAATCCAGGTGGAAAGATCCGCAATGTTCCATCAGTATTTCATGGAAATCAAGGTCACATATCAACGTGCTCGCTCATTTTGTAGGCGACATCGTTGCACGGACTACATGCATGTTCTGATCTCACCTTCACTCCAACAAGAGAACATCATTTCAGTAGCCACGTAACTGAAATAATTGAAATAATATATTTCGAGCCACAATTTGTAATAATTGTGTGAGAATGGAGGACAAAATGGCTTCTGAATTGTGTTATTGTGTTAAATAATTCCGCTTTATTGTGTTAGCACAATGATTTTTTTTTTCACTTTTCACGTGTCTACATGATGCTTTTCAAATGAATATTAGGTGCAGATGCGATAGAGAAAACAATGCAAGATGACGTGAAGTCCTTCTCCAGCCATTGATGACACGGGACTGTAAACCACAACACCCTTCAACGACAACAAACCAAAGTACTCCTCCAACACATTTTTTCTAAAGAGTTTCTATCATTTTTGTTTGTTCGTATCAAGTTAATGTACGTTAAAGTTTGGTGTTAATTAGGTGTTTGATGCTATACACATGGGCAGAAACACCGTGATAGAAAGCTGAGCTATAATCGCTATTGGTTGGCAGATTTATAGGAGGGAACTCGAAATCTGCTTCCTGGTCGCTACAGCCCAGATGCTGGCTCCGGATATTTTGGTTTCATTTTTTGTACAATGGGAGGAAGTGGCAACGTGTCATCCATCTTTAATCATGTCAGGGGACCATCCCATCTCCCCTCACTGCTCTGCCATTCGCCTGCAGCCGCGGCGAACCAGCGCTTTCCAGCTCTGTCCTCTTCTGACTTTTAAACTAGTCTACTATACGCTGCACAATGGCAAGATTTAGCACTGGAGTAATTCAGCCATATTTGTTTGAACCGAAACAGAATTCACAGGATGAAGGGGAGGAGCAACTTGGTTTTTGTCTACACCTTTAAGACCACCTACAGGAGGCATCTGATTGGTTCCTTAGGTCTTCTACGTAGAAGACCTGCGACCTGAGACTGTCATTGGAGGATTACAGTAAATGGGCAGAAGTCCTCAGCCATGACCTGGACTGCTTAGATTTCAGTCATTTTGTGAGTCGTAGTACAAACAAAAACAAGAAAAAAACAAAACAAAAACATGGTACCAAGGATTTTCTGAAGTTGTCAGTAACTGACTATCAGAGTTGGTCAACAACCTATAAATTGCAGATTTACTGCCTACATATAACCAACTCGCTGTGTTGCCTACACGTTACAGTCTCAAGTCCCTTTGTTGCTCGTGGAATGAAAGATAAAATGACCTTAAAGAGCAGGTTGCTGTTCAGACACCCTCCTACAAGATCAAGTTAAGTGACACCTTTGAAACAATTCCTTATTGTGGAGTCATCTCATGTACTTCCGCGACAGAGACAATTTTCTACTGAAATTGATTTTTCTTCAAGCACTGAAACACTCATTATTGTTAAATTAGTTCAACTAATGAAAATCAATCCGGAAGTATTTTTAATAATGCAAGAATATCACACCTTTGCAGGTTCTCTTTGGAAAGAAATTGTCTCTCCATTCTGCAGTGAAATATATCATTAAATACTTCTGGCGGCACAAAATTAACATTACATTCTCAAAGAATAAAATCTTTAAATACGATCAGGATGTTACACTATTTAATAATAAAATATATACTTTTTTTCAAAAAAGGACATTTTCTCTGGGCTGAATTAGCTGCCGTTCTGATGGAATAGCATTTTGTGCGTCAGTCTGCTGCTGGATTCAGGGTCAAACCTGGAGACGGCAGCGTTGAAATGACACTGGCATCATCGCGAGTCATGAACCGATTCTCTACAGCTGCATCCCAAATCTCCCCAACGACCACACATGGCATCGTCACAAAAGTCACGAGCCGCAAACATATAAAGCTCTTGCAAGTAACGGCCAAGCAGGAGAACAAGTCTTCGCTGCAGAACGGCTGTGACGTGGGTGCACGTAAAGCTATTGGCAGAGGAATGTGGATCCATCTCGTCTTGAGTTTGAGATGTTTGAGCTCCGTATCGGCTCCAAAGCGCAACAGTTGGCTGGAATTGAGTGAGTTTGTCTGAATAGTTGGTCTACCAGCAAGATGGGATCATGAAAACACATAATCATCAGACAGGAATTCACTGTATGTTGCATTGTGAGGGCTGTTTCCATTTCTCAGGAGGTTCAGTATGTGACTTCCAGCAGTGTTTTCATCTCTAAAGGACCTGAAACAAGGTCCTGCTGCTTAATGGCAACCTCCCTTGAAACTGCCGTTCGTTTTAATATACTTTTTGCTGTTTGACCGTATATTATTACAACCCCCAACCGTTCATTCTCTTCTATTCAGGAGAAATGATCTATTGTTTTGTAAAGCCAATTTCTATTGAAGCATAAAACATAGATGATTTAGATGTATTTAGAATGCTGGTGGTAGCGGGAATTAACCACACTGATGACGTCCACATGGTTTCAAAGCTATATTTTAGATTTTATTGGACTTATGTCACAAACTTAACGCAAGATATTGATCACCTGGGGGTCCTAGAGGACAGACATATAAAATATGCAATTTTTATTTGAATGCCTACATATCATGATATTACTTGTTTTTGCTATCTGATACCAACGTTCAGACCGTTTAAATGCCAACCTAAATGTTATATGTATATATTTTCTGGGCTTTTAGATGCAGTGATTCATTTTTGAGAGTGCTGGAGGCATCATGCTGAACAAAACACTTGTTTTTAGGAGATGCCCACTCGATGCTTAACATTTCGTACCTGCACTCACATCTTTAACCCCAGTGCTGAGGTTTACCATGACTGCAATCCTTTTCAGGTCTGATTCAGAGTGTATTGTTTTATTCGTCCTTACTATCCTTTGTCATCATTTTCACTTTTCACGTTTCAGTCACATATTAGCCCACGTTTCGGTAGAGGAGATCATATTTGCTTGTCTTTATGATTCATAATGATGAGCACATTGTCTGTTAACCCAGACATGTAGCCTCTTGCGAGTGTACCGCCTTTAGAATGCAGAAATGTGTGAGGTGGTTCGTAAGTGTGTTCAGCCCTGTAGTCCACACAATGGAATTCATCCTTGGTGCGAGTGACTCACTGCTGAACATCTTGTATACGCAAGTGAGTGCTGCTCCTCATCTTTATCTTATTGAACTAAGTTGGAGAGCAGCGTCGGTGATTTCAAGTTCCCTTCAATTTTCCATGGGATTAGCTGTTTTCAGAAAAAGCAGCAGCTGCACATTTTTTATCTGGAACTACAGAAAATGACCTGGCAAATTTTAAGACATCAGTTTTGTGGCCCCCTCACTTCAGCCCCCTTTAGTGCCTTTGAGGGCACTACTGTCACTCCTCCAAACCAATAAAATGTATGGGCCCGTGAAAACGGCAGGATATCAGCAGCCATTATGGATTATTTCATTTCCTGGATTATTCAAGTCCTTTAAATAGGGCAATCATCCAAAGCATAATGGGTAGTTTTGAACATTGATAAATTCTTAATTAATAATTAGGTGAATGCATAAAGGTTTTCCATCATGTTTTATAGTAATCCTTTTATATAAATATGCATATTGTGAGACTTTGCTTCTCTGGTCTCGTACTTCATGTGCATGCCCCCGTTTTTCACACAGATATGTATTGTATTACGTGTTGACTGTCAGCTTGTGATGCAGACATTGTAGTTTCTGATTAATGTGGTGACAGAGCCTTCATTATGGGAGGCCACCTGAGATGGTTTCAGTCATATAATTATGTGCTGGTTGGTGTTTGTTCCTCTCCTGTCTTTTTTAGTTGTCAGTTTGTGCCGTTTCAGATCGCGCTGAGTTGAACATTTCAACAACAAGGCAATTAAAAATGCTTTACGAACATAAAACACAATGTCAAATATCAGGACAGAATGTAAAAGCAATAAAAGGCCATATTAAAAACATTTAGAAAGAAATTAATGAATTAAAGTGGAAAATGTAAGCATTTAAATAAAAAAAACAACAACGCAATGTTGCAGATTTTGCACCTTATATCTGGAGCATAAAAACTGAATTCTGCCGTTTCACTTTTGACTCCGGTTTGAGAGAGCAGATCATTCCCACGTGACCGAGGTCTGGATGTTTAGCAAAGCTGCAGTGGGTCATAAATGTATTCTGGCCCCGTTTTGACGACTCGAGCTGCATCATTTTGAATCAGTTGCAGCTGTTTTTTTTTTTTTTTTTTTTTTTAGAGAAATCTCTAAAAGCAGTCTCACAAGAGTTACTCGTTGCTGCCTCTATTATTTGATGTTTTAAATTCAGGTCCATGATCGGAGTGGAGTTTGCATGTTCTCCCTGAGTGGGTTCCCTCTGGGTGCTTCAGCTTCCTCTGGCAGTCCAAAGACACGCAAGTTAGTTTAATTGGGTGGTGTGATTGTGAGTGTTCATGGTCGTCTCTGCCCCTGTGACGAACATGCAGCCCATCCAGGCTGTACCCCGCCAAGCTGTGACAGCAGTGACAGTCGACAGTCAGTGGATGGCTAGATGGATTGATGGATGGAGTCTACGTGCAGATTTCAGCATTTGTCTGTGGATTTTGCGAGCTGGACAATAATTTTCTTCATTGTTTCCCAAAAAGGCTTTCTCAGTTTGTCTGCTATTTTTTTCTGCTCAGAATGTCCTAACCTATAAGGTGGGTTTCCATAAGTCTATTCTTATGTGCATACAAAAACATGAGTGGAAACATTTGGAAATTTAAAAAAAATCGTGAAATATCACATAAAAGTTTTTCCGCTTGAAGGAGGTGGAAAAGTTGGCGTATTGATATAAGGTAAATGTGAATAAGTGCAATGGAAACAGATGAAGTGAATACAGGATGTCGTTTAGAGATCACCCGAGTTAAACGTCACCCAACTCAAACGTTCTACATTTAGTTTGTTGCGCTCTTTAATTGCATCAAGTTGTGCCTTCTACTTCTTCTGTGGTAAAGAAAGTTTAGCATCTGTTGGCTGTCTCAATGAACAATCTCCTATATAATTTGCATAATGTTCCTGGATGGAAATGCACGTAAATGCACATTTTCCTTTTTAGACTTTCGGAAAATTTGGTTAAAATTTGCTGTAAATTTTAATTTAACTATTGACACAAAGTAGTTTCTGTTTATGACAAACACTTAAAGCAGTTTAATATGGTGCAAGAAAACCAATATAATATACTTTATACTGCGGCTAGGTTCTGGCTGCTTTCACGTGAAGGAGTGTAAATCAACAGAAGAAGAACAAGCAGAATATAACACACCCTGACTACTGTGTTAAACTGGATCTTGTTAAAGACCTCACACAAGCGATCTGTACTATGTAGGATAAAATTCTGACAGGAAGGCATCAAAACACTTGTTAAGAACTTGTTCATTTTGTTGATATATGGCCTCTTTTCCAAAATTTCACCACAAACGGGAGGCCTGATAAAGGCCTGTAACTGTGTAATAGTGGCGTGTGTAGTGTCCGCGCATTTAAAAACATTTTTGAAAAAAGTTTGCTGGCGGGTTATCAAGGCAGCGGGTACAAATGAAGTCTAGACCGCTGTGCAAAAGAGAGTGCTGTTGTTTTAACATGTTATATCTACCAATGAGGTTCTGTTTTCCTCGCCTGCCTGTTGGTTGGTCTGTCGTTAGCAGGATTACTCCAAAGCTATTGGATTTCAAAGAAACTCGGTGGGAGTACGCAGCAGATTTTGATTTAATTTTAATTTTTGATCAAAGGGAACTGTGAGGGTTTGGAAGAAGTATTGTATGTATGCACGCTACTGAGTGCCATCATTTTTAATCAATAAAATAACATATTCAGGCAAAAAATGTCAAACATTTTAGCTAGAGATATGCTGATTTTTTTTCTTTCCTTTGGACTAAATCAGGATTGTTTGTTATTTGGAGTGTTGGTAGGTTCAAAAAAAAAAAAAAGTGAGCTGTTAGATATTGTAATATGGTTCAAAGTACACTTGTCTATGTAGAAATTCTTGAGGTGTTTATAAAAATAATACCACGAAAACAAAAATACAGGTTAAGGAAGATCTAGCCAACAGGTGCCTCAAGCATGAAGTGTAGGACACACCATCATCGATTTGGGTGTTTGTCTAATTCAGATATAAACAAGTAGCTGTGGTAACATAACAGCAATAATGCAAATGCAATAGCAGTAGCATTAGAGCATGGAGAAGTTAATTCATTAAAAAAAAAAAAAAATGAAATTGTACATCAGAATAAACTGCACATGCACTATTTACAGACACTGGATGAGGGAGAAGGACATGGACTTTTGACTGAGGAGCATTACCAGTAAAAGCCTTTGGAATTTTAATTTTGAGAGCCATCCAAACATTTTAATTTCCCTGTCAACAAAATCTCTTCGAAGCAACAGGCATTGTCACACATGCGGTTATTAGTAAGGCAACCAAACTCAAGGGAGTCATGACAAATACATGACTGTTGAACCTAACAAAACTCTTTCCAAAAATACCCCAAAATAACCAACTGAGTTCTACTTTGTTTTATGTCAAACTGAACAAAGTTTTTAGTCTGAGCAACAGATTAAGCACATTTGAGGTTCATTTTTGTGTTTACATTTATATTTTTGGGTTTGATAGCAGGTAGAGAAGATGAGAAACGCTACATATTTTGGCGCAGCCGTAGACCACAACAGATTCTCAAAATATCTGGAAGCCACTTATTTATTTTGTTTAACGCTGCCTTTAAAGATTTGTCTGCTCCTCTTTGTCCTTGGTCTAAGTCCACGGATAATCTGCTCAGCTAAATTTCCTGACACTGATTCCACCCACATCGCCTTGCGAGGGGTACACTTCTGTTGCCTCTCTCTGCCAATGGAAGGATCAACACAGGCTGGGCGGGATAATCCCCATTGTGCTAATCTGAGAGTCTAGCCCTTGGGAATGCCCCAAAATGTACTCACTTAAAAGGTGAGCTTTGCTGCGCAACACGGACCACAAAATATAAACAAACTGGCTTTTAGTTATTTAGTCATTCAGAATGCCCTCACTAAACAAAGCAGTCATGATCCAAATCAAAAGGAACAACCTTGGGCCTGCAAGGAGATGAATCATTTGATTTTTGTCCGTATGTTCACCTCAAGGTATGAACATGACAAACTATCTTTTGGAGACATTAATCTGACAAAAGTAACTTCAGGAAGAGAAAATGCCACAAGAGAAATGAATTTATTACATCACATTAGTGAATAGATTTAATTTTGGTGGATGAATATGCAGCAGGAAACAGGGGTTTGGGAAAGATTACAAAAATATGCTGAGTTTATATTTTAACAAATGTACTGAATATTTGTTATAAACAGACAACTATGATCTTTAGTAAGATTGAATATCAGCCTCAGGCTGGTAAGCACACGTTGCTCATTGTGATGATTTTATTCATAAATTTGAAAGCCTTCCTTGTTTTGCATTCATTAACACGAGGCACAAAACCCGTAGCACCGCAAATTAATCAAGACCTAAAAATAAAACAGATTTTAATTTTATTTTTGGCACACAGCAAAGTTGTCTGACTTGCATTTTTAACATGGCTTCCAACACCCGAGTGTGAGCAATGAATAATCCTTCATTATCACTTTGGCTCTTAACGACACTCAATTAAAAGGAGAGACTTGATTTTACAACAATTTGAGGGGTGTTAACAGGGGTCCCTGGGAGGTTCATCACCTCACACATGCCTCCCTCCTGACAGAGTGAGCAGGCAGATATTCATGAGGATTTGCTGTTATCGCCACGATGGAGCCATGTTGCATTATGCTGAGTAGAATTTCATGATGCCGTTCCAAGGAAAAAACATTTTTATAAGTTCTCACAAGATCATACAATAAGACCTAAGCAGGTATACATTTTTTTTTTTTTTTTGCTGCTTTATAGCTGTAAAATGTGATGTAGTGGATTGTTGAGTGTAATTCCCAAGTCTTCAGATATTGAAGGTTGGATTTATTTCCGGCTGGCTACCAACCCAAAGTGCCAGTATTTAACGCAACGACTCAACATCTTAGAAATTGCTCCTTTAAAAGAAACAAAAAAAAAAAAAAAACCAACATCCAAATCCCCACCCTGTAAGATGGTGTATTACATCTCTTTACTGCAATGTGGTGTTTTTGTTTTTTCCTCTAGCCCTTGACTTTCTTCACTAATCACTATGTTTGACCCAGTATGGGTCCCACAGTAAGTATAGTAATTTGTAGTCATACCAGTTCACACCATTACTATTTACTCTAGTTCTCTCTTTCTTTGTTCTGTTCTTTAATATGCAAATGGTAGATTTTTAGTAAACACTGAAACCTTCAAAACCTGCTCTATGTACAGTATATGATCATTAAAGCTCAGATAAGTATATCGAGAAAAGAAGTGTGGCTGCCAAAGTGTGCTGATATTTGTGCACTCCGTCTTTGCCCGCGATTTGTCTGACCTATTTCGTTTAACTGACAGCTAAACTTCCCGTTCCGAATCAATATGCAGTGCCGTTATGCTCTGCTCTACTGCCGCATGCTGTGCTACAGATTGTGCCGTTTCACGAACGGCGCAGTCCATTTTTTGTCCATCTTTGTGTGGCTGTGCACTGTGGTTAAAAAACTTGTGCTTGGTGGAAGCGTTTGTTTTGGAGCCAGACTTTGAGCCATGTACGAAACACACAAACATACACCACAGACACACACTTTACAGGAAGCTGTCCCACGGGATGACTATTGTTTCGAGAGGCTGTAAACTATTTGACTCTCTGGCTGAGAAAAGGCATTCCCCCTAGGACCGAGCATAGAGAAAACACTTTGCTGCCAATCCCACATGCCAGCCAAACTTTGACTACTGCAGCACCTTAATGAAAATGAATGGCAGCAACAACAACAACAAAAAAAAATGTATATATATTCACAATATCACTAAAAGCATTTAGTGCAGCAATTTTCCCCAGAATTGACACAAGGACTGGTGTTTGCAGTAGAAACTATAAACCAGAAATTCAGGCAGTAGTTTCTACAGTTTGGCCAGGGACACTCAGAAAGATAGTCTCTCAAAAACTATAAATGAAGGTGGTGCGTGATGCAGGAAGGAATGCACACATCATTATTCAGCACCTTATTTGAGCCACATAAGCGCCCTAAAGAGAAAACTATCGCTTATGGTTAAGGTGAGACACTGCTAACTAAGGGTGTGCCTCTCTCTTAATAACATAAGTGCATTAAAGGAAAGCCGTAGATCTGAAACCAACTCATTTGCACTCCCTTATTCAGGCGATGATTGGATCTGTGACAAGCTCTTCACTTAGGTAAAAGGAGTGTAATTATAGGCTTGACCTTTAGGGGCATTTTCTGCGTCAAATCCCCTTAACGGCATTTAAAAGTGAGAATAAAGCTGTGACTGGTCAAACTTTGTACATTTGTTGGGCTGCACTTCCATTTTGTTGGTTTAACTCTTCTTGGACTGCTGGTGTACGCAAGCATATGGAGAAGTCTGCCCTTAATGAAGTAATAAGCACGTTGTGCTGGGAAGACACTATGGTTGAGCACTTAGAATAAGAGGAGTGTTTTATCTTTGGCCTTCTCACATAAAAGACAACAACTCAAAAATGTAGCAAATTATGATTATGGAGCTTTCCGGCATTTTTAAAGCGATGGAAATAATTGTCAGAAAAGACTCAGAGTGAATGTTTTCACTATGAAATTGGACTTTCTGGAGTTATCCATTTATCCAGTTATCCATAACCAATGAAAAAATGTAGCCAATCATAAGAACAGCTGCAAGGAGTTGTAATGTCAGCTATTAAGCAATATCTGCCTAATGTAGCAAACATTAGCCAGCATAAACTGCTCATAATGGAACTCAAAGTAAGGCTGTAGCACAGCTTATCACTATGTCACTTAGGGGAGAAAAACTTTGTTTATCTCAGAAAGAATTCCCTAGTTTTAGTTCTTATATTTTTATTTTTTTAAATTGTAACTAGCGTTTGCTCAAAAAATGCACGGACGTACAATAGCAATCATATTACCCTGCAGTAATTGCATAAGTTAATACCAAGCATGTACATGGATTCAACTGAGACACAAACATGATTCTAACTTTCCCAGAGATGGATTATTTTTGTCGTACCACTTCATATCAGAGGCTGTCAATCCGACTCAGTTGGAGTTACGATTGGATGATTCTGAGACATGTTGTGCCTTCAATAGTATTTGGTAACAGTATTATAAATTTGGCAGTGCTGTTCACTGCTTGGTTCACGCTAGTTTGCGACTGACAAGAAGCAGATCCCATCACACATTTGGCCGGACGAGAGGGATGAGGGAGTGACGTTTATTGTCTCCGACAACACAGCGCTTGAACATTTCTTTGCTATTCTATTCACTGGCCAATCCGGCATGCCATTTGTAGTGAACCGAGATTAGATCTTGTACCTCTAGCTGGACCAAATGTGTATAAACTCCCCCCAAAAGATTCATGTTTTGTCATCACAATGTATTCACGGGGAAACTTGAACATTTGCATCAGCAGCTGCTACCACAGTGATGCCAGAATCGACAAAGGGCTGGTAAGTGTTTTCATTTTTGCAGAGAGCACTTGACTCTCTGAAGCAGTCCGACATCATTTAAGTTTAAAGTGTCCTTTTTCTTTGAAAGCCTCTTTTCCCCGGGCCCTGTTGGCAGGGGTCACCGTCCTCCCAGTACACCACACTCGCTGCCTGTGTGACTGATTCTGAGCCACGGATCTGCATGGAAAGCTGTTTGGATAACCGTCAGCTCTTGATCTCTCTCTCGCTGCCATCAGAGCTGAAAGGTCATTTTTCTCTATCACACCGTGACTCTCCTCAAGATGCCTCCCTCCGTGATGGGGAGGGATGGCGTCCCTGCCTGCTTCCCACTAGCTTCTAAAAGATGGCTCATCTGTGAGTGACAGTCAGTGCAGCGCATTTTGCGATGCAGAATTATTCTGTACAATGCAGCTAGTGTTGAACGAAGGTCTCAGTATTAAAACCATGTCTTTGTGTGAGCCACAGTATTATTATATGAAAAAAAGATTTAACCCTGAAAATGTACAAGGCTAGATTATGTAATTTATTTATATGCTGAAAACATTATGTTCTGTAATGGATTTCTTCTTCCTGATGTCTTCTTGATGTTTGCGAATAAGCACCAAAGCAAACATTGAGGATAACACTGCATTGCCCAGCGGCTCGTGAACATCCTGAAGCTTGACTTCATCGTAGAGATACAGAGAGCCCCAAACAATGCCAAATATGACAGCAGCTTCCTTGCCTCTAGTAGCAACCATTCATCATCCTCAGCCCGACGAGGCCTGTGCATTTTCTACTTTGAGTGAGAGATTGATGGTGACCCCGTCTCAGGTTATCGAGCATCCACCCACCCATCTTGCCTAGTGAAGACTAACCGTGCAGCTCCTCTCTCCTGTAGTGGCTGTGAGGAGAGATTTCTCTGGCTCTGACAGGTAGCCTCGACCACTATGATATGGAGAGATGTCAGCTTCTTATGATTCCCGGGATGCGCTGTGTGACTGTTGGCCCTTGACGGACAGTCTGATGGGACCCTGCCTGATATACTCTGGTGACCTGTTTGTCTCTGGAAACATCGTTTCGAATCTGCAGTGAACAAGGTCCCAGTCTCTTTGGCACCAAAAGCCTAAGAAAAATGTTTTGTGGAGCCCAGTGATTGGTACATTTTTGTCCAAACAATATATATTCTGCCGGGAACAGATGTGTAAATCACTCTCTAACCAACAAAAACATTAAACATATCACAACAGCATGCTTCTTCATTCGACACACATCTGATATTCACATTCGCTTGCAAAACACATTATAATTTGTGACACCCCTCAAACAATCATACAATTCAGCCTTGCTGCCAAGGAATGATTGATTTTTTTTTAAAATAGAGAAGTTATTGATCCTTATCCAGATGTAAATGAAAGCCTCCTCGACATCACTCTCGACAGCCTGCGCCGGTTCTATTAGGGAGATGAGAGGCAACGTGTGGAGAAATGAAGACCATCTGTCTTGATGGTGCCATGTCCTCTGCATGCCGAGTCTGATGTAAACAACTCTATTTGTCAAGATATGACAAACCTTGGACTGTCATAACACAACGCACAACACCCACTGAGACCACCAGCCTCAATGAAGCAAACCCCAGCAACCTCTGACTGGTTTGTGCTTAGTCAAAGAGTTTGGAAGACACAACTGCATACATATTTATGAACGGATCATTTTCAGATAACCTGTGTTCTAAAATCTAAAAGCTCTAAAAATTACAGTGGAAGCGTAACATGCTCGACTTGAAGCATTTGCTCAGTTATTTAATATTGTAGCGTGCGTGGTGAGGCGGAGCACATGACCTTATAATTCTACTTGGAATAACCGTCACGCTGCCAACGTTCAAGACTATCTGGTCACTCAGTAAACGGCCCAGCTATTTGGATATGTTTTGGAAATGACTCAAAATTCAAATAATGAAGAATGAATGAAGCTCCAGAAGAAACTGACAACTAAACAATAACATTTATTTCATTAGGAAATTACAGCACATAAATAAAAGATTCTGTCTGTCGCAGGTAGTTAAGAAACTGATTACAAATTTACAGGGAACACTGACAGGTCTACTTTTTAACTATCCACCACATATTCCGGCAGCAGAATAGGCCTACATACTTGCAGAGGTAGGTGGAAATTAAAATGATCATTCTGATGCATCACTTTGTAGGCAACATTCTGCAAGAAGCTCCTCCTCTTCTTCCGTGTCTGGTTCAAACATGTACGGCTGAACTACTCCGTGGTTAGATTTTAAGACTGTGCAGCACATAATTGCATATATAGCACACTAGGCCATGTTTGCCTTGGCCAAGCACGTTTGAGCCACAAAGTCCAAATTGTTTGACTAGTGTGGACGCGCCGTACTGTGCTCAAGCACGGTACACTTCTGTGACCCTGGCACAGCTGGAAGAGGGGTGCTTTGGGAGGGTACACTCAATATGCATGAGCACAAGCGAGGGAACGTGATGTAGACATGTCGTATAATCAATGTTATCATTCCTCTCAACAATTGCTCTCTTGCATAATGAATAAATCTGTGAATATGAGTTGGACGTATCTAAGCTAAATGAATCAGAATAAGTCACAAATTCTCTATTTTGCTGGGACTTCAATTCCCTGCAATTCCCTTTCTGTAAACAATGATGCATGCTGATGACGTGACCGTGCCTGCTTAGGCTCGGAGCAGTGAGTGCAGCCTGGTAGGAACGGTATAAAGCAACTGGGCCAACTGTGAGTGTTCCTTAAAGGAACAGGTGAGCTCTAACTCACTCCAGTTGAGTCATGACTTCAGTCAAGTATAATAGTAATTCAATCAACCCATCTTTGTGGGAACTTAACATTTAATAAAACACTGACGTTTTCACTGTAATTAGTGATGTAGTGAAAATGTCACACATCACCACACATCCAAAACATCCCTTGACAGCAGAAAAAAATCCAAGGATCATTCATTGGATAATACATCAGATTCACATTACATTTATTTATTCACCTCTATTGATGGAGGAAGTTAAGTTTGGTTCTCCTGAACAACTCAGATATATCTTGAGTTCTTCATTTGTGAGGTGAAACCCTTTAAGCGTTGTAAAATAAACTGCTTTATGATCATAACACCTTTCCTTAAAGGACAGATTTTAAGTGCTTAATGTACCGATGTTGACTTCAAGGTATATTTATGAACTGGAATCAGAACACAATTGCTGAAGCTTACTGTCGATGTTTACTGTGTTCAAAAAATGGAAATGTTCATAGTGTTCAGAGATGCCTCGAGTGAGTCTATAAGTCATTATAACAAAACAGTTTAAACCCGCAGGTGAACAACATGTAATTATGCATAATATACTTTGTATTATTTTTGTAAATTGCAATGCTAGTTTTACACGAAGACTTGGAAAGAGGGCACGAAGAGGGCACTGAAGGCAGTACGGCAGATGGACTGTTGCCTGCACCCAGCTCGTTAATGTATGTTTGTTGCATTGGCTAACACACCGGAACAAAGACATATTTGGCATCCAGAACTGTTCTATTATGGCTGAGATGTCCCATCACAAACCTAAAGGAAGCGACCGTGTAGAAAAGGGTTAGCTATTACTGCCAGCGTCGTAAATTACTCGGGGATTGCACTCTCTGTCTCTTCATACTGACAAAAGAATTGTGTTTCAAAATTCAAACTTGAGGTACCTCAACAGAAATAGGGTGTCTGGAAGAGCACAACGACCTGCAACCTATGAAAATAAAAAGATGGAATGCCATTTAAGAAACTTAATGTAAATACAAAATCATAAACAACAACGATATCAAACAGAGAGGCACTGCATGTGGCCTTTTGGGGTGAGAGCGATGGAGACTCGTGTCTATTTACCATGGTGGTACGAAGCAGCCAGTTCCACATACAGTACCTTGTCTTTTGTTTATTATAAGCCTGCCAATTCCAAAAACACCATGAAACACACACAGAACCATTACAATATTAAAATAAAGAGGAAAACCTTTACTGACAAGCAGCCAAATCCAACAAATTTGAATTTCACAAATACAGCGGCCTAAATGCCCATCATGTTTTAGTGCCTACGATGCCATCTGTTTTACTTTGCAGGGTGTTGCTCTGTTTGGTTATGTGTTGAGCAAATATGTTGCATGTAGTTTCAAAAAAAAAAAAAAAAATGCAGTTTGATTAGCTCTCTCTGCCACTGTTTAGACAGGTGGAGTCTTTTATAACTAGCATTTGTTAGCATCTTTTTTTTAATGTTGCACATTATCTTGTTAGCTTAACTGCTGGCGGTTGTGAAATGTCTCTGCTGCATTGTTAGAAGTGTGTTCACATCTTGTTAGCTGCAAGTTTGCCTGGGAACCAGCTCATTGGCAACTTGACACGATTGTGCTATACATCTAGCTTCCTCGATGTTTATTCAAATCTCAGTGCACATATTCCTCCTGCAGCAGTAGAGGAACGTGAAAATATTTCTCCAGTGGCACACTTCATAAGTCAGTGCAGTTCAGGAAGGACATATTTGGTGGTCTACTTTTGGTATATACTCCACTACGGTAATACCACAAGTGAACATTTGATATAACATCTACCTACGAATAGTTGGGCTGGTGGTTTTTTTTCCACATGTTGTGAGGTTTGCCTGGGATGTAATGTAATAAATTTCCATCTTAATCGTGTGAAAATGAAAATGTGAAAATTCATGTGAGTGAATAACTTCACTCCGTAACTCCTCGCAGGATTGGATGGCCTATTTCTGAGCGTGCAACACTCATACTCCTCCCCTCCAAAACATGTGATACTATCACATACCCTGAAGCATGTTTTAATTAGTTGCAGCATAAAAATAACTCCTCATTTTGCTCTCCATGGTATAGATTTATCAACTGAAAAGTACATCCTTTTGGCCTGTGCCTCACAAAAACACCTTTCTCAGACATTTCAATAGAGGCACTATACCAACAGAAGTTTACGCAAAGCTTTGAATTCCTCTCCATAGACTTAGAGGGAAATCACGTTGTCTGCTCCTCAGCCCCAAGCAATGCGAATGAGCTGCACTTCCTTTCCACAGTGGGTCTCTGTTGCTTTTGATCAAGTTCCCAATCACATCTATGTCTGATCTACTCAAACACCAGCCTTCTGCCAACACTCACGCCATTTCCGCTTGCAATTTTAACCACCTGACAGACCAGTGCATTAAATCTGTGAGACAGTATCCAGATTCTCTCTGCTGGAAAAGGAAAGAAAAGAAAGAAAAAGAACTTTTGTTTCAGCTTTTGGTAGCAAATTGTCACATATTCAGCCATGCAGGGTAGATTTAGTGCTTCAACAGCAACATTGTCTGAATGAGGAATCACCAAATGTTTTCACGTCTCAAAAACCCATTAAGACACACATTAGACTAAAAACCTCCTTTTTTTTAGTGCTTATTCCAAAGAACACCATCTGATATGATCTTTGGTTTTGGTACAGAATTATTTAACAGTGTGGATATATAGAATTATTGAAAACTGCGCACAGCACAACTGAGCTGGCTAAGACAAAGGATGTCATATTCACATTCTGAACAATTATTATTCTACTAGGTTCTCCCCATTTTGTGGAGCATTGAAGAGGAACTACTCAAAAGAATCCTATTGTAGACCATAGATGTCAACCAGTGGTCACTTTAGGACACACATGTCACATGATACTATGTCACTATTCATCTATTCTATTTCATGCGTGGACACACACAATTTTTTTTTCGGCCAACAAACTGATCATCAATAATTACCAGCCTCTGATGGCCAATGCTAAAAAAGAAAGAATGGCTACAAACCAGACAATTTTAAGCCAGACTTTGGGTCCAATAAGGCCGATCCAATGATCTCACCTTGTCACAGCTGAATAATCATCAAAATAATCTTTAAGCGTGTGGTGTCAATATTATTATTTTACTGTTACCAGCTGGGTTGGGGGATGCCCAATCTCAAATTATAAAAATCAAACATATTTGACATTTACGATTCTATGTCTATTTCTATTTGAAAATCGTGTGTGTTGCCGGTCCAAGAACGGTTCACCCCTCTAACACAGGCTGCGAAGGAGGCAGATGCTCTTTTATTTGGGCTGTTATATTTACAGATTGGGCGGCCAAATACCAAACATGAACAGCACAGTTTAGCATTGCCTCATGTATATATATAGATTCGGGGTCTTGTCCCATTTCAACTGCATATCCAGTGATGATCAATATGTCTCTGGCACTCTGTCTCTCTCTCTGTGTGTGTTCTCTTTCTGTAACACCCCCCATCTCTTTCTCTGCATGAGGGCAGGGTAAAAAAAAGTCATTATGGTCACTCATCGTCAATCATTATTGATCATTATCAAAGGAGATGATGGGGCTGGCTGTAATATGGTCACAGCAGCAGTAACACTGCCAGCTGCAGCAGTTCGCAGCCAGCGCAGCTGTCACAAGCTGCACGCAGTCTGTGTGGACAAAGGATAAGATGTTTTCGCCAGAGATGGATCATGTACTATTGCAATGGTGTTGTCTTTCCCTGAAGCTGTAAAAATGCTAAAGTGCAGCAGTTTGACAACAGCCTGCTGTGCTTATTCTCTTCCACCTTAAAGTTAGGGATAACATAAACAAACACATAAACAAAATGAAAAAGAAGCCTACCTATTGCCGGAATTTATTGTTTTCAAAAGTGCGGTTATGCAGTTTTTTGGGTTTTTTTAAATGTTTTTTTAAGTATAATATATGCTGTCAGTTTATGAAATGGCCTAATTAAGTAATAACATAAACCAAGTGCTGAGCAACTTAACAGTAAAGTAGAACATACTCCAACATAATTACACCAATTTGTCTTGTAAATACCCCAATAATGGGAAAAAAAGGTGCATTAAAAGCCATAATTTTAACTTGTATTGGTCCATTCAGTGTCATAGTTTTGCTGTACTCTTTCATTCTGAAAACTGACGGGCCGCAGCTTTATGTATTCAGCTGCATTAATAGCTAAATGTATTGGCACAGTGTGTTTCTTTCCTTGCTAAAATAAGTTGTGCTGTTTAGAAAACTACGGTGGGTGTACGTATGTCAGCACTAGTAATTGTTTTCAGATTTTGATTAAAATCATCAGAGTGGCAAAGAACCAAGACTGAGACAATAATTCTTAGAATTCACTCCAACAAATCACCTATACTGTAAATGTGACCCCCCCCGTTTATAGTTTAAACCCTAAACAAAGCATCTAAAATTGTTAAAAACACCGTACTATTAGTGACGTTCATGATTAATGAACAAAATTAACGATTAGTGTATGTAATTCTTTCATACTTTTATAATGCCACCTAAAGTACAGTTGTTAAATTCTAAAGTTGTTAATTCTTGCTGTTCTTTTGTGTCTTATTGTTTAAATGAATACCTGTATTATAGAGATTATAACTATTTTTCTGTTGTGTTGTTTCTGGTTTGGAGGGGTTTTTCCATGTGCTCCTTTTGTCCTCTGTCAGATCATCATATCTCAAGTCGTGTCTTTGTTTCTGTCCATTCCTTGTGTACTAATGTTTCTGAATATTTGTTTGCTTTCTGGTTTTTGAACTCTGGACACTCTGTTTTTGTTTTTTGCCTTGTCCTTTCTGGAATTGTCTTTTTTTCCCCCCTTTCTTTTTGACCCAGGCCTGACTTTGACCCTTGAGTTGGCTTAAACCCTATAAAAACTTTAAATCTACGGAGAGAAGTTTTCACTCAAAACCCCACCCAAAACTGTACACCATCAATCAATTACTAGCACACGAGGTATCCAGTTAATAAACACCACCTGTCACAGCAGTGCAGACAGCACACACACAGACTGAACATTGACGCCCTTCATTTCTTTGTAGCTCTACTGGGTGGTGATGACGGGTAAATACTTTTTGTGCCGTCTCTGTTGCTTATTCATTCAAAGTAGCCTTTGTATTTGGTTACACATTACGATTATTACTTTATAAGTCCAACACACAAAAGAAAACAGCAATAACAGCAACAAAAAAATGAAATCTGTTTATATCATACAGGCTCGGCCTTCTGCCGGATTTAACTGTCACTATCACTGAACTGCCTGAACGTAGCCACTCATTAAGGATGAGAATACCTGAATACATGGTCCCCTGCATTTGGTAAGTTTGCTAAATTTGTCCACTGTTATTTAACATTGGATGTGTCTTTCCTGAGACCATTTATAGACTGGTATCCAATAGCAACCACTCTCTTTTATGGGTTCAGCCCCTGCTTTGCCTACACCCCATCCTTTGCTCTGACAGCCCCAGCCTAACCTGTTGTGTGTGGAGGGACTGACAGCAGAGTAGACCAAAGCATTTCTTTGTGGATGCTCCATAGTTGGTGGTGCATCCTCTAACCCAACCGAGAGGGATGCTATTGCAATTGCATGCTGTCAGAATCGATTGACAGGACACTGGGACATATGCGAGTCATTTCTTTACCCCTCCATTTACACTCCAACAACAATTGTTTTTTCTTTCCTTTCCCTGCACACTTCCTTCCTTCCCGAGCAAACACGAGAGTTCAGACTCATTTTGGATTGCACAAGAGACATATTGCCTGCAGGACAATCCCAATCAATTGTCCTGTATCAGGCCGAGGTGGATTCTACCCTGTCGTTATGGATAGCTGAACAATCTGAATAGACATCTGGGCCCATTCCAACCCGTGTATCTCTGGAGTCAGGCTCGAAAAGGCCATTTCAAGAAACTGCCCCCGATACATATGGTCTGAGTAGAATGGAAAAAAGGTAAGACATGGTGTGGTGGATCACTGTTGGTCACAGCAGGGCAGTCATTTAAAGGGAGTAAAGGGAGCTTTTCTGTAAGGGCATGGGAGATTTGGAAGCTTACCATTACCTTTGGACCTGCTGTCTCTGTGCTGTTCACTGAAGATGGGGCAGGATAGTTGATGGCAATCAACTGTAACCATGTATGTAACCATGTATATACAGTATATGTCAAAGATTTCCACATTTTTGGTTTAGGCTAATTCAAATAGGCTGGCTATGTTTGTGCAAATTCGGTGAGCAAATATGTGATCTTTGTAAGTGAGCGCATTAGTCTAACAAAGGGTCTGTGCTTATGAAAAAGCATCTCAATATTCTTCTTTTTTCTCCTCTCCTGAAATTGAAGAAATATTCTGTGCTGTTAATCTAAAGCTATACAGTAAATATTTCATTTTTTTCCCCATACTCTCTCTCAAAAATGCCCAAAGTGTAAGTGGTTTTATATAATATTGACCTGTAAAAGCAGTCTGAGTGCAATGGATGATTTGACAGTGTTAATCATCTGATTAGCATACGACAGTCACTGTACCAAAACTAAAGTGTCTCTTTAAAGGTGCCAATAATGTGTCAGATCTTGCCGCGGCAATTACAACCCAAAACACCGCTAAACTAGCATTTTTCAGCCAGGGAGCTGCTATTGTCTCTCATTATGCAGAAGGGCCACTCAGCGAGCTTAGCCCGAAAACACAACAAATCCAGACCAACTTCAAGGAAAGAAATTCAAATTTACAAATTGGATGTCATTGTCCCATTGTCAATAAGAGTGTCTGCTAAACAGAATGTGAATATATCTTTAGTGATATTTTAAGCAAGGAACGGTGCCTTTCAAAGGGGATTGCTGTTACTAGGCAACAAGCAGCAGAACCAATTGAGGACTAAAGTGAAAAAAAAGAGTTTCCTATCTCTCTCTCAATCATGCTGTTGGTCTCTCCATCTCTCAAACACTCCCACTCCCTTATACATGTGTAAGTCAGTGCTTTGCCTGCAGCCAAAATCCCGTCTGAATGGGGTTTGACCACAGATAGGGGACTTAACCCATTTCTTATGCTCACATGTAGGATTTGTGTCCAATTGAAAGTGAAACCTTAGGTAGCAGAGAAGGCAGACAAGTGTTGGTATGCTTCTGACAGTGTCCCGGCTCCCTTTCTCCATTCCTTTTAAACAGGTGTTGGTGGCTAAAAAAACGAAAGCAAAACATGATGTACAGCCACCACTTGTCCCGTGAATGAAATCTAATCAACCTCTTTCATTAAAAAAAGAAAAAAAGCTAAAATGAAGTGACAAAATTTTTGCATCAACATTAAATTTACAGGATGTCTCTCGGCTTGAAACACTTCTATTTTTTTGTCTCCGCTAGCACGTAGTCAATTAGCCATGCAACGTGGGCACAGTAATTGAACACAGTGCTGCGATGACACAGTCTTCAGTCATTAGAATCTGGACATTGTTATTTTCCTGTTGCTCACCTGTCACAGGATGACATGTAAGAATGTAACACAAACTGATGATCATCTTGAACAAAACTGCTCACACCGGAATCATTTTAATAACCAGTGACGTGCATGTACGGCCAATTACAATAAGTAATAGTCCTTTACGCAGCTGATGCTTGACATCCCTAAAGGGAGTGATTGGGAGAGTATGTGGATCCCATTTTCACTCCCGGTGAACTGGGGATGAAAACCCCACACTGTTTAGTGTTAGACGATATCTTAATTACCAGCTTTTGTTAGATTTGCATGTCCTCTCTGAGCAAGTCAAACTGGTCGCACAGACAGCGACAGATATCGACGGGTGGGTAAGGACATAAGGTCCTGACACCAGCTGCAGTGGAAAAACAGCAAAACCTGCATTCACATAAGAACCAAGCCTTCATCATCCACCCACTCTTAGACTTCTGTGTCAGTAGTTATCTAAAAATGCACTGGTAAAGACTTGACTACAAAAAGTCTGTGTAAAAAAGTAAAACAAAGGGAGGCAATATTCCTGTAGCGCACAAACTTACAAAAAAATATGATTAAAGTCTTATGCCGGCAAAAATAAATCCTCTCTATTGGCTGGAATCAGAAAAGATCGGGGGAGCTGAAAAATTTGGGGTTTTGAAATGAATGTGTTACTCATAGCAGAGTGACTGAACACTTCATCATCCAGGTTATAGTGGCTGTTAAACACACAGGGAGCTGTTGTGGCAGCTGCACGTCGCTTCTCCAGAGCAACACGAAATAAGATTTCATTTCGCCAAAGGCTTGAAGCAGTGTTATATATTTAACATATGTCGAGCTACGTTGTGTTCTAAATTAGACGTCCGATGAGACTGCTTACACCATCAAGGTCTTGAATGTGCATTTAAATTTGAACTGTACAATTAGGCTTATAGGATAAGACTTATGAGGCTGAGTCAAATAACGCCTAAAAGGTTGAAGAGGTGAATCACAGCTTCAGACGCCACCTTGTTAAATGTCAAAGAGTTCAGCTTTGGGTACGTTTGTTCTAAAGGTAAACCTAATTATTATCATAGGTGACTCCAGTGTTCTCTGTTCACCCCAGGAGTCAGTGAAAGTGCCTTTCCTTTCAAGTCCGAGGTGTTGGTCTGATTCATAATGCACAAATGCCACGAGTAAAGCTGGTTTTAAAATAAATGATGTTTTCACTAATGACACACGCAACTTTTTTCCTATTCATCTGACTTTAAAAGACAATAAAGTGATGGCAGGACAATGTCATATTTTAAGTTTTCCAGGCAGTTTGCTTGACACTAGACTGAATTTTTTGCACTTATACTTTCATATCCAGACAAACCGAACATATAGGCAAATCAAATGACTAAAGAGACACCAGAAATGTGTACCATATACATCTAACATTACATTTGTTCAGTCCAAGAGATGTGATGTCAGAGACTAAAGGCATTTTAACTGTTCAAAGAGAGTGCCTTGGTCATTCCTCGTCCTTTTTACATAGACATGTTTTCCTATCCAAAGAGCACCTTTAACAAGCCCTTTTTTGAGTCCAAGAAATGCTCCTAGATTTTTTGAGCAGAACCAGTAGTATGCCAGCGTGTCTAGCTGGAACACAAAGACAGCTGTACAGTGGATTTATACTCTAAAGCATTCCAGATTCTTATAAATTGTAAAAATAACCAAATATGTGTGTTTGCCACAAACGAACCTAGTTCAATGAAAGTAAGTAGCTGTGCATTGGTAAAAAGTATCCAGTTTAATTAACTGAGATCGGTACTTAAGGGCAGCGTACCCTTTGTTGTAGGAATTTTAACAGTATTGATTTGTTACACGCAGAAGAAGGGGAAAAAAAAGCTTTGCTTGCAGGCAGAAGACCAGCCTCCCACTTTCTTCTTTTGTACCTTGTTCAAAGCCACAGCAGAAGTAGGAGAATTCTTTGAGGCTTTAAACACACAAATCTTCAATCACAGCAGTAATATCTCTCTCATGTAATGATTCAGGTTGTGGCAAGGTTGACTAATATTGATTTGAATATATACACTTTGTATTTCTGGTCCATGCAGGTGCCAAATCTGGTGTTTGAAGCCTTGCCTTTTTTTTTTTTTTTTTAAAAACAACTGAAACCATGACGTAACTTATTTGGATGTGTAATGCAAATTTGCACGTATACATTTTCAACCTTAATAAACCATGTAAGAGCACACGCAGCTATCATTATAACAGGTGATATTTTTGTATTTTTGGCAAAACAATAATACCATTGTGGTACCCAGGAGGCAGTAATATGGTCATGGCAATGTGTAACCACTGCAATCTCGCTATGTGCCGCACTTTGATTCTGGTTGGTGTCCACGATGTGATCTGAAAGCCGACAGTTAAAGAAACTCTAACAATCTTTTTATTATTTTGACCATTTTAATTGAAAGAAAAATCATTAAATGAATCTTACGATCACAATCAACTGTATTTGGAAAATAAAAAGCAGAATGTACAGAATGAGGACAGTTGCTTAATGGGTTGGTTACACAAGTAGGAGAAAATGGATTTTATATGCCTGCAGAGTAAGAGCCAATTAAGACTTTTTAAAAAAATATTTTCCTGTAATAAGTGAGTAACAGTCAGCAAAATGGTCATTTGTAAAATAAGTGGACCTGCCACTTTGCACCATCCACCTCCTATACACGGTCATGTCAAGTCCAAGTTTATTTATATAGAACATGTAAACAACCTCGGTTGACCAAAAATTAAAATAAGATATTATCAGAAAACCCTGAGTATGTGAAATATAAAAAATAGGCTAATAAACGTTAATATGGTGATAGATACATACGTAGATGAAAAAATAGGACATTTATCAAATAGTAGCACGTCAACACACTGTAAAATTAAATGATAGTCATGCATCTGAAGAGCGACCTTGCAAAGAGTTGAAAATTAATTTAAAAACCGTTGAACTGAAGTTTTCAGTTCAAATCTTTCCTCTGTGAATACCTTGATGCGTAATGAATGACTCACAGCGGCCATCAAAGTAATGTGAGGCTTTTCATTCTCATGTAAATAAACGTCTCACCCTTGACTTCTAAATAAAGTTAAACTTGTCCCTGTAGGTTAGGTGGTGACACCGCTGGCTTGTTTGAAATCTAACACAGGTAATCAGAAATATGGATTCAGAATAAAGGTCATTTTTTATTCATCCTTTCCACAATAAGAGATCTTAAAAAATGCTCTAAAGGTGTCATATTTTACACCCAGTTTTCTATTGCATTTTATAATGTTCCTTTTCCACGTCCACTGCTACACTCATCAATATTGTGACAGACAGAAATACATATTGTTTATTCTTTTTTTTTTTACCATAAAATATTTCACCAATTACATTTGGAGGAAATACTCCGAAAGAATGATGAGTCTGCTCCATCAGGACTGTATTGTTATAACAAAAAAAAAAAATCGATCCCTTCTCATCCCAGCTCGCAGGTTATGGAAGCACTGTCACGATCTCTCGTGGCACATCCAAAAGTAGATTCCTACGCCGCTGACACACAAAGTCTACGATTCCCAAGTAAATTTTTGTTTCGGCAGAGGGCACAACACGGTAAGGTTTAGGAAATGACTGATTCTTGATTCTCAATTGGGACATGAACTCTGGGTTTCTGGGTGAAAGTTGTTTGTGTGACCCTCCACTAAAACCTGACCTCCACCCATCTTGCCACCTTCATGCTTTCAAGATTTACGTCAGGCTATGTCATCTGTTAAAGTCGGCTGACTGTGAGTGGACCATTGACATCATTTTTACATTAAAGTAGAAATGATGACCTCTGCGTCTCCATGCTCAGCGAGAGGCTGCGACGAAATGTTGGTAATGATGAGTCTGGCATGAAAACAGGCTGCAAGCACACACCTTTTAGCCAGTCTGAATAAATAGTGTTCTAAGAAGTCCTTCCTTAACTTCTTAAGTTTTAATGTTGGAGCTTGTAACACTGGAGAAACCAGCTACAGGAGCCATTCAGCCATTTCTCCAAAGTGCAAATGCACTGAATGACTGACATGGCTGACACCTCAATCGCCAACCATCTGATCTCTCATTTCCATGCACAAAAATGTCTAATATCATCAAAATGAACAACAGAGTAGTGGTAGCAATATTAAATTTTAGCTTACTTATGTTTATGAAAGACAGCGGCCTTGTGCTATGAGCGTGCAGAATGTATGTGGATCAGCAGGTGTGAAGGTAGGCAGACAGCTATTATTGAATTAAATAGCGGCGCTCTTTTTGCCAAAGCTGAAATTGATTCATGAAATACATCATTTACTTGTATTTTGAAGGTGTCTCTTCACCTGCAAAGCTTTAAATGCATGTTTTATACACATCAGTGTGACATCAGCTTGAGTGATGCTGCTACCGTATTGACATTCCGTCCTCTTTTCTTCCCGATGCTGTTTGAGTGCAGTGATCGCAAACTAACACAGAATATAAATCGAATACAAATCCCAACCTGCATGAGTCAGTGCTCTCTCAACATTTTTAATGCACAGCATGAAAACAATCTCTAATAAGGTAGTCCTGTTCACCAACACCTTGTGCCTAAATTACGCTCCATGCTAATTTCCCCACTGTGGGACTAATAAAAGGAGTATCTTATTTGTGTGGAGAATGTGTAGAGAATAAACATTCCCCAGTCATAAAGCATCCTCAGTCACGTTGTCAATCATGGGGACATAAATGTTATTCCTGATAAAGCCACAAAGGTTGCCTACAGGAAAATTGTTTTGCATGCGCCATTGTTGTTTCAATTTGAAATGAAATTCAAATGAGAATAAAATTGATTTCATAAGAAAAACATGGAAACAGATTTCAAACACTGATGAGGTATGAAGATCACTGCTGGGTTATACACATCTTATCATACTTGTTTTTCCCAGGTCAGGTGAGATATTTTCATTGCCCTGTTCAGACAATGATACTATATAGAGTAAATCCAGAGATTATTATTTTAATCATTCTACTGAGATTATTCTAGACTCTATTTCAAACATCCTGCAGCTGACTGACACCTTGCCAAAGTAGTAGTAGTAGTAGTAGTAGTAGTAGTAGTAGTATTTATACATCAGCAGCCGATTGAGGAGTTGGCTAGTGGACAGTAAGTTGGAGATCGAGGAGGTCGGAGGTGGTGGAAAGTGTCTTGTGTGAACTGTCCTCTAACACAATCACACTTTCAAGGCTGGAGCAGAGATTTTGGGAATATTTTTTAACGTGTTCAGAGCAGCGGTTTTTAGCTACTGTTCAAAATCTGGTGAGCAGTGCTTTTGAAAAACAAGCATTTGCCCTTGAAATGTGGAATGGAGTTCAAACTGTAAAAAAATATTAATGCTGCATTCTGCAGGCATGGCAGAAACGCTTGTCTTTGCCTTTAGGACGTGACAACCCAGAGGGTTGTCTAAGAGAAAAAAACAACAACAAAGAGACAACAGCTCTGCAAACATACTTTTGTAAAAACACAATCTGATGCCAATCGGCAATCAGAGCTGGTCTATAGTGTTGATGTTCAAGCTGTTTACAACTTGCTCCAAGTTTCTGTTATGTTGTTTGGTACCGAAAGCAACACCAAGCTACCAGCAAGTAGGAGAAACACAACGTGTCTGTGGATCAAGAGAGTTTTCCTGTAAGAGGCTCCTGAGTCGAGAGTCGTAAGTGAAGACGATCCAGGTGGAGTTCACAGATCAAACAGTGGCCCCTTCTATACGGATCCGTTCTGTACAAACGTCATGGAGGCTTGATGGCGGGGGGCTCAAAGTTGTTCGACCTCTGAGGGGGCATCAGAGGTAGTAACAGCACTGGAGCAGATATCCATTAATTTCAAATGAGCTAACAGCAGTTAGCAACCAACTCGAACCAGGAGAGCAAGAACCAGAAATATTCACTATCTAAAATCACACTGTGGGCTGGAGTTGCGATGAGGTCAGGCTAGCAAGAGGAATTTGTTGTAATACTTGTAATACTCTCGCAATTGTGTCCCATCACACGAGTGGGGAACCCCTGATCACAGCACCTCCTGATCTGGACTGACTCCGGCCTCGATTTGAGCCAGATCTTTCTGCTGTGGGCAGTTTAATCAAAACCATTAACGTGTATGTTTAGCTGTGGGTGTGACAGAGACTGAGAGAACAAAAACAATTTCATAAAAAGAAACCGAATCACTGTTGTGAGGTAGCTATTGATACAAAAGATAAGTGTTACTGATGACAGAAATATGACTTTATTTCTAAGTTCTGTTTCTATGAAGAAACTGGTTTAACCTTGGCAGGCAGCCACGGTTGTATTAAATACAACATACGACCGCAGTTTAAGATGGAATATCAAACAGCTGAGGATATCCTTCGAGAAATGTGTCAGAACAGCTAACCACATTTTATTTTGATCTTATTATCTGCCCAAAGGTGGCTATGTCACCTTTAAATCCGTTCCCTTCCTTTCATTGTTTCCAGTGTTCACCACCTTGTATGAGCGACTACCCACTCTCTCCGTTTTGTCAACTTTGCCACCGCCGGCAGAAGCTGCTTCTATTTTTACATCAGGTGAAGAAGATTCCAATAAGCTGATGCAGAGTTTATCCGCTTAGAGCATTTGATGTTAATTTAAATAATTGGAATTACCAGTGGGAACTGAGTCACTAAAATGGTGATATGTTTACTACTAAGAGTCTGCACATGCTATGGCAACGTTAGACATCAGTTAGTTATTCAACAACAAAAAGGAATCAAGTACAGCAACTATATTTATAATTTGTGTCTATATGGATTACAAAACTATTAAATATAACTCTATAACTGGAAGACACATCAAAGCTTGCTGTCAGAAGCTAATACCACCTTTTATGTAAAGACACCAAAATGTTACAGCACTAAATGAGGATACTGATTATTGCAACACACATTTCCAATGTTACTTCTATTCACAGCAGAATATTACAGTGCTTGAAAGGGGGGCTAAAAGCCCAACAAAGTGCAAAAACAGATTCAATTATAGCTGCCGTGCAACAGTTAGTTGGATTGGTCAATTTGTGAGGAAAGGAGGGGAAGGGAAGGAGGAGTGAACAGAGAAAGAGGAGGGCGTAGACATATGCATACACATACAGCAACCACAGAGGTAGAGAACGAATTCCTGTAAGCCTCTGGTGAAATTGGGATTTTTCATTTGGAATGAATGCCCTTTCATCAGACGCTGATGCATTAAGTGTGATTGAAGGGTCAGGCATCGGCTGCTGCCTGCAACATTAGCCGCTTCTGGCTTCAGCCAGCACGAGTTGGCTTTTCCTTATCAATGATTTCATAGCAGTGTAGAAACTGGGGCAGAGACAAGACTGCTTTCCATGCCGGCAAGACCCCTGAATTAGATTTTGCAGGCATCTGCTTACTGGGATAGCTCAATATGTGTCCGAGCTGAGCCACGGTGTACGGGCAGCTACGCTCCAGCCAGCCACAGCACAGCCCCTCCATGTTTAAAAGGAAATGGTGATCAATACGCCGTGAGACTCAAACAGCTCAGTGAAGGAAAAGAGCTCTCCAACCGAGAGGTGTCAAATAGCCGGCGTCTGTAGATGAATCAGTGCAAGCATGTGGTTGCCGCATCTGCTGCCATGTTCTTTGATGAATATCTGGCTGTCATTGCAGAATCCCCATGGGAAAACATAATTACAGAGCTTTAATTTTCTCCATTCTAAGTATACCACTGTGTCCCAGAGAAAGGCAGCACTGGTATGGATTCATCACACGCTTATTACCACAAGTCACCACCACGACTCCTCTTACTCACTGCAAGATCAAGGACAATTACTGCTGGATTTCATTCGTCATTCCATGGCAAATTACATTTCTGATTAGAATAAAGTAAATGAGGAGTGACTGATATCTGTGGCATGAAGTCATATGATGAAAACTTGTTTATCCCTTCAAGTGTACGTATGTATAGTTCTATGCACAACCAAATTAGCAGAGGCAGAAACACGGAAAGAGGAAAGTCCTTGAAATCACTTTAAGGCCTTGAAGCAAAATGCAATGGAAAAAAAAAAAAAAAATCACTGGAAATGTTGTATCTTAATTAAATCCCTAATAATGTTTGTTTTCAGGGTTTTCATTTCATTGTGATTTCTTCACAAATTGCTAATCAATTTAAAACTGTTGTTTCAAATGATTAATAAAAGGAATTCCACCACCTCATCTAAGAACGTTGGGTTCGCACGCAGTGAGAATCTGGAAGTCAAGTTAAGTCATTAAAAAAAAAAATCACAAGTTAAATTAACAGTTGGCCATTTTATTTCCCAGATTCTCACCATGTGGCCATGTGAAAAATACAGCAGCGTCTTAAGGCATTTTGTGTATCATCAAAAGCATTTTTTTGACTCGTGTCATTTAATGCATTTAATTCCACATTAGGCATTTCTAAACAACTGAGTGACAAACAAGTACTGGACCTCGACCCAGGAGACCAGATTTCACATCCGATGTGAAGCTGAACATTGTTATTGACCATTTTTAGTTACTTTCCGCCAGTAAAATAAGTAAATAAGTAATATTTCCAGCTAACTTAAGATAACTAACATGCTATTCATATGCCAATTCATTTAGTAATAGACACTGAGCCTCTTTTCGAAAGGACTGGATGCTGTAAACTCTAACCATCAGGAACTTAATACACTTTAAAGTAAATATTAGGAATTTTAATACATGTGCACAGTGATTTAGCTTTAAATACGTCCGCCTTGATAGCGTTCATATGTCATTGATTGGAAAGGCGCATGCTTACAAGCTCCTCTAAACATATTGGTTTAACTGATGCGGCGAGTCCTTGGGGTGTCAGAAAGACTCAGACCATCTGCTAGCTCAATGTCAACTGAATGAATAATCATACCAAATTGCACGAATACAGTTTGTCAACATGACAACACCCACACAAACTGCGAAGGAATTATGAGCTAAAGCCATCTCTCTATTGGGAATGACTCTCAGTTGACTGGCGAGATCATCATTAGTGTAGCTCGTTAGTGGGCTACTCAAAGTATATGAAAATAAGTAACATTTGCATAGATTTAAATTGGACTTTGAGTGCATATGAGCGTACACTTTTATTACACTGTTTATTTGTCTTTATTTAGCATTTTCAAAACAAAAAATGAAATAAAACAAGCAAAATGCATACATAAAATATAATCCACGCATGTCATCAACTTGACTTTTAAGGACTTGACTGCATAACGTCTATCAGAAAGGTACAAAATATGTCAAAAAGTGAATAATTGTAGGTTCCTCTTTGACTGGTCAGACAATCAGTTATCTCTCTGGTTGCCGTAAAAATAAATTATATTTATAGATGATTTCTATTGAGTGTGAATGCATTATTCAACTTATTTTGTATTAAAACGAAAGCTCTTTGTATGCAGGTTTGGAAAGATATTTCAAAAACTGGAGAAGTGGCAAATGGCACATACAGCAAAGATTTAGTAGATTGAGTCAAAAAATAAAAACAACGAAAAACCCTCTGGACCTGACATAAGCTTTGCCACATATTTAGCAATCTTAAAAATGTTACAGACCACCGGTGCATCATGCTGTCGCGCCAACCTGCCCCAGACGAGATTCACATGGGGGCACGAATAACTAATCAGCCTGTGACCGGTTCAGTGTAGCTGCCCTTTTTTGTTCCGGGAAGTAACTTTAAATTTGAAAGAATTTCAATTATGAATTGTAATAATGTAATATTATTTTCATTTTCATCTGACCCTGACTCAACTTCCGGTTTAATACAGCCTCTCCTTTAATATTTTTTTTCGGATATTACAGTATATTCATTCAGTATGGTTCAGTTTTCATTAATCAGTGTGGAGCTGAAAGCGTGAAGGCTGTCACTCTCCTCCCTGTTGCTGGTCAACTGTGAATCCAAACGTACAGTTATTGGGCGGTTTTAATTTTGTGACAAATGACAGTGAGTTTTAATACACACGACAACACACTCAGCGTTAGGCACGGATATTGACGCCGTCTCCTCTCGGTCACAGTGTGGAATTCTTTCATGAAATCACAAGAAAAATAAGAGGAAATGTGCTTGTAGCCCCTTCTGCTCTAATGAAAACCTGTTCACCTGCTGCTAATCAAGGGGCCGACCAGGCCTGCAGAGAACATCAAGCATCAGATCACGACAGGACATTCCAACACTTTAAATTCACTGAATCAACATCTCTCTTTTATGATGTGATTAAGTTTTATGAATATAAATGAGTCACTTTTATGCAAAAGTGCAAAAATGGTTTTATATGTGTTTTAGACTGTAGTTCATTCCAGCATAGACAAAGCAAAAACATAGAAATTAAGTTTTAATTTATTTGTATTCATATTCGCTTTATCATTATCTCTAATCATCGTGCTTGTCTAATGAAAAGTGACTATTATTATATCCTTTTGCAAAAACAAGGTCATATTTAAGAAATTATTAGTGTCTGTATTGTTAAAATTCTGACAAAAAGGGACTGTCAGCAGCATATTGAACTGAATAAGTGTGGCATCTCTATTTTGAAGCCAAACAAAGAGATTCTATCTTAAGCTCACTTTGAGATAGCGGCACGCGTACAGAAAAAAAAAAGCATTCAGCCAGTTTCTTACCTTTGTGCCGAACTTCTGCCGATAGCTGTCGTCTGAATGATGTTACTCACTGGTTCATTTGCACTTACTGAAGGGCGTCAGCTGGCCTTCATTTAAAACCATCCGGATATCCTCCTGAAGCATCTGAGATGAGATTGTCAGGCAGCAGAGATCCGTGCTTTGATGAAAGCAGCACTTCCTATCAAATGCTCTGTCAGGTCATTGTTGCTGATGACATATCAGTCGGGTCAATATGAGAAAAGTGTCCTCAGTGGGCCAATTGACTCACTTAATCAAGATCTGTATCAGCGCGCCACACTATACGCTGCCGTCTGCGATGATGCGAGGACGGCTCACCTTGGACGATGCCCTGTGGGAGGTGAACATACTTTGGATCTAAACTCAATTTGGCATCTCGGAGGGGCAGTTGTGAGTAGATTATTTTATATGGATCAAATCATCACAGTCTTGTGCGTTTTCTCTTATGAAAATAATACCAGATATCTCGTTCATCTCTGTTTGAAAACCAGAAAGAGACGATCAAAAATGTTACATGTGTAAAGGCAGCAATGCAATTTTTTTGGTCTGGTTAATTGCATCGATGGTCAAATCTGTGTGCCTGGCAGACTGATGACAAACGAGTCCAAATGGAGCAAAAACAGGAACATGACTAAGAGTTTGAAAGGGGTTGGTGGGGTGCTGGCCATTATGAAGCAGTGAAGACTCAGTGAAAGATCATTCAGATGACGGACGATGACACCTGTGCTCCCTTAGATAATTAAATCTCACACGTTACTTTCAGTGTGCAGTCTTCTGAAATACAACAAAGCAAAGCCCAAGACATTATTTAAACCCTTATTAACGCATTTTTTGTTTCCTAAAATTACGTGTTTCAACTAACCCTCTTATATTATTCAATTATTAAAAATGTCTTTATGGACTTAATTTTACTTACACATACAGTAATTCTACATCTGTCTGATATCGTCACTGCTCTTCTCGCCTGCAGCTGGAGCGAGCCGGAGCTTACCTGCTCTGTCATCTTCTGCCTCTTAAACTAGTCTAAAGATACGCTACACCAGGATGGCAGGTTCTAACACTGGAGTAATTCAGCCGTACACGTCTGAGCCACAACCACAAATTCACAGCAAGAGCTACTTGGACAAGGTCGCCTACAAGTTGATGCATCTGAATATTAAGTTTAGCGTTTACAGTGTTAAGCCCCACCCCCACATATTGTCAGGAATTGTTCCATAGGTTTTCTACATTATAAACCCAGGCTGTCAGAATATGTTTATTGGAGACTGTCATAGATGGACTGCAGAAGGGAAGCAGAACTCCTCAGCCTCAGCCATGATGTTGGCTGTTTATTTTATCATCATATTACCAAAAAGAGTACTATATGGACAATAAACATAGCAAAAACTTGACCCTTTCATTACATGACAAAGGGGAGACATTGATGAGGTAAAAATAAATCAGTGATACAAAAAGATGAATGGACATTCAGAACGATGATATTCTCCATGTCGTCTGTCAGAATATGTGCCATATGTGAAGATTAAATATCCGAGTCATCGTTTCACTCCTCTGTGTCTGATGGGAAGAGGGGAAGTGCTTCAGGATTAACCCCTTTACTTTCAGCAGCAGTAGAGAAACAAAACACAACAGACGGAGTCAAAAATTGACTAAAACTTGAAGAAAATGTAACTATATTTTGTGGACTGAAACTACACCAAAACTTAAACGAAAGTGACCAAAACGCGGCTAAAACTAAGATGCATTTTCATCTTTGACTACATTTAAGATAGCTACGGGAATTAATACTGGCTAATAGTAAGCCTCTTGAGAGTGTGTGCTGGGCCTGAATAATGGCATTGATATTGAAACAAAATATTCTGCGCACAGATTCTTCAATGAACATTTTTTTCCCCCATTAATCTTTTTACAATCGTGATCATCATTGAATATTGTAGTATAAATGAATGAAAAGTAAACATTTTCTGGTAACTTTAAGGTGCTTATTGATGTTGAATATATATATATATATATCTTCAAACTTGCAGATAAATTGTTTTTCACAGGACTACTACTACTTTAGACTTACTTTTGTTTTTGACCTGCTGCACATGCTTGGCCAGCTATTACGTATATCAGACTTGGCAAGATTAGTAAATTCAAAACTTGGCTCTGGTTGCAGAACACACAAGCAAAGGCATGGGCACAATGCCCGGCCAAATGCTTCCACTGCCCCACCAAACAAACTTCATCCCAAAATACGTATTTTATGTTTTACTCGGTGATCTGGTCCATCATGCTCCTGCCATGTTTAAATTACAAATGTCTGAATACATGATCAGTTGAACATGGACACATAGCCAAAAGAGCATGTGGTCCACTATCCAATCATGTCACCTTATCACGCCTACTTTGTTTATACTCAGTGACTCTGATGAAAAGAGCCTGCATTCAGTTTAAGTGAATCCCTGTAATTTGATGTGATGTTGTAATTTAGTGCTTGCTTTGGTAATGGTGGGAATTATTTGTCATTTTAAACTCCCTTATTTGTAATGTTAACTAGAAAGAATAATTTCCCACTTACTATAAATTTGCCCGTCTGTGGTAGTAGCACGTTTCTCCCTAGTGGCACAGCTTTCTCTTCCCCCTCAACAGCACAGCAGTTAATGTTTGATCGTAATCTCCTAATACTGCCCCTCCAGTCAAAGTAGTCTAGAACTGGGTTTGAGAACACATGCTCAGCTTCACCAGATAGACATTTTCCTGTCACGTCTAGATGCACAAGGTACCTTTTGGTGGGAGAGGAGCTTGTGGTCCAGTAAACGGTCACACAAACAACCTTCACAAAGGAGGCTGCAGTTTGCATCCTGCTCGAAGCCGAGCATCACCAGTCATTTCCTGAACCCTAACTTTGTTTATGTGACTAAATTTAACCAAAGCAGAGACATGCTTTTGCACAATGACCGGAGATGCTAAAGGGAAGGTTTAGGGCAGAATCCTGCATGGATCCATCTCTGATAACCCCGCACCCGGCCAGATATGTGAGGTTCAGTTGCAGAACCGACCTGTAGTCCACAAATCGCACCTGTCCGAACCCGTTAATTTACTGTTAAGTCCCCTGAGCCGATTGTGGACCGTGATTAAATACACACACTTTGAGAGTTTTGTTCTTGGAAAAGTGTCTCTCAGTTGTTGCAGCAGCTTCTCTGCAGCATTTCTCTGGGGACGAAGTGCCTACCTTGAAGCTATGAAATGCCAACGCTATATAATACTGTTTCCAAGCAGCAAAACCACTGATGACATTATTCGTATGGTCTGTTATCACACGAAAACCTCTCCTAAATGTCAATTCTGCCTTCAACCATGTATTATCAACCCTTGATGTCGTGGGGTAAAAAGTTGCGTCCTTGTCGGTCTCAATAAATTATTGTAGCTGATATAGTTGGATAACATTAGCGACCTAAATATTGAAATACTGAATATCATTTTTTATTTCTGCTTTCTCCTGAAAGAAAACAACTAAATTTGCTCTTAACTCTAGTAATTTCTTTTTGTTTTACCGGCATCTTTAAATCTATAAAAATACATTTTTTACTAGTTACAAAGATTTTTCAGGTTACCCAACAGGTGGGTACCGGAGTCTTTGTGGGACTCGAGCTCAGGTTGTCAACAGTACATTAGAGGACCTGCTGTGCACCATGGAAGGCAGAACGCATCCGCTGGTGACCACGCAAATCTGGATAAAATGTCGAGGGCTGACAAAATGTGCGTATGTGACGAGCTTGGATTACAATGCTTTAGAAATCTTCAGCATCTCAAGAAGTTGATGTGACCATGCACTCAACATGTGCTAAGCGAAGGTCTCAGCAGGTGAATTAGTGATGCAGGAAGAATCTTTAGAAATAGAATTTATGAAGTAAATAAAACATTGACAAAAACATGCCAACAGAGATGTGCAGACGCAAGGAGCGAGGTTGTTGGAAATGTACTGGTCCCAAGATCTTCTATTAACAGCATTTTGTGGCTGATATATTTTTGTCCTGTCTGCCTGAGGCACAAGGATGATGGAATTCACAATGATGGGAAGTGCCTGGCACGGAAGTGGTTTGTCAGTGCAAGTCTCCCTGCTTACATAACGCCCGCCAGGTCATTTCCCTGTCGTGACAGGACCTCTCCAATGAAAGCGTATGCAAATTACATTGGCAATGCAGTCAGGACAAGCTCAAGTATATAAATATCCAGTCTTCAAACCTTCCCAGAGATATGCCACAGGTAAACATTTTGATGGAATGTTTGTTTTTTTCATTAAAGTGTTTTGCTGATGAACTTAAATGACTTTAAAATGGGTAAGGAGCAATGCAGCAGACCTGGCATATTGGATACTTTTTCTTCCATGGCATGACAACACAGTAAAGAAATGAATATTTAAATAAATTGTGAATAAAAAAAAAATAAGCCTTCAACTATTATGTAATTAAATAAAACAAGCCAAGCAAATTAAATACAAGTCTGTGCTGTATGAGCCAACACTAACTTCACTATCATAAGTGACAGTGGTTGTGGTTTCTGATCCATGTACCAAAGAAAACCACCCGACCACTGACATGCTTCTCTGGTGGGCAACACTAGTTTTTTGACAGCTTCATTCCTGACCTTCAGCCTGAAAGTGATACCATCACGAGACAGCCCCTTTGCTTTCAATAAGCCTCAGACATGCTCTCATTTCCCTCATGTCTCTGATGCCACTGTTGGGCCCCACGACTGAGTGATCCTCCCAGCCCCCAGCTATTTACAACCTTTTACAGCTTGGTGCTAAATACCAGACATCTGGAAGGGACAGGCATACAGGAGAGATCCTCTTCACTCTCTGCTCTCCTCGAAGCTAGAGCCACAGAGCTCCTGCTGAGGACTCAACAAGCTCAAACTTAGCCAGCGGCAGCAACCGGACCTGCAGGCTAACCCCAAGCGAGTTACTGAAGAGTTCAGCACAACTGCTGACTCTGCAAGGAGCAAAGGAGCGACCGATTTCCCCCAGCGCCAGGACTGAACAACGAGAATAGCATTCTCCAAGAGAATGCCTCGCAAGAGCTTCAAACTGGACTCTCCACCAAACAGGGATCACTCCACCAGGAGAACGGTTAAAATGCGTATTTAAGAAAGTATTTGTCTTGCATTGTTCTGACTGTAGTCGTTATTAAGTGGATTGCCCCCAATTATAAATTAAAGTTAGTTAGCTGACAAAGACTCAGGGTCTTGCATGCAAACTAACCACCTCCCATCTAACCTGGAACCAGGTCTTTACACATACGCAACACTTTCTTAACATGCAGGATCTCAACCAATAAAGGGTCTGAGCCCCCAGCAACAAAGGAACAATTGGTCCGACACTCACAGAGCTTTCAGCCATTTTGCCTTTGTTTAACATCCATCTCTCTTTGTATATACATGTATATAATGGTTTACATCCTAGATTAGTCATTGTTTCTTTGTCTTTATTGTTCATTCTTGAATAAATACTTTTGGATAAACATGCTGTGTTTTTAATGTTGTACAAGAGTGAATTTTGCCAACCTTGACACTGTCAAGAATTTCAACCAGCTGTTGATGAAGGAATGTTGGTTTTAATTATTAAACATAATTCCAAATTCACAGTTTGGTATATTTCATGCGACTGATTAATTAAATTCCCTCTCTTTTCCCTTCTTTAAGGGTGGTGCCCTGAGGTAATATAATGAAAATTAGATTTTACTATTCTAATATTGATTAGTTATCTATAATTATAGATTCATTTTTGTAGCCAAATTCAACCACTTAGTTGTCGTCTTGTATTGTTAAAATAAATGGTGCTCTGTGTGAACAGCCATACTACCAACACCACTGAGGACTCTGACTGCATTCTGGTGTGTGAAAATGAATGTGAATTGTTAACAAGCATGATACCTGGTGGCTGATGTGGCTGGGAGATCGAGACGAAGGTGGAGGTTGGAGACGCTCGGCTGGAGCACAGGGTCTAAAACAAAGGAGCAAACAAGCAAATTACCGGAAGTTCGTATGAAGGAACTTAGAAAGCCCTAGAAAATCACACTGCTGCTACATGAGGCAGCAGGAACAATGTGGTGAGAAGCTCAAGATTTAAATACCAACAACTGATGAGATGAGTTGCAGGTGTGCAGCACCATCGCTGCAGCCCAGAGGAAGACCTTTCCCAGCCTTTTGGAAAGCACAAGAGGTGAGAGCAAAAAAACCCCAACAAAAAACAACAAAACAGTCAATCCCATGTCAAAATAACGCAAAGATTAGTCATGTAGTCATTTGATGAATCGTGTTTTTAATTGTAAAATGTACAAAGCCGAAGGAGGATTTTTTTTTTTCTCATTACATAATTCTGTCACAAACAAAATGTATCTAAAAAAATAGTATAAAACCTTTGACCAATCTGTGTTTGAAATAATTTGACTTTGCAAAATCAGCCCAGCTATGGAGAATTAAATATCTTTAGGTCATTTTAAAAACCCAGCACGTGGAATTTAGGGGCATAAACAGAATAGACACGTACAAATATTTATAATATACAAAACATTAAAGGGGTTAGACAGCAACTATTTAGATATGGGCTAGTCCTCATTGCTTATTTAATTCATCATAAAAAGTAAATATTAAGCTTATTTTGAACACTATGAATGTCCATTGTGGATATAGATTCCGTTAATCCCCAAATCTCTCTATCCTTCTATTGTGCGCAGCATGTTTCTTGAGTTCAGCAATTACTGTAGTGATTACAGCCCTACATAACTGATAAGTAAGATAAATAAAACTGTTTGTAATAATCCAGAATTAACGATCAAAAGTATTAGTGCGTACGGGCAAAAATCACAAACTGGTGAGTGGTGAATTGGTCCAGTGTTTAGAAATCTGTTTGTCATTTCTGTCATTTTTTTATGTGGGTGATTTGATTTCGTATTATAGACACGTCATGCAGCTGGTTGATGTCCATTTCAGCTTGTGATGTGAAGGACACCAGAGTGGAGGTACTTAATGAGGCAGAGAGTGGCCTTATCATGACTCATAAATTACTGGTGTTAACACTTGCCATCGATTTCTCTTCCAGAAAGCCTTAATGTTTTTTCAGTTCTCTGTACAGATCTGCTCTGCAAAGCTAGCTAGCCACGTGGTTCTGTTTGCCCGAGGAAAGTCTGATCCATCCATCCATCCACCTACAAAAAAAGTTAATACTTAATGCACTGAACTGCCTTAGCCGAGTGTTAAACACTGCATTTTACAAGGTTGAAGGACTTTCTATGTAATAGGTACAAGTGCAATTATAACAATACTCTATAAAATGTTAAATAGATTCTGTTTGTATTGAGAGTGCATTTAGTAGCCACTTCACCTTTTCATTAAATAACAGTAAAAGCACCATGCTTATCCTACACTAGTGCATCTTCAAAAATTCATGTGAAATCATGTGAAAGTTAATTTCTTTCTGAATTTAATTCAAAAAGCTAAATCGTCAATTTCATGTCTTTTATATTCATCGCACATGGAGTGAAGTGCATTGGTCCCTTTTTTGTTGTGTTTTTCTGTTTTATTTTTGGAAGATTATTGTCAGTGTCCGTTAGTTTCAGCTCCGCTTTGTCTAGTCGGTTTTTGAGTTTTGTCACTTCCTGTTTTATTTTGTAGCCCGTGTTTGTCTCCTCTCCCGTGTTCCCCCCAGCCTTCAGTGCCAGATCCACTTGTTCCCTCTCGGCAGCGTTCCAGTAAACTCTCGTGTATGACTCAGTTTGCTCTGTTTTGGATACATTTGCCTGTTCCGTTTGCCAACCCGTGTTCCGACCTATGGCACCAATTAAACAACCTTGACTTTTCTCCAGTGTCTGAGTCCTCTTCTGAATCCTCATTGTGCCTGAGAATTAGGGGTTATACAATTACAGTGAAATATTCTTTTTGAGCATCTTTTTCACGACTATTGGGATTGACATAGTAAATTGCTTGAGAGGTTTTCGTTTGCCTATGAGGAGCCTATAGAATATATATCCACTTTCTTAAATAACTGCTGAAAAAAAAAAATCACAATGTTCTCATTTTTAACAATCGATGCCACATGCTGGGTGTCTTTTTTAAAATTGTCAATGAAGACCTGCCAACCAGGGCTCCTTTCACCAAGGTTGATGGGAAATGTTTGACAGGATGCGCTTTGAAGACAGTGACAGGTGTAGACACTTTGCTACAGTTCTGTCTTCCAAACGTACGGCTGTGAAAGGCGCCAGTAGAGTGGCAGCTCTTCTTTTCTTTACGTGAGTTATAATGGCATATCACATACTGTAAACCTCTCATGCCAGTATTTCACTGCTGCATGCAATTATTTCTTAATGTCAATGATGATCCCTGACGGCAGTTTATCATTTCTTTTTTAGGACTTGCAATTTTTATTTAAAATAATCAAAGTGACACACGTTTATAAAGAAACCTTAACAACAACCGAACACAATCCCCATCCCAGCCTGAACGAAGAGGCGTTAACTTTCGTCACAAATGGCTTATGTCTCAAACAATTATCCAAGTAGTACGAACAGTACAAATTGTGAATAAAATAACCATATTAGATACCGAAGAAAGAACATCCCAAACATGTGTATCCACTTGGTCTATTTCACCAGGACAAAAATAGGTGCACCGGGAGGACCAGCCCAATTTCAAGAGATACTTTTCTGTTTTTGTCCTGCAGTCTGTATGACGTTCTTCCATATGCAGCTACTTTGCCAAATTCAGTCATCCAGCTCTGAAAAAAAGATGTTCTCCAAGTTTCTTCCAGTTCTTTCATGATCTGCTGTCCAGTCATAACAGCTGTTTGAATCTGGGGTTTCAATGGTTGTGGAAAAGCAACACTTTACAGTCTAGAATTTACAATTTCAAAACTTATTGGCAACTTTTTAATTCATTCTTTCAAGGTTAGTCAATTCCGTTGAGATAATTTTGCCAATATATAATGAAGTACTGTGCACAATTTGGCATATACATTCATGGTGTTATAAAATCATATCAAACTGAAAGTCTGTCACCCCAGTAACCACTTTCCTGGTTACCGGGGGGACCAGTGATGATTCTACTTTTGGTTGGTAGCCAGTAAAAGAGCCACAGTGATCACCTCAGGTACCTTTTTGGAACGTTTACGTGCGTTCATCTTGAAGTGTTTGGAGCGACAGCATTGCAAAAGGCTTCTAAAATGCGGGGACAAAGTGCCTTACATCTCCCTGAGAGTCTCCTTCACTGTGTGTGATGTGTCATTGTGATCTGTGTGTGTAATTTTAGTTTCTTTTACTCCTTTTTTCCATCAGGAAATAACATACGACCTCTGAGCGAACAGCGTCTAGCAGATTGTTCTCACGTCACATTTTGTCTGGTTGTGTGAAGTCCAGATTTTCACAGGCTTCTTCTGGGAAGAAAAGAGCAAATGAGAAATTTTTTTCCCTCAAAACAAAGCTCATACCTTCACAACACAAACAGCCCCATCTTGATTCCAATATGATACCTGGCTGCCGAGCTCTTATTGCACAAATGCACAGTGACTTAGCATCATCATTCTTTTTGGCTTGCATGAAAGCTCTTTGTTACACAGTTGTAGTAGTGCAGTTGGTACTTGGCCAAGGCTTTGATGCGCTCTGCACTTAGCGTCGGGAAATCAATGTTCACTGTGCATTCCCGTACAGTTGGCTCCGTTTCATTAGCAGGTGAGAGATGTTGTCTTGGCCCAGGACTCTCATGTTTCTATCAGGCTCATTGTCGTTTATTGTTTAGTTTTAAAAAATATACTAGTGGATAAGCTGGAAGGGTTAGGAGGCCACAGATTCAAGCTGCTAGCTCGAAACATGTGAGAACATTCTTTTTATTTTCCAAAGCATTAAAAGTGAGCTCTTCTGCTCTTTATTAGTTTCTCTGTATCTAATGTCAGCTGCCATCACATCCTTTTACCCATCATGACTTGGAACCTATTGAGACCAAAAAGTTTATCCCCTTAAAGACTGAAAGGTGTTTTAAAATTTACACTCTGGGGAAGAAAGAGTATGCACTGTAAATAAAAATATGCCGTAAGTGCATTAAATGTTGCAATGTTCTAACATGTCAGGCGGAAGAGGGTTAGTTTTGAATAAAGAATCAAAATAAATGCAACACAACTGGTGATGTCTTTTCTTCTTCCATGCATTTTAATTTGGAGGAAAAACACAGTGTGTAAGAGATTAGGGTGAGCCAGACTCAATCTACATGCACAGTGTCTTTAGGCTCTTAAAAGACTTAAGCGGGACTCAAACGAAAATTAGGGCTTGCAGACAAACAAAGGTGAAGCTAGAGGAGACGGTTAGGTTTGGACATAGAACATCAGTGTACGTTGGTTAAGGCAAAAACTTTTTAAGATAACATCATTCATTTTGGTTAAATGACTCGTGACGCTTCAAATGGCACACAAACTGCGGTCATCTGCATCTGAGTGAAACACCTCACGATTACACACACACTGAATCCCAGTCTTTGCCTGTCTACAAAGTGCACCGTACATCATCATCTTTTCAAATCATCCGGTACTAAATACCCTCTACCTACTGATGAAACATGACCGGCCGCGATAAAACATTGAAACTGACAAGCTGGGGAAGCACATACCAGTTTAAAATACTATACTGTGAGCAAGACAGCCTTAATAATAATAATAAAAAGTAATAAAAACAAGGATAAAAGAAAGAATTCCACACTTTTGGACACAGGACAAGACCTAACACAAGCTGGGCAGATAAGAAGAAGAGCTGCTGAGATTTGTTTCGTTTTTCTCTCAGTGAGCATGGAGAGGTTGAAACACCGTTGGAAGGGTTCTGCATTGAGCTGCTTCGGGTCTCTGGAGAGACCAACTCTGAGTTGAAGAAGCCTCGGCATATGTGGGAAATTAATGCAGCTCTGCAGAGCACACAGGGACACAAAGCTCCATGGCTGACTTCTGAGTTCGATAAAAGTCTTCAAGCACATTTTAGAAAATGATTTTTAGATTTGTTTTAAATGAAATTATGACCCCAGATTTACTGTGCTGTTTGTCTGCAGGGATATTATTGCCCATTAACCTGAAAAGAGCAATAACAACCCTGTAACGCGAACCTGCACGATATTAAGAACAGGAACTTTGTGTCCTTTTGCATAGATTAAAAAAATCCTGTCCTTAGCCAAGAGGTAAAGGGAAGTTATAAAGTATATCATCCACTGGGACCAGACATATTATGAATCCAGGAGGCCTACAAGTGTGCTTTGGAGATCTCAACTTACTGGATAGGAACCTGGTCTGGTTTCTTTCAAGGACAAAAGGATTTTGACAGTTCTGAGCACTTGCTTTTCCTGGAATACCATAGAAAAAAGCATTAGCATCAGCATTAGTTTCTTCAGTTCATCTTGAGACACCATTGTGACCGCCTTACTTTTTCTGTTAAGACTTTCATATCATGTTCCGTTTTCGTCTGCATTTGACCCACAAATGACACACACGTCACTTGAGGTATTTTGTCAGAGTTTTCACTGCTCTCTGTACAAAAGACTTTACAGAACTTTCTCAGAACCTTTATATTCCTTTCTCGGGAATATAAAATCAGTGTACACCGCTGAAAGTATAATTTCTTGCTTTTGGGTTGGTTTGGTAGGATTTTAAATGCAATTTCTGTCGCAGTAAGACTGTCAGATGCATTAGATGAGCAAGAAATATTATTCACATGGCAGAGAAAGTAATGTTCCATATAGTGAGAGCCTTTGCAGCCGTTTCATTAGCTGCATATCTCTATGTCTTCAGAGTAACAATGAGCACATTGAAGCGAACAACAAGTTTTGCCCGCAGGCTTTGTCGCAGTCATTTCTCCCATAAGAAGGATGTTTGAGTCAAACCTGGGTGAAGCGTTTCTTGGAAAATACAGAATATCGCAGCTCTCGTGAGGCTCAACCTCCACCCTGTAGTGCCTGATTATAAGTACTAAAATTGGACTTTGAGTAAAGCATCAATCAGGTTTAGTTGTGTAGATCTCATTCTACCAAAACTTCCACTTGGGAGTCAACAGGATTACAGCGCGAACCTGAAGATTGCCATCTACCATGTTCCTGATTCTCCGTAAATGGGACGATTTTCCAAATTAAAATGCAATAAAAGACATTATTCATAATTATGTTCAGAACTTGAGCGTCTACTAACACCCACAGTGACAGTTTGTGATGCCTTTTGGGCTCTAAAGAGGTCAAGAGTGAAGAGGCGGAAGGGGGCTAAAAAGGAATAAAGGCGTTTCTAAATGTTGCCTGTCCTGAATGCTTAATTTGGCCTTTGTGGCAGAAGAGAACAATAGGGTGAAAATAATTTAACTGGTTGTCCTCAGTCAGAGGAGATGAGAAATAATGAGCAAATAGCAACAATAAAAGCAGAATAATACCAGGATTAGCAGTAGCCTCAGAGGCTTCTGTCCAGCTTGGTTTATTATTTACAAGTTGCTCTGTGCTCTGAGGCCTGCAGCGGGAGATAATAACATTGTCTTCAGCAGCAAAAGCAATAAGGTTAAGCAGAAAACTTCAGGCACACCCCACACCAGTCTTTTGCTCCCTGGTGGAATATGCGGAGGAAGAAGAGGAGAATCATGGGCAGTCATTACTGTGCTGGTTGTGATGTTTTCTATTGTTTATTGCTAATTCATCTAGTTTCTGTGGAAGATGTATCTTGATGTTATCCTGGGGGGCAGTGATTTAAGTGGGACCTCCCTGCACAACCTGAGGGGAGAAGAGCCTTGCTATTCTCTGAAAAACTGACCAAGAGCTAAAGCTACGTTACTACCTGAATCTTAACCTTATTCCAAAGTGATTTTCAGGATTTGAGACACATACAACTTTTTGGCAATATTCAAACGAGATATTTTAGAGCTCAAAAGACAGTTGAAAAAAAAAAAGCGACACCTTTGAAAATCAGGGCACATTGTGCATTTCTGAGGTTTGAGAGCATCAGCTAGGTTTGTTTATTACATATCTAGTCTTTCAAACTTGACAACAGACGTTGGACCATCTGTTTGCTTTGTCCTTTCGAGTAATCTACTCAAATTTCCCCAGGGCGCTGATCTTAAAATTGTACAGTTAATAACTGAGAACACAACAATTGAAAGGCAGCTCATACAAACATATTTATAGTAAGGATAGTATGAGTGTGAGATGAAAAACCTATGAGTCTGGTTATTAGTCTCCTGAAGCAGACAGAGCAGCTTTCTCTTTGTCTGAACCATTGTTGAACCATTTGTGTCAGAGTCTCTGTCTTCACATGGAGTTCATTGGCCGGCTGGCTGGCTGGCCGGCCCTCCGGGGTCACATGCACTTTGCTGGGATTGGTAAGAGATCACAGACAACATAAAAGTTGCTTGTGGGCTACAGCTCTAAAGCAAACAAAATTATCTAGATGGTGACCCATTTCTTTCATGTGTGTTTAGATACTATCGCCCCTCTTAAAGGAAGATTATAAAACAAAGCAAGTCAGCTCTGTGGTATAATCTTCCAATCTGCAAACTAAAGCACAAACAAGTAACCTAGAAAGGAAACGGCTCTCCATCAAACTGGAAGCGTCACGCTTAGCCCAGCAAAGTAGCCTGAAAATATATAGGACGGCCCTCTGCAATCTTTAAACACAGGAACCTTTGAGTCAGCTGTAAGACCGAATATTTACCTAGACGGCTTTACTTCAATTGATCTGCAACAGTTAACCTCACGTCTTAGATCACCTGGACTTAAAGCAACTTATCTTTTAGATCCCATTCCAACTAAACTGCTTAAAGAAATTCTACACCTGATTAGTTCTTCTATTCTAGATATGATAAATATATCGCTTTTGACAGGATATGTACCACAGGCCTTCACAGTCGCTGAAATTAAACCTCTTCTTAAAAAGCCCCCTCTGGAACCTGAGGATCTAAGAAACTTTAGATTGATTCCTTGCCTTCCCTTTCTCACCGAGATTCTTGAGAAAGTGGTAGCTAATCAATTATGTGACTTTGGGCAAAACAATTGTTTATTTTAAGTCTTCAAATAGGTTTTAGAAAGCATCCTAGTGCAGAAACAGCATTGGTCAAAATCATCCTATATACTGTACCCTGCCTTTAGGTAATATAATCAAAAACCATTCTCTTTACTGCTGTGCAGATAATACAACACAATTCAATTATCTTTACCCTTGAGGCCAGATGAAACCAGCAAGTTATCTAAACCTCACACTTGTAGATTTGTGCCAAAAAGACCAAAACGATCAAAAAGTTATCTCAAAGACCAAACTTGCAATTTGCAAACAAAATATTTGTCTTCTGGTTTTTTTCAGAATGTACCTTTTTGTTTACAGTTCTCTCTGTTTTGCTCTCGTTGCCAGTTTTGTGGTCTTGTAAGTGCCTTACCATTGGTGAATACCTTTTTTGTGACAGCAAGTCAAGTGTCTGTGCCCCCAGAGATCACAAGCTCTTGGACTCATGGACTTCATATATTTTAAAACATGTTAGTCAATGATTTGTTATTTTCATATTCTTGTGTTCTGTACATGTTACATCTATTCCATGTCTGTCCATCCTAGGAAGAAGGTTCCCTCCTCTGGGGTTCTTCTTGAGGTTCCTTATTTTTTTCTCTGCGCAGGGGTTGTTCCTCACCTGGTTCAAAGGTGTCACATCTGTAAAGTTTGTATTGGCCCTGTGAGACAAATTGGAATTTGGGATTTTGGGCCATACAAATAAAATTTGATTGATTATATGATTGACTGACTGATTTTCTCTTTAGGGATACAACTTGAAAAGTATAAATAGTCTGCTATGATTAACATATCAGGCACACGCACACACACACACAGACACACAGACACTCACACACACATACATACATATACATATATACGGTTTATGTCCTGTGTGACTTCAAGTTCCACATTGGCAAGTAGCTGCTGTCTAACCAACCAGAAGACTTAGTGGTGGTTGAGAAGGAGCAGCAGAAGAGGGCAGCTGTGATAGACGTGACAATCCCATCTGACAGCAACATCACAAAGAAGCACAAAAAGATTAAAGGATCATAAAATTACGATTGTCACAACTGGAACAGATGTGGAAGGTGAAGACAAAAGTGGTCCGAGGGTAAAAGACTGTGACCGCCAAATTATGGGAGTGTGGCTCCAGCAGGGTCCAGGTACAACATCTGAGTTCTCAGTCAGGAACTGCAGCCTGGGAACAGCTAAAATACAGTGCAAGCCCCCCAAGCTCCCTCAAACAAATACCAAAATTCTAATAAAGCAATTCCTTCAACACAGTGTCTCCTTATTAATTGCACAGCTTGAACTGAAACTATAACCAAACACATTATTTGCACTGAAGTAATATTTTCTGTGAAATTGTCTGAACATTTTTTATAATCTTGCCTCTAACTGTTTCATGTGGGGTAATACAGACGCATGCTGATTTCTAATTTTCTTGCCATGCAGCCATAGAGTTCGAGAAAAGGATTAAACAGATGGTTTGGATTACTTAGTTTTTATTTGCATTTAAGATTCCCATGCAAGCATCAAATGTATATAGACTACAACAACTAGGCAGGCAAACAATTCTTTTCCATCACTTCTTATTAACCTTTCATTTAGTCTATTAAAAAAAAAAAATCAAACTTTGTAAAATCACAACAGTTGCAAACCCTAAGATACTGAGTTCACATAGATCATCTCAGACAATGAACAGAAACTGCTTTTCATTTCTTGTTTGAAACAATAAAAAAAACCTGCAGTCTTTGTTTAAACGCATCACTACAGTTGAGCCGTTGTGGGAACTCTGCCACAGACACTGGCTTAACAACTCCAGCTATCTAATCGACAATAAACATAAATTCCTTTGGAATGGGCTGGAAGTTAACAAATGTTCATTTATACAAATTTAAAAAAAAAATGTTATGCACTCAGGGTCTAAATCAACGTTGTTTCTTTGTAATTTCCTGCTGCTATGGCCACCAGAAGATAAGAACAACATTCAACTTAATCTAGATGGGGCATCAGTGGCTATGACAATACAACAGATTGGTAGCTGCTTCAACAGTGATCCTAAGTTTAGTTGCATGTCATCATTTGACCACCGCTGGCCAACAACAAGGCAGTGAGATTATTTTTTAGAAAGAAAAAAGGTAATGCTGTTTTAATTTGTTTTTGACTTGCAGGAAGTAAACACTGTTTGCAAACAATTCTCCATTATGCACATCGTGCTGGAAATGCTAAACATGAGGTCAGAATTGGATGGCTGTTGACTGCAAGGTCAATTAGAGAAAACAAATTTTCCCTGCCGCTTACACATCAACATCTAAGACCGTAACATGGACCGGTACTCAGGCGGTAATATTTTACATTTAGTGCATGGTGACTATCACAAACTGCAGTGCACATACTATATGATGAAACTATATCATGCCGTAACTCCTCCATGAACAAGTATATGTTCAGAAATGTTTTTATCCTGCATTTCACACTTCCTTTATTTGTTTCAGTTTGTCTCAGAAGAAGACCCTGTATCTTGTCCCTCATCAGAACTGACAGCGATGTAAAAATGCTTCTCGCTGAATCGATCCACTCTTGACTGGCTACGACTCCCCTGAGAGAACATTCTCCCCACAACAATGAGCTACTTAGACTGCTAGAGGACACAATGCCTGCACACAGAATAGAGATACAAGGACAACTTAGATGTGGAGGAGGAGGATGAATGAGGAATGGGGAGAGGAAATGGAGGTTATGAATTTAACATACAACAGATGTGAAACGTACTGCGCACCGGAATGCATGACGAGATCGTCTATAGCATCCAAATGCTGAATCGAAGTGCTTATAATGGGAATTAAACTGCAATTAAAGAGCTTATCTGTGCCACGCTGCCATATACTGACAGACATGTGGATCAGTGGTTTGGGGTACAATAAGGAGATGTGTCGACTGGACTAATAGTACATATACTGTATATCACAACAAAACCGAGCTGCTGATATTTACTCCTGGCATTTTTATTTACAGTAACACATGTTATTTTACGTCATTTTATGTAATAGTTTGTTAAATGTTATTGATCACTGTTGAAAAAATAGTGATTAAACTGGTTAATGTCTGGTTATGTTTGGGCACAAATACAACATGATTTGGCGCAAACTTGTTCAGGTTTGTTGAGTTTGGTTGTGCCTTAAAACAATGAAAAGCCTGTGGTAATGGTTTGGGGATCATTATTTTCATCTCGGCTGGAAATGCAAAGCAACAAACAAAAAGGGTGTTGTTGACACCTCCAACCATCCTCTACCCATCTTATACTTTATAATAACTAGCTGACTTCCTCCCACTGTATCTGCCACAGAGAACTTTTTCATTTCAACATAAACTAATGTTGTTTGGGGGCAGTTACTGAAATGACTGATCGTGTCATTTCTCTTGCAGGGACAGTCATTAAAACATGCTAATATTTCACAGTCAATCAAAAGTTAAACAAAAGTTCAAAAAATAAGTTGTTTTTTTTTTTTCCTCTAGCATCCAAATTCGTATTTAGTTAAAAGGATCATGACCATGTGCAAGACTAAGATTCCCACTCATGCAGCAGCACACAGAGTAGGCCTTTTTTCGTGGCACCGGTAGGCTTGCTTTCAGTGTAGCAAAGGATATAAACTCTTCTTCCACTTCAAAATCCAAATGAAAATCCCCAAGAGTCGTTACTCACTTCAAGTCGACTGTAAGAAGATCAGTCATATGGAAATATTTGAATGAAGAAGCGGATTGGAAGTAAAGAGGAGATGCAAAGCTGAACATTTTTGAGAGAGATGTCAAAACCTTATCATTAAATATGATTCTCCACTGAGCAACACGAGGAGACTCTCTTTGCTTGTCTGATCCGGGGATCTATAGTGACCTTGTGCAGGACTAAGCGAGCAGAGAAAATAAATGAATTCACACAGTTACTCGTGTGAGAGGTGGAATCAGCATTTTGTCCCATTATATTGATATGAATGTTTTATCCCCTTCCACATTGTATATTATCTTCTCCTTCCTTGGCAATGCATCTTGTTCCTCAGGGCTGTGGATCACATCTGACTGAAAAAACATTTCAGCGTGTCCAATAAAGTTCTTCAATTACAATCATTTCAATGACCTTGACAGAGTGAGCTGAAAATCAATAGATGCCTCTGTTTTTATTAATATTATTATTTTTTTTTCAATCCATACAGGTCACTCTTCTCCCCCAGCTCGAACTCTTCGCTTGACAAAGGATTACTTAGCTTCATCACGTCGCTGACAGAAATAGATGCCCATAAAAGCAGAACTTTCTTTATCTCCTCAATGATAATTTGATCCATATATCAACCTCTCGCAGCACCAAAGCTCCATGAAACACAGACACCGTTTCTGTGTGAACTGTGTGTAACCTTGCTCAAAGGAACAGTGTTGAGGCGCCATCACCTCTGTAATGTAGTATTTGGGTACTTCAGAATTACAATTCATAATCCAAAATATTCCTCTGCGTGGGTAGAGGTTCATCATGCTAATGCTGAGTTTAAGTTCGGCCAACAGGATGAAACACCATGGAAACAAACGCCATACAGAGCATCCGAAGGCATCAGTCTGCCGAGCCAAACTGCTCTCATTAAAGAAATGCAAAATGTGAGACTTGGCTTCATTCAGCTAGAGTTTCTTTCAGTTGAACGCGTGCCAATATTAGAAGATGGGCATTTTTTCACTCATTATCGAAGCCATTACAGAGTCCCAACACAGTGCAGTCGCAGGGCAAACTAGCAACGCTGTGACAAAGACTCCTGGTAGCCAGAAATCTGCCCCCTGCTCCTCGTGGCTTCACCTCCCAAGAGTCATTACGCTTGTGTGTATTTGTGCACATTTACACGTCTACATTTTTAGGACTGTGCTCAACTGAAAAACACCAGTTTTCATTTGCTCAAAAATACTTCATACTTTATGCTTAAAATTATGTATGGAACCTCTGTGACATCTTCTGGCCTCTTGCAAGTGCAAAAATAATTACTTCCCTATCCACGTAGTAAAGGTTGAAGTAGCCGTAAAATGTTGGGGGTGGAGGAGAAGCTGCGTGTTTGCACAATGTGTTTGACTTTAGCACTGTCCCATCTTCCACCAACTGCCAGTTCAACTTTATTTTTATCTGTAGCTTTCGTTTTCCTTAACTTTCACCAACTAGTATTAGTCTCATTTAAAAAATTAGCCCAAAAGTGACATCTATCTATTGAACCAAATCTTTACTGATCTAGCATCTATTACTATATCAATATATCTACATGTATTACTATATCATCTAATATCTAGCAAGGAAACTTTGTCAGTACACTCCAACGGGCCAAAGCGCTGGATATTCTCTGTCTTTGAGTTGTTCTTACAGTTTTCCTTCCTATAACATTCTAAACATTATTTGTAGCTGCATTTCATGAGACAGAGTGACCGTTGATGTTTACTATTAGTTCATACACAACAGATGCTGAAATTGTCGTACATTAATGAACTGTGTCCCTGTAAACTGCATATTCATTAACACAACAATTATTCAGTGACGTTTGTGTAATCTACCACTGAGGATGTAACTTGATCCCATAGTGTGTTTTCTCATTTGTTTTTTCCACTTTTGAAGAAAATCAAAGCAACATATATTCTGATATATGGGAAGAGCACTCTTCAATGTACATTTTTAAAAAGAGCTTACTGAACCTGCACATTAGTCTGAATTTGTTCTCAAATTGCTCTATTATCATTATTATTATAAACCTCTCTGGTAAAAAAAACAACAAAAAAAGCCCCAATAATGTTTTAAGTTCGTATTTAAAGAGGGATCACTGACTCTGCTGACCTGATATCCACCGGCAGATTGTTTCAGAGTTGTGGCCCTGACTGTCAATGACCTCTCTCCTTGTTTTTTAAGCTGAGCCTCTGGAACAGACAAAAGACCTGAGAATCTCAAAGCACCAGAGCATAAGGTACTTGAGGCCCGATATATCGCAGGGAGCAAGTTCCGTGAAGAGCTTTAAATTCCTATACAAAATCAGTTTAAAGATTAGGAGTAATACGATACTGTCATATTAATGTATTAGTAATTCAGGTCAAAAGACGGGCAGTTGAAGTCTTTGCTGTCTGGAGGCGATTTTTACAGTTTATACAACTTCAGAAAAAAAGGCCCGTGAAATGTTTTCTGTTTTGGTGTATCTTACATGTCTGAAATATGTTTACATGTTGAAATATAGAGCGCATACATTTCTTAAAACCACAAAAAAAGAAAAAAAAACAAACCTTAAATCACTGTCAAACAAGACGCCAAGATTGTTTGCAACAGGCTCAATATTATTGAGAAGAATTGGTTTTGTGCCTGCTGGGAACGATGAGGTCAGTTATTTGACATCCATCACTTTGAGGCATCACTGAGTGAACTTTGCAGTCCAGGGTCCGTCCATCTAAGAGGCAGGTACATCTGAGTGTCATCAGCATAAACATTAAAGGAGAGACCACATCTATGATTAATTTGCCAAAGGGGATGCATTTATGAAGAAAGACAAACTGGATCACAAACTGACCCCAGTGGTATGACTGCGTGATATGGAAAGAAAGCGATCAAAATATATTTTTTCGAAATGTATTTTTTGGCTCAAGCTGCCAAATCATCCTGACTGAAGCTGAAGAAACCAGAGTTTTAAACTTTGGAATATAGTTTTTAACATAAAGAAACTGAATATTATATACGTTTTTTTATGCAGAGAATTAACATTTCATATTCACAATGTATGAAATGACCTCCTGTGGTCACGCAAACAGGAGGGCCCCCTACTGGCAAAAGAAAATTACGAGCAGCGCTTTTTCCCCTCATACAGAGTGTTCTCATAATTATGTTTTCCTTTTTGATATTTGCAAAATAACCAAGCGCAAACTAGGTGAATAGTCAGTTTTGGCTACATTATCAAATACAATCTAAAAACAACTCAATGTTATTGACATTATTGTGTCAATAAACAATATCATCAATAAGACTCCTGCCGAGCAAGCATCTTACTGTAAATGTTTGTAGAGATAGTACAAAGCAAACAAAATAAACAAGTGGATCACATCCTCTGGCACACTCAATTACTCAACTGTAAAACAAAATAAATGTAAAAAAAATAAAAAAATAAAATAAAACACGTCATGGTTTACGCCCCACAGTTCTGCAGAAAACTGCAAAATGGTAATATTGGAAACCAGCTATTTTGCTACATACTGTAGGAATTGCACATCACTTTGCACACATGCTTCAGCTGCCTTTAAATAATAATACAAATTAGCTAGCTGGATCTTAATGAAGTTATATGAATAAACTGGTATTAATAGGTCTTGGGTCCGGCTTTAATAGCTGCAAAAGACCACATGAGTGATTGTTGTTTTGGTAGCTAACGCTAGTGCTGCTAACGGCAGATGAACTCCTACTACTACTACTCGTGGGCTGTGTGCGTGGAAGCAGGGTCTGCAAAAAGCTTGCATGCTCTTCGTGTGGTCGCTGGGATGGTACCTTTTACAATTGATGGAAAAGATTTGTTGCGTTTCCCATCCTGCACGTCACCAATCGTCGACATAGTTTGCAGATCGGCTTAACCTGCTCCTCGTCGCTTTTCAGATATCCAAACCGCCTTCGCACAGTTGACATTGTGTGACAATGTCCTCAATTCGGCCTCGCTCTCAGGTTCACCTCCACATCCACTCATTTCTTCCCGCTGTTGTCGTGCTTGCTTCTGCCGTGTGATGTCGATTAAATATGTACAAAGCTTATCATTAGCCTAAATTCTAGCTCGTCCTGCCCAACCCTGAGGCACACCATATTTAACAGTATGAAGAGACTAGGTACTAACCAAAACAGAGTACCTCATGTTCGATAAGCAACTCTCTTCCTTGAGCCACACAGGATTTATTTTTATTTCGTTTTAGAAGAGATTTGTAATATTTAGGGATATTTGTTTTCTTGTTATTAACGTACTGTATGTATTTGTAAACTGAATAGATGATATACAAAAGGTTTTGCTGGGAGTCTTTCTTGGGACGCCTTTGCTGGCTTTCATTTGAATACTAGTTGCCAAGTGCAGATCTTCTGTTCATGAATAAGTCATGATTTACCCAGGGGTTTTTCCCCTCTGCAAATCGTAGACACCTAAGAAGAACACAGAAATACAAATGGAAAAGGTAGGTTTAGACTAATTTAAATGAGCAGCCTCGTTCCAGTTTCAAAGCTTAATTAATTAAATTTAACCACAACTGAATCTTTTAAATAGAACTGAAATAACAACTTCATATTTTTATCCTTATGTTTCTTGGCACATATACAGGGGGGGATTCTAATTATTATTTCATTTTTTGTTTTTAAACAGGGGCTAACCTAATCATAGACACACTAAATGAAATCAAGAAATTATGTTCGGTCCTTGTTCTCTCGTCGTCATTTTCTGTTAGACTCTTTATTGTGTCTTACAATTTCAGGCAATAAAAGAAATTTAATTGACTCCAATTCCATACATTTCGACGGAAAATATAATGAACTATAGGGACACCACTCAGAACTGGTGCAGGGAGCAGATTATGTATGGAAGAACTGATGAAACAGATAAAACATCTGAGACAGTCAGTATGTTCCTAATTAGAATTGTAAAAATGTGACACTCTGACATATTTCAGGCCATAAAGTAGTACTCTTTAGGTATTTCAGGTGTAGTTAAATTGTAATTGTGCACGTTTTGCTTCTCTGCAGACAGAAGTTATGTTATCATTGAGTTGAACTTAGGTTACAAACTGAAAATGTTGTCGAGTGAACTGCAGCTGACAAAGAAATGAATGAAAATCAAACTAAGAACCCAAATGATAATAATAAAAAAAAAACGAAGTCAAATTTAGATGAAAAACTGTTCACTCCAGTGGATTACCATTCTTAAAATTCTAGTTCCTTTCATATGCTGTTGTCATAAATGGACTGAAACAGTGGTTGCCCATATTCGTAAGGTAATTGCTGCTACTACAAAAACTTAGTGCCACCAGTGTGATCATTTTCGACAGGTACAATGTAGAAGTTAGCAGAAAGAAACCTGAAAAAACATTTGCTGTCTGACCTTCTTCACAACGAGACAGCCAATCCTGTAAACAGCCAGTGGTCTCCTCTCTATGCCCATCTGTACCTCTTCCGTCTTCCGTCCGTCTGATGTCCATGCATCAGATGCCCCACTGAGCCGACTCATGGTTGTGGCTGTAAATCTTCCAAAAGGGTGCAGCTGTCCTGGCTGGATGCCTGAAACTTAGGCTCTGATCTTGCCACACAAGAGGTCCTTCTCTCTGCGGTCAGTTCCTCAGCTTTCCGCTACCATGACACTTAAACTGTCCACGTGCAAATTCAGAATGAAGAAACTCAAAAGTTATTTGGTGGAGAAACATGACATTTAATATATTCAACTGAACATTTTCTGCATGATTTTCATTGATAATGGAGCTTCAACGTCCAAATACACAACGGAAAGGTCTCACAAGTCAAGGTTTGGTTAGATGAAAGCTGAATATGGGGAATAATTGGTTGAGGAGCCTTTCGTGCACGCACATTTCTGCACTTTTCACATCTCTCACGGGTTATGGAAAAATGTGTTATTAATGTTTCAGTTCTGTGACACTGGGCAGCAAATTCTCATTTGAGTTTCTCAGCTATTTTAGATGTGTAAATTGTGTGCGGAAGCATATGTTGCATCAATATATTTGAGTATATGATACCTGAACCTGCCATTTTTATCGCCAACACGTTGCAATTTTGAAATAGTTAACTGATTTTGTTCGCAACTAGTTCAACTTCAAACACAACTTTTGTAACACTGTGATTTCGTTTGACATTAAGAATACGTGAACACACCCGATGATGCAAGAAAGACACAGAACAGGTTATTCGCTGGTGATAAAAAGAGGATTTTGAAAAGGCAGTGCAACAAGTCGCGAAGAGACAGCTGTCAGATGGTTTACAGTTTGATTTGGTGGAATGCATTCAGGGTGTCATCAGACTTTCACATTTCACATTTGAGACAATTAAACAACAAAGGAATACAGTGTTGTTTTGAGGGATGACAATGTGTTGAACGGTGCATGTTCCTGCGGCATGAAGAACGTTATGTCACCACACACAGCACAAAGAAGAGCTCCAGAGACATCACCTGGAGAAACGCACCCAAATGTGTTAGACTGGCCGTGAAGCGGTCAGACATACGGCGTACATATAGAAAAGAAAAGAGCTGGTGAGAGTTTATGCGGAACATTTATAGAATGAAATTAATCTATTCAGCGTTTCTTTTTTTTTTTTCTCTTTTGTTTCTGAAATAAAGTTGATAAAAGTCACACAAATGATATTTTCCAATGATATACTGTATAAATTTGTAATAGAAGTAGGAGCAGAATAACAACAAGCGTCTGACTGAAGAAATAAGAATAATTGAACTAAATCATGCTGTATAATCACCACAAAAGAGACAAAAACCTCTTATATTACATACTGAGCACGACTAGAGGAATCATAAAAACAGGGAAGAAAAATCATACAAAATGCGTAACCAGCTTGGGCTTTTCAAGCTTGGATTCAAACAGATTATTCAAACAAGTTAATGATGTAATCAGGTAAAAGGAAAGTGAAAGTGAAAGTAAAGTAAGGAAGTAAAAGAATATTTGTATTTATTAAAACTCAACAGCAACTATTTAAAAGAAAATAAGACAGGTCTCCTAAAAGTAACACTCAAACATGATAAAGATGGCCAGTTATTGACAGAACTACAACATTCCCAAGATTAACTGCAGCACATTTATTGAGTTTTCATTTAGAACTTGCCGCAGGGAGACACATACTCCACTAAACCTCTACGAGCAGTTGTTTAAAGGTAATTCTCCTTTGGCCAAATCTTGACCCGAAAAATGCTCCTAAATGTTGAGGCATAATGCATCTTGCCTCCTTATAGGCCAGTTAGGCTGAGTTAGACGCCATATTTAAAGCCACTAGTATCTACTGAGAGCTGCATATTGAGTGCATGTGGATTTTGACTGTAGATAAAAAAAAAAAATAACAAACACTTTGACCTATTGCAGCTGCATTAACTACTAGCTGTTATTGAAGCAGACAGCCTTGTGGCAGAATTCAGCACGATCCCTTAAAAAAGGGCCGTGGTTTCTGAAAGGACGCTAACACTAGAGAGTTAAATACAAGTTCACATCTTTAGGTGAGCTGCAGTCAGTTTAATGCGAGTGCAGCTTATGTGGGGCTCAGTTGAAACCTCAAAACCTCAGATGATGTGTTCCTCTAGCAAATCCACACAAATCCTTCGGCACTTCAGCAAAATGATGAGAAGGCTCATTTTAAAATGCATCTGATCTCATAATTCTCAGATCTCTCATCCCCCTTTAATGAATGAAATGTTTCGCTGTGATAAAAACCAGTGGATAAGATCAGCTGGTTTTAAAACAGAGCGCGAGTAACTTGATGTGGATGAATTTAACTGCTCCTCGTGAATCACTGCACCGTGCAGCAGAGAGCTCTGCCTGGATGCTCAGAGCCCCCGCAGAAGGAGAAGCACACACAATTGTGCTATTAAACGTCAAGACCTTTGCATTACGGTGAGCAGGACTGCTAACTTAAATATTTAACACAGGCTGACAAATTAACTGCAGCAAGTGATTTGCAGAGGAAGTGGAGGAGAGAAGAAGACCACAGCCAGGTATGGTCTGTTCCCTCATTACATCAAGACAAATGGAGCAGATTCAAGCTCTGGGGTTGATTTCAGGTGTTTTGACATTTGGCATCAATATGAAATCCAAGGACATATCAATGCATGTGAAGGAGGTTGAAAGAACAAAACAAATCTATCAGAGAGACAGCAAAACCTTTAGGAGCCAAATCAACAATTTGGTACATCATTAAAAAGAAAGCATCCATGGGTGAGCTCAACAACATCAAAAGGCCTGGAAGACCACAGAGGACAACTAAAGTGGATGATCACAGAGTCCTTTCCTTGGTGAAGTAAACCCCTTCACAACATGGACACAAGTCAAGAATACGCAGGAGAAGGTAGATGTATCATTGTCAAAGACAAATATCAAGAGACACCTTCATGAAGGTAAATTTAGGTGATTTACAACAAGGAGCAAACCACTAGCAGTCAAGAACAGGAAGGCCAGATTAGACTTTGCCAGAAAACATCTAAAAGCATCTTGTAATCAGATTCTTTGGACTGATGAAACTAAGATAAACTTCTATCCGTATGATGGTAAGAGAAGAGTCTGGAGAAGGACAAGAACTTCTGAGGATCCAAAGCACCACATCATGTGTTAAACGTGGTCGAGGCAGTGTTATGACATGGGCATGTACGGCTGCCAATAGAACTGGTGCTTATTTATGATGGGACTGCTGACAGAAGTATCAACATGAATTATGAGGTGTATACGGCTATACTGTCTGCTCACATTCAGCTAAATGCAGCAAAACTGATAGGAAGGTCCTTCGCAGTGCAGGTGAATAATGACCCTAAACGTACTGCAAAAGCAACTCAACACTTTTTGAATGCAAAGGAATGGAATATTCCTTAATGGCCAAGTCAGTCACCTGCTCTCAACCCACCAGAGCAGCTTTTTCAGTCACTGAAGACAAAACAGAAGGCAGAGAGACCTACAAACAAGCAGCAAGTGGAGGTTGCCGCAGTGAAGGCCTGGCAAAACATCTCAAGGGAGGAAACTCAGAATTTGGTGATGGCCATGGGCCCCAGGCTTCAGGCAGTCATTGACCGCAAAGGATTTTCATCCAATTATTAAAATGTGCAGTTATATTTACAATTATGTTGGTTTTCCCAAACCTTTGAGCACCTGAGCTATGAAGTATTCTGCATAAAATGGCATTAATTCCTAAATGGTCAATACCAGATTTTTGTCAGACAACTTAAATTGAAGCCCAAAGTCTGCACTTCAATCAGGTCTTGATTGGTTTATTTCAAATCCACTGTGGTGGTGTTTAGAGGGAAAAAATATTGAAAAAAAAAGCACTATTATTGTCCAAATACTTCTGGACCTTACTGTAAGTATGCTCCAGCCACTGGAACGCTGACTACACACTAGGGAGCCCTTTAAAATCAGAAAAAATCTAAGGCCCACCCAACATTTAAATCACCACTCTGATCAAAACACAAGACGAAGATAAAGTATTTTCTCAAGAGATTTATCCAGAAACAGAACAATTCAATATTAACACATGCCGATGGTAATACGATGCATATTAATAACCCATCTACATGCACAAAAAATTTTTAACTCGCATATCTATGAACAAAGTCATGGTGCTGTTATTACAGTCCATCATAGCTGGGATGTTTGTGTGAATATCTGAGGAGTTTAATAGTGGAAAACATAGCGCTCACTCTCATAAGTCCATAAATGTCCACAATGATTTGTCCACATTTATGTGACACTTGTGAAAACTTCTGTGCAGTTGTTCCCTGTTTTACTCTGGTTAGAAATCATTCAACAGTGACTGCAACTTCACAGTAGGTTAAGGTCAGTTGATGGCACATCCAGTAATAGAGAAACCAACTTCAAGAAAAGACCAGCTTAATATAGGTCGGCTTAATGAAGCGTGACATGGAATTTAACCACCCTGTTTTATCAATTTTGATCACTTTTTAAGAATTATGATAAATGTGTAACTGTTTTTAAAATAATTTCAAATTCAATTTCAAAATTCAAAACAGAAAACATTTTATGTACCTTTTGTAAATGAGTGCTTGCTGCCCACTCGCAGTACCTTCACGACCCACCAGGGGACCGTGGCCCACACTTTGTGAATCACTAGACTAGATGATTTTAGGCCTGATTTTGGAAATTTTCCCCATCAAAAAATCGCGGGGGTGTGGCCCAATCTGGAACTTCTGACAACTATTTGTCCAAATAATTCAAGTATCTGGTGACATTAGAATTATGTTCCATCCTGCTTCCATCGAATTTGATACTCCCTGATCTCGAATCTTAAATATCAAACACGTTTAACGTTTTCAATTCCTATTTGAATTGGCTCTAATGGAAAACCTGCGACTGGATTGCTACTTTGAAAGTATTACTACAAGTGGCAGGTGTACGGACTCTTGGTCTCCTTTAATGTGTGCATTTGGAGAATTATGTTAAATATTGGTTGAAATTGTGTTTGTGGTCTCCCACATTTTTAAAATCAGTGGAGATTTGAAAATCATCTTGTGTTTAGCCAGAATTACAAAAATGCCTCTCTATTGCACTGTTAACAATAGTGAAGTATGTGATATTTTCAAAGTAAGTGGCCATAATTTTACCCTCATTGTCTCTGACAAGTAAGTTGTAACAACAAGTTTTACCACTGGATCTGTTTTTCATGATTTTGCTGTATTTCTAGCATGAGTATCTTACAAATTGAAATAAACTGCTGCTGTTCTGTAGGTGCAGAACAGCAGGAAAGAATACAAGAATACAATTGTTGAATATGACTCGACTCTGATGGTGTCAGGTTCAGTGCCAGGAACACCAAAGATAAACCAGAGGTTGATGGCAGGCGTGGGTCAAAACCAGAGTATCATTACAAAGACCAAAAGAATGGCAGAGTCAGAACCAGAACTCTGAGCTGACACAGAAACCCCCAGGAAATTTCCCCATTCTGGACAATAAAGGCATTAAGACACATCGAGGAACCCGACGATCTGGTAAACACAAAGGGGAGAACATGGGCCCAAATACACACACTTGGAGAATGCAGACCTCTTTCATGAATGGCTGCTTTATTTGTGAAATTACAAGCAAAACTGTTAAAATCTCACAATGGTGATATATTCCCTTGGCCAACCAACGTAGATAAAAACACAACATCCTTGGCAGAAGTATGAGAAGAGCGGCTCCATGATCAAAAGTACAAGAAGGTGACAGTTATATCGTTATTGTAATGTGGACTTGAAGAGCATATTAGCTGTCAGATAAAGATTAAAAAAAAAAAAAGATTATGGATAAAATTCCTGATCAAAACAAACAAAAAACGCCTCTTTGTAGACAAAAGTGAGAGAAACATGTGCTAACACGAAACACGCAGGAGGCAGGTAGCACCAAGCTGTCATATGACACTGAAATACCACACACCAAAGGTGGGAGTGTGCAGGTTCAAAGGGTAGGTGGAGAGAAACATTTACTTTTAACTGCAGCGGCTCAGGTTAAAATGTCAAGCGTGTGGAGCAGCCTCGTAGTGGTTAGCTCTGTCACCTCGCAGTCAGCATCTCTCCCCGTTGCTGAGTGGGTCTCCTCCTACAATCTGGGTAGGAGACATGAGGGGTGAGTGGAATCGAGACACAAATTGCTTCTGGGCTTGAATGTATTTGTCTCTGTGTGTGTCTGTGTGTGTCTGTGTGTGTGTGTGTGTGTGTGTGTGTGTTACCCTTGTGACAGACATGGTGACACGTGCCGGGTCTACTGCGGCTTGTCACCTTCTCGCCATGAAATAGGCAGTTTAGAAAATTAATAGAACCGGACATTGTAGCTCCAGAGGGAGCTGCAAAAACTCTGACAAATTGTGTGTGATTTCACTGACGCAGGTTTAAGTTGCCGAGTGGTGGTGGTGGTAATGGGGGGTGTAACGTCAGCACCGGGTTTTTGTGAGGACGAACAGTGTGTTAAGTGAAAAGATATCTGTTTTTCCTACATTTTACACTTCTACTCTTCTACTTTCACATACTATACAAAGATTTTACTTTAAAGAAAAGTCTAAAAGATGAAGCAGTTATGAAAACATTTAAAAAAAAAGATTAAAAAAGACTTTTTGAACCTGTTTTCCTTTAAAAATGAGTCAATTACATTAAATTGATCAGTAATCAGTTATTTAGTTATATGTTCAAATCAGCAACCTGTTACTTTTAAAATATCACTATACATGTACACATGTCTTGTATTGCCATACTTGAATGTTTGAGGATTTCCTCTCAGTGAAAGACAGTAGGGGCTGGCTCACAGTGACTGGGTTTGTTCTCTGATCAGGGAATTAAACAGCACGTGGATCCAGAATATGTTAAAATGTCACTTTCAACCTAAGCCCTATTTCCCGATCTTTTAGGCATTAAAATTTCACGAATTACAGTGTATTTTGTTTTTTATGACTCCAGTGTGGAGGGAAAGACCTACAACAGAGAAGAAAGGGAGCCCAAAACCAAAACAGGATAAAAAAAACAAAAACCAAAACAGACAACAATGACAACACAGGACATGACACAGACGATGAATCCTGACAATGTCAAAATGCTGGAAATAAACTGCTTTTCCGTCTCTCCACTAATTATGCTTAAAATCTCAAAATTGCGAGTGTAACACCAAGTAGATATACATGTGTACAGTATATATTGAGAAGATAGTGAAACAGCTGTGTGTTTTCAATAACTGTAAACATCTTGTATGAAGTGTTTGTTCAGACTTTGTTTTCCTACTTTTCAGTTTTTCCTGTTCCTGACGGTGCACCCCAGACATGACCAGTCAACTGCTAAAGGGCTGCTGTTTTCCAATTTATATGATTTATATGTGTAATTTATATAGATTCATTCCAAAGTAACGTCTGATTATTTGGTATCAATCATCAAACACTTGCAATAGCATTTTGATTGTAGTTTCTGACATTTTGACTTGGCCATCCTGAAAGGCCAGGAAATAAAACTGAGGTTGAAAACTACCTGAGTTCTGACTCTGATTCTGAAGTCAACTTCAAATGATCTCTATATAGATCAATGTGTGGCGTTTCAGTGCCAAAGGCATTATGGTATGTAAAGTGAAGTTTCACGTATTAGTTGCACATGACAAATTCTAATAATTGGTCAATTAGATGTAGATTTTCAATTATTTAAGCACAAGTTAAACTTTTGACCCACCTCCAAAAAGCACTTATACTTCAGCAAATCCTGTGCTGCAATACTGACCAAAGCAAAGACAATCCAAAGAGGCAGAGACCAAAGACAATGAAGGACACCTTTACCTCTTTTACCCTTTAATCTATGTTTTTGTGCTATGTGAGAGCGAACACACTTTAAGCAGGGTGGTGGCACCGTGGCAGCAAAAACGTGTGCCAAAGACACAGTCCAAAGACGTGTTTTTGGTTGTATGTCATTATATGTCAGCCTTGTGATGAACTACTGACCTGTCCAGGGTGCCTGGCTTGGCTGGGATAGACGCCAACCGAGGAATGAAATTGGTAGCTGCAGGAGTATAACTACAGCAGTTGTTTTACTCAGCTCATTATTTGTTGGCAGTGTTTTATTGAGTTTTACTGCAAAAGCCAGATATTACTTGACATTTCACAAAAAAAATGTTCTTGGTCCCCATAGCCACAGTTTTTTCTACTGATAACTGCTGTGAGAAATTGTCTCTTGTGCACTTCTCAGAAAATTCTTTTGTTGCTGTTGAGAAGCGGAGAAAAATGACAAAGCTGCTAAATATGCACCAGGCGTTTTCAAATTTTCAAAGAACAATTTGCTACATGTCTGTGCTGAAAATCAAAGGATTTTTAAAATTCTGTTCCATTATTGATTTAAAAAACCCCCCAAAAAACCAAAACGACTTTTCATCCCTTTTTCAATAACATGAACACAGTCAGGTTCAAACATTCTTTACGTGTTAATTTAACAAAAATCTTGATCTCTCATCTACAGTACGTGTGAAACAGAATAAAATGTAAAAACAAAGGCACTTCACTTTGGTCACGTCAAAGGCTTTTCAATACAGTACCAATTCCATACATCTTAGAGATGAGCCACAATATTTGGGATACGAGCGCTGCCATATTGTGCTGGTGACATAATTTGCAGCAAACATCTGCATAGTAGTGATTGGGAAACAGAGCCACATTATTGAGTTCCCGCCCACCCAGCCAATGACAAGCAGACGTCAGCAGTCAATCATAACATATAACCTGGGTTTATAGCATCGAATAACTGATTAAAACTGATTAAAATAATAATAATAATAAGAGCTTGATAAAAAAACTACCTAATGAAACAGAATCCATCTTTGGGAGTTATTTTATTCGAATTTTAAGTTTGGCCTACGTCCTGTCTTACATAATGGAACAGGCTTAGGACGTATAGTGGAGTCAGCCGTCAGCGTCAATGGAGACGCTTTGGCTTGGCATCACTGAGCTCTTATGTTGTACATCTTTATTTACAGTCTGTGTGTATAATGTGTTAAAATACGTGTGGGTTCCTTTTTAGTGATTTTATTACGGCACAAGTATTCTCCAGATTCCTCACCATCATCATTTATGAAACCTTTTGTTTTACTGCTGCTGCGATCCTGCAGATAATGATGTTGAAATGAACCCAGAGGTCCCAATCACAACAATTGATGCTGTGCCTCATAGCAATGCAAATATTTTCAAACAACTTGCAAACTAACCTGTCATGAGGCAGGCTTGTTTTCAATCCAAACAGGATATCAAACCCAGGAAAGACACGAGTTAAATCCAAATTCCACAATACAAGCGGGGTCAAAACCAGAAGACTGAACATGCGGGGGAAAAACACTGGAAAAGCCATAGAAAACTAACACAGAGACAAAGAGACACAGGTGAAACACATGAGGGCAGAATCCAACAATCAGAAGTGAAGGGAAAAGAGCAAAGAGAGGAAGAAAGTAAGAGGGGAAAACCTTCAAAATAAGACAGGATTGAATGAACTAAAAATAATAGCACAACAAAAGGGATCATTCATTTAATAACTTTAAATTGTACAAAATACAAAACAATGCGAACCAGGGTCATGACATAATGAACTTGTCACTCTCATTTGCCTTTGACTCCGCAGCTGCGATTACATTTGTGCACATTTTATTTCACTCAGATTGGAATCTTTCTGGTTAGAGAACATGGGTCGGATGTGTTTGGTGTTTACATTTGCTGACACATTAAATTGGAACAGCGGTGTGACGTGCAGAAGTGTTGAAAAAGCAAAGCAGCTCTTCAGCTCCCTGTCCTAAAGAAGGATATTTCATAAACCGGTACGTTAGTCAGGTTTGAAACATTTGTTGTTGTGGGACTGAGGCTTCTGGGGGCTTCAGAGTTTTCCAGCAGTTTTTAATTAGTTTAAAGCTTCAGTCTAACCCGACTTTTTTCATTTTGTCATGAATTTTATAATTGTAGGGAGGAAAAAGTTAAGTAACCTCATATTTCTTGAGGATTATTCCTCAAAGGTTTATTCCACGCCTCCGCAACTCAGTAAAATCTCACTCCGTTTTGACCTTTCTGGTCTGAACGAAACGTGGAACATTTGTTTTAACCATGAATTTTATAATTGTAGGGAGGAAAAAGTTAAGTAACCTTTGTTTTAATTTCAGTGAAAATATTAGGCTCCACGTAAACATATAGTTTACTCCTTTATGTCAGAGTAGCTAAATTTATCAAGAGCCTACACGTGATTAAAGTGAAGACACTGTGTAAATTATATGGCATAATTTGGCCTTCAGGTGATGATAAAAACGGGTCTTGAGTCACATCATCCTGCAGAAATAAAAATGCACGCTGACGTAGCACATGTCACCTTTTAGCTTCATTCCACCTCTGCCAGCATAAAAAAAAATCCATGAAAGAGGTGATGCAGTCAGAGGACCAAATTGAAAACCAAATGACAATCCTTGAAGTGAAGCAGTATTGCTTGGCTGCAGCTCGCGGTGCATTAGCAACATTAACAAATAAACACGGATTGGTATGATGACACAAGTCGAGTTTTAATTCACTCTTTGGCCCAAAAGGGGAAAGAGCTGAGGGAGAGAAATGCATCATTGGAAATTAACTCAATATATCACAAAACCCTGAAGTGTGGCTTTGATCTCCTCTTGCTGGGAGTTGTGATATTCTGTTCCAGCATACACGAACTCAGGTGGCCTTTTACACAATAGCACAGAAAAATAACTTCATCTCACTGGCTAAATAAGGAGCTCTTGAAGTCCCTCTAGAATCTGGAAGAAGGAGGTGACGAAACAACCGCATAATATTGTATTATTCTCTTCTGATGTTGTATTCATTTTACAAGGGCAGAGAGCTGTGTGCCGCTGACTGAGACCTGCATGCATTGTAAACGCCTTATCTCCCCGTCGCACAGGTGAGGCCAGCTCATTTCTAGTGCAATCAATTCAGAATGTCAGCAGATATTCTGGTTTATTGTCCACAGCTGGAACATTCAGTCTCATTTACTTGTCAGTGGGTTGGATGTATGTTGAGGCACAACTCCCGTCGCCCAGCAAACAACACAAATTCTCTTTGCTGCATAGCACACTCACCCCCCATTTCACAAGAACTACCTCTCAGCACTGTATAGAAACCTGCCATGCCAGTCAATTGTTTAGTTAATCACAATATTGGGCTGTTAATCATGATTAATCACAATTGTATTACAATTGATTAGCAGATATTCAAACATATTATGTGTTTAAAACACACCCAAAGCAAGCAAGTGCAGTTCCAGTTTGTCATCGAAAAGGTGAGTTGTAATGCCACGGTTGTAGCTTACATACCGATCTCCAGGGCTCAGTAAGAGCAGTAAATGTAGTTTGTGGAACTTGCGTAGGCTTTTCAGTGTCATGCAGTTCATGAATTCTTGTAATAGTAGTTCCCCTTGAAGGTGGATTGTATGATGGGCTGCCTAAGGCAGTTTAGTTAATGTCTTGAAAACACTCACACAGCTCTTTTAATATTATGATAAACCTGCAGTCCGTGGCGATCCAGTAGGCGATGGCACTGATTACTTTAGCTGTTGTCCCTTTGTTAACATGTTTAACTCACCCCAAAACCAGTTTCCAGCTGAAAAACATTCGAATTTCAGGTTTTTGAATTCTGCACATTGTGCTATAATTATGCTTAGTGACTGCCCTCTACAGGTTGAAACCTGTTACAGCAGTTAAAGTTTTTCATGAGGAGGGAGGAGATGACTGTCCTCAATAAAGGAGTACAGTGAGGAGTGTGCAGATTTTTACATCGGGAAGACCAAACAACCTCTCCACAAACGTATGGCTCAACACCGGAGAGCCAGCTCCTCCGGCCAGGACTCAGCAGTCCACTTACACTTACAAGGAGTGTCCCTTCTCCACAAAGGAGTAGGGACACTCCTTTGAGGGTGAGAATGTGCATGTGCTGGTCAGGGAGGATGGATGGTTTGAGAGAGGAGTAAAGGAGGCCATCTATGTCAAGCTGGAACAGCCATCACTTAACAGAGGAGGAGGCCTCAGACATCAACTGTCTGACACATACAATAGTGTTTTGAAATCCCTCCCCAGGAAACTTAACCACAGTTCACACCTTGGATCATGTGATACCAGCGACTCATATGATGACCGGAGGGTGTGACAACCTAACTGATGGTGGGTGGATGTGTGACACACAGATTGGGGATGGGGCTTTGTACCCTTTGCCCACTACCCTGAGTAAGAATACTGGGGACTCCCTACCAGAAATCTAGAAGTGAAGAAGCCTCTTGGATCACAGGCGAAACGTCTTCAAGGAACTACAAGAAGTCCAGTTGCCTTCAACCTAAACACAAAGACTACCATAACATCGGTTACTGAGAATCTTCACAGACACATTTTTTTCCAGCCACTTCGAACCTCTTGTTTACACCAGACAGACAGTACAATAAATATTTTTTGTTTGCCTCTTTTATTCTGTTGTTTGCTCAAGACTCCTCTGTATACTGCGTGGGAGTGTGTGCTGAGGGGAGGATAAGAGAGGAACACTGGTTCTGATGCAACCTGTACGTGTGTATGCACATTAAATAGCTTCAGGTTATCGTCCTTCTTCCATACTTAAGACTACAGACCCACCGTCGGCTCAAGTAAACTCAAAGAACGTGTCTGTAACATGATGGTGAGCTGATGTTTTTGGAAAATATATAACGATTAACTCTGGAACGGCCAAGTTGAACATTTGTGACTGGACTGTACTGGCTTTGTTCAACTACTTTTTATAAGAAATTATGGCAGCTTTTTGTTTTTCACAAAATAATAACACAAATAATCACTTGCAAATGACAGATTTGTCCTACAGGGGCTGTGGCAAAATTAAATACAAGAGGGCAGCTCATCTCTTTGCGTAAATACCACATTAACTTTTGGAAGCTTTTTGAAACTGGACTCTGAGCCAAAGAAATCCGAGGGCCTGAGGACAATGCTTTCTCATTGTGTTTGTAAATAGCCATTTGATGCAGATGCCCTTTTCACCGGTGTTCACGAATGAATGAGACAAAGTCCACCTTAATTTATGTGTTAAAAATTTGAAATGTTGAACTAACCAAAAACTCACTCTATAACTGCAGCCTGTGCTTGATCACGTGAGAAACAGGATTTCAACATTTGCGCAATATATTGTTGTTATCTCCATCAAAGAAGTGCTTGCAAGTTGCTTTTATGTAAGGGGCCACAGGTTAACAGAAGGTCAGATGCACAAGACCGGACCATTACCCTGGCAAAACTGTAAGAATGGCAAATCTGATAGAGAGCAGCCCTGCTGTAAACCTTCAGTCCTCAATAAATGCAAAATCTGGAGGATTTGCCCTTTCCTCACTGCAGAGGCACCCCATCTCATCTTCCCCGGCATGGATGACTTCATGCTATTTGTCACAAGATCTCTGCAGCTTGTCCCGATTTCAATTGCCTGTCTGGCATCCAACGTTCCCAAGTTTTACCACTCAATCTCCTGCGTTCACTCCATAAGCTTACTCTAGCAGTTTGTGAGTTTAAGAAACTGCTGCCAACCTTCAGAGCACTGAGGTGGCCGCTTCCTCCTACAGAACCTCCAAGCCATGGTCAAACCCCTCCACTCCTGTTCGACCATTGTGTCCTAATGGCTCTTCTCTGTTCTGAACACTACAATAAAGTCGGAAATCAGTCAGAAATGGCTTTTCAGGAACAACACTGATAGCATTTAGTGACATCTTATTTCCTCGTGAGGCACAACTCAGCTCTTGTCCTTGCCATTTGTCATAAAATTTGGATAAAAGCATCTCTTCGATTAATGTGAAAAGGCAACATGAGGACAACTTACTTTTAAAAGGTTTAGAATAATCATTTATATGTTGACCATTACCTTTGAAAACGACAAATTATACTAATAAAGACAAACAAAAACTTAAGAGGGGCTTCTGACACGGTAAATTCTGAATAGGTAGATATTGAACGATGCTAGAATAGTAATATTAAGTCTATTTATAGACTAGAGTATAATCCACTTTGAACGCCAAATTGCAAGGCTTTAAGCAGTGAAAACGTCCCAACTCATCTGTTAAAAGTAAAGGTCCTTCAGGGAGGAGTAATCAAATTTCCGCACATGATGCAGGCCACTGATTGCAAAGACAAGGTGTTGATGGCTTAAATTCAGAAGGCCGATTTCCATGTATACTGTACCAGAATACCAGATTGTTGGCAGATTCTTCAGGGCCCGAAAGCTTGATATCTTGAGATCTTGATAGCATCTGCTCAGTGAGGACCAGGCAGCTGAACGAAAGCATGAATTTCATGATACCCAAAGAGAGAGGCGGCGTAGCAGGTAGTCAAAAACTGAAACGGACAGTGTATGCAATGGACAGAACAGGGCATTAAGAATAGCAATAGTTATTAATAGTAATTAATAGGGACATATGGAATAAAATGGGGAATAGGGAGGATTTAGCTCATGTTTGGATTCTGTTTCCAGCACCTGGACATCTGAAAGTGGTTTAATGCAAGGTTTTCAAACAGCAATCAAAGCTGAAGTTACAACATCTTAACCTCACATGCTTTTCCATGGCCTTTATTTGCACCACCAATTATCGTACATGTCTGTTTTCATGCAGCCCTGTCCTGTCTTGTCGATATTGACTTAAATGCAGGGTGATCCACGCTCAGTTTTAAGTCAAAACTGATATCTGTCTCTGATCCAAGTTTAACGAGTGAGATCCTCATCAGAGTTCTCCACAATTAAACTAGATAAGCACAAATGTTGTTTGTCCTGCTATAAGAAATGATCAGAACACAGCAGTGTCAGTAAACAGTCGGTTAACAACATGAGGGACGCTCAGTATTAGACCTAACACGATAATGATGCTAATGACCACTCAACTTTATTGTGTAATACACTGACATGACCTCACAGCTCCAAAACACTCCACAGCTGTAGTGTGGGAATAGTTTGGGTTTAAACCAAAAGAGAGCTGAGAGCTCATGAACGTGGCTGAACAAGGGTGTTGCTGTGCAGTGACGCAAAAGGTGACAATACAGCTACTTTAAAATCACATTTACTCTCATTCTCCGAGCACTGCTGCAAATGTTTGGTATACCTACCTGGTATTTCTGAGATACTATATAATTTAGCAAGGCTCTTTGTGACAGGCCTACTGAATGTTTCATAAAATGAGGAGGGAATGGTTTGATACGAAGCTCTGACTGATTGTCAGTAAGCAAGATAGTGCACAGCTTGGACAGAAAGGAGTCGAGGTGACAAGACTGCAATACAGATACAAGATAAAAGAACAGTAGTTTGCAGGCCAGAGCTGGTCTTGGCCTCCCTTAGTCCCTCATCAAAATTTTGCTAAGGGGCCCTCCAACTGACCCATGAACCATGTAAACCATTTGCCATAGATACAACCCCAGTGTTCCCACTACAAATTCCTTCCTTTTTTTTAACCTTTTAATTCTTGATCTGACTTTCTTCATTTATTACAGACATGTTTTTATCATTAGATATTATGATGGATACAATTAAAGTAGCTGTTAGCAAGATAAACATTTTACATTATTTGTATTCATGCGAGGCTGATGGATGTTTGAAATGTTTCATAAGTCCAATGTTAACTGAAACATTTAGGTTATAATTTTCATTTTTCAAAAGAGACCATAATCATTTTCTGGGTTACTTAATAATGATTTCTCGTTCAAACTATCAATGAATACAGATACAGATAACAAACAAATACTATAAAGTTTGAAGTGGTTCCAGTGCCTCTGAACGGGAGAAAATACACAGTAGAGAGAGAATTCAGCTTGTTATTGACGTGTTAGTACAGTACAGTACAGTGAGAACACTAACTTCACGTATTATCTCCAGCGTTTGATGCCCGTTGACAGCTGAGTGAGGTGTGATCAGCTGCTGCTCTTAGCAGAAACTGACTTCAATGCACATGCTGCATTGGAGGAAAGGACTTCATATTTTTTAAAGCATTCTGTATTAGCCTACTGTTAGATCAAACTTGGAGAGTGGAGTAGAGAACACATGTTTAAATGACTATAATTCACGCGGTTTTTCTCTTCTTGTGCCCCAGAGGAAATTGTCTTCATTTTCTCTTCAGAGTTGTCAACACTGAGTCCCCGATGCTCTTTGAACGTCAGGGGAGGTGGGATCCTACTTGACTCCACTTGGTTCATCAACACATAACATCAATATATTTTATTTCTTTGTCAATATCTATTTGTCTTGAATGTGAAGTTGGTAATTTACTTCAGATTACTTCTAGGTTAGTGGTCTGCAGATTGATTTGCCACCTCTTGTGGCGGTGTGTGGTTTTCGTTCTTCTGTTCTTCTAGTTTTTCTTTTTTCCCCTACGTTAAATTTACTTTATCTGCTACTCCTGAGACCGAGGCAGAATATTACCTGGTGTGATATCCGGAAACATGAACATGAACTTTTAAAGGTCAGTTTTTAATTACCTTGGTTCTACAGAGATTGTCCGTCTGAATCCATGTTCTAATTAAATCATTGTGCAGGTATTCAAAGCATGACCTTCCCCCTCCCTTCTGGAACAATTACACCATAAGTGCAAAAGCAAGACCAATTATCTTCACTGTACGTTTCTCTGAAAACCTCAGTAGATAAACACTTTGCGTGACATTTAAGCTTTTATGAGGAGACTATTGAAGGTTGGTTGATCCTCGATAAAGTTCACATCAATTCAATATGCCTTCCCAGCCCTCAGCCCAATATGATCCCATCTGCTCTGCTCAAGCCGTGACTGTAGGAATTCATATTATCTAATATATCATTTAGATCCACAATTGGGAGTAAAATGCTTAATATAAAATTCAGACTTGGGGACAACGATGCCACTTCAACTGACTGAGCTGAATAAATAACTTTCACAGGGGAGGAATGTAAAAACTTTTGCTTGTCTTTGCTTCAATTTATGGCTCCATTCATCATTAAACAATTACATAGGCAAGGAATTAAATTTCCCTCCCCTCATTTCTTCTCTCAAGACCGCGTATTCCAGAAAGGGCAAAAACATGATTACAGAATGCAGCAACACACTTACAAAGAATTATCGATTGTGGGTTTACAGGAGAACGTTTGGTGTAAATTGTGAAGGGGCCTTTGTTGGTAATGATGTTTTCTCTTCCATTATCTTTCTCACTGCATCCTTGCAGTGTAAGAGCTTTATATTTACAGAGAAGGAAATAACTCCTTCAATCTAATCAATCTACCATTCTGTTGCGGGCTAAGAAAAGTCAAGCCGTCCTTCCAGATAAGCAGTGATGAGATGTGCGGGTGGCAGTGTGTGTAGATACCTTTTAATATGCACATAACTGGACTGTGTTGTCTTTTCCCAGAAGCATCCATTTTATTTCATGTTGGCGAGTGTTTGAAAATGTGCATGGCTGCACATGCATGTGTTCCTGTCCTGCAGCCAGCCACACTGTTGGGTTGGAAATGGAGTCGGCTCACATGGGAGCTCATTTGGCAGACCGGCCTGTCACCGGAGAGCCTATGAAAGCTAAACCTAATGAAAGCACACACATCTAAAAAGCTGCCGGCCAACATTTGCCCAAGACTTTAGCTACAGGCTTCACTTTCTGAAAACCAAACAGATCCAGTTTGCTAGGCTTGTATTCTTTTCTAACTTTAGTCGCAGCTCTATATAATCTTTTATGTGTAGCAAGGGGAGTGTGGCCTGTGGGGCTTGGAAATCTATCAAAAAGAGGTGTGTAATTTGAAAACTACAGGGATCTCAGTGAGAAAAGTTGACTTTTCATACCTTGGAGTTGTTTTGATATGTGTATTTACACAGACTAGAAATATAAACATAAGCTTGCCTCATCCTTTGCAGACTTTTTATGAGACAGCACAGCAAATCTACTGTGTTTATATTATTTTTATGTGGTAGGAATGTGGAGAGGTGGACTCTTATGCTTCATGGCGGCTCGAGACATTAGGTTTTCAGTTTGTATATCCATCCATCCTCCTGGATGTGAAACCTCAGGAACGACTTTAAAGAATTTCCTTAAATATGGAAAAACCATTCATTTAGACTGCATGAGTAAATTAGAAATGATTGACTGAGAGTAGTGATAATCATTAATCCGTCAAAATTACATCAGTCAGTAGCTGATAAGGGGGGCAAAGCTATCATCTACATGTCCAGTCAAAATGCAGTCAAGTGGTGACTATCCTGGACATCAGAATTACTTCCGACAACAAAGCATGTATTGGGCCGTAACTACAGAAAGAACTGAAATAGAGAGGTCCAACTAGTGTCATTTTGTAGCTGACAGGTCATTGACAGGTCAAAAAAACACATTTTATGGCCATTTTTCCTAAATGAACTAACATAGATAGGTCAAACTACTGATATTCGCCACTGTCACTGAAAGTCAAACAAATAGGAATTCATCTGAACCAGAACCAGCTAGCTCTGGGGTTTGTGTGTCACCTGTCAGGTGGCACAATTATGTGCTACTTTTTGCACCAAAGGAGCTTGACCTCAAAATTACACACAAGATCACACACAAGAATCCCCAAAACAAATAATACAAGAGCCTGGTAGAAAGATGAAATATGAACTCACAGAAAGAAAAAAAAAAAATGAGCTGAACGGTAAGCATTTAATGCTGGGGAACATATGTTGTGCTTCTTCTAGTTGAATCAACTTACACAGTTTAAAAGAAATAAAAGTAACAGCTTTATATATCGTACCTCAACGTAAGATGAAAAAAAGCTCTATACTAGACATAAGTATGATATAACCCCTAGTTAGAGAAAACAGGTTGAACTCCTTGGTTTGTGTAGGAATGCAAAATTGTCCTTTTTAGTTCAGAGAGGAAAACATTTTTCGTGCAACTGAACAAAATGGACTCCCTGGACATGGGTGTCCTTGACCAAAAAACGTGTTTCTCTTTGGTTTTGAAGTGGTTGTAGTATTTCATACTCCAATTTCTGAAGAATTACACATTTGCACAGAAAGACATAATGTGCATCTTAATGAGATGAGGGACCATACAAGAGATAGGTCTTTCGTGAAAAGTATGATGTGGCCAACAATTTATCACATCAAGTATCATTTGTCATAAAAACACATTTACTGTGCGTTATTACAATGGGCCATGTGCAGTAGCTGTAGAAATATTGTGCAACACGTAGTGTTGCTGGTACTATTATGTGACGATTGGCTGTACTGTGGTGCATTTATGATAACTAGTGAGGATGTTCGCAATTTGACTGTGATATAAATAGTGAAATTGTAAAATACATCAATGCATCATGATTTTGGATTGTCCAAATTATTCAAAACTCTTATCAATCTATCCCTTTACTTTATAATAATTTAGACATACCATTCTCTGTTTGATTACTACTATCTCAATATTAAACATTGTTAATATTATAATATGCAGTATTGCTAAAATATGTTAATATATAAATATAATATGAAAACATGTTTCTGGTGCTCATTTGCTCTTTCTTCTTTTCCTTTGGTCGTTGTTGCAATGTTAGCTGAGATTTCAATGCATGATAGTCATTTAGTCAGACAAACACATATTACAAACACATCTTCATTTATTTTACATACATTTTTTTTTTTAATTTTTACTCTGAAGTTTTCACAATCTAAATGATTCAACAACTAAATGACAAACTACCACAACAAAGTCCAAATTTCCTACTGGGGAAAAATATGCAGATGTCTCTGTAGTAAAATTGACATGTATTTTTTGCGAACAAGCAAATGTTACAATTAAAGTAATTAAAAGAGACAGAAATAGGACAAAAGGTGGTTCATTTACTGTAGGTACCTTGAGAAGCTTGGGTTCATCTCCATGATGAGCTCAATGTTACAGAAGATCCTGGACAGAGTTTGAGGAGTGAGTCTAGTCTTGTAAAAGGCTCAACATTTGTCAGGAACAGAATATTTCTACTTTCTTTTTATTGATAAACAATGTATATTCATTCATATCTAAGAGTCAATTGGGAGAGCAGGGACAGTCACCAACAGAAGCCCTTCCTGAATTCATGAAGTCTTTAAAAGTCTAGTGTTCTTGCCGAAGATACGGGGTATACTGATCTTGGTTAATGCATCCCATGAATATTGCTATGAATAGTTTTTTTTAATGAATATATACATACATGTACATAATGAAGCATTAAGTACACATATGCAAATTACTGAACATAGGAAATAATGGTCTGTTTCATTGATTTGTTCAGTGAGCAAGCATGGCGCAAGACTTAACAAAGTAGGTTAATAGCTTAGATACAAACTTTTACTGTACATGTTTCATGATTCAGTCTGTTGATCCAGCCCAAAAATGATGCGTTCTTTTTGGGCATATAAATTTCAAAAAGCTGATAAATGACACTTATTCTCTCCTCAGGTCCTCTTTACAGGTAAATTCTTCTTGCATGGTAAAGAAGTTGCATGTGCAGTATGTAAGATAATGTCTTACTATGATTTCCAGTATTTGACACACACTATCCAAGCATTTTTGTCCAGCTTCTTAAGGTACTGCTGATCTTGTCACGATCCATCAAATGCTTTCAATTCCATTCTTCCTTCCATAGAGGGAAGTTCAGTAGTCAAATTTTTCAAAAAAATACACCGTATTTTGGGCATTTCCACCATCCCGAATCTTGTACTATAAAAGAAGTCACATCATTTTCATGTTGAAACGACGAGGACCAGCTTGTCCTTCTGCCGAGTCAAGGTTTGTGCCATTAGACTTCGAACGAGGCACATATTCAACATCTATGTTGTTTTTATGTTTTCCTTTCCCTCTGCTCCAAACAAAAAGAAGCAAGAAACAAAACAAGACCACTCCAAGGAATGTGAAACAACCCATAGCTGTAGAGACTAAAATAGTCTTTAGGTCTAAGCCGAGGGTCACGCCGACTGTTCCATTGGCAGTGACATTGCTGGGATCTGTGTAGTACTGGGTCCTGTTGGCATACAGCGATCCCAGACTTTTCACCGCTAATGAGGTCATCAGTGTGTCATTCCCAACAGTGTTGGTGGCAAGGCAAAGATAGACTCCACTGTCCTGTACCTCTGCTGACTTGATCTCCAATGTACCATTGATGTGGACAATTACTCTACCATGGCTCGAGCTTGTATAAAAACGCCGACGCGGGGACAACCAGGAAACAACCGGCCGTGGTGTCCCCTCAGCACTGCAGCGCAACATCGCCTGCTGGCCCTCATCCACAGTGATCGTTTGAGTTTTATTCTCACGGATTTTTGGCTTGGTACATGTCACATAATAAGACAGGAGACTCTCCTTAAACTCTTTAAAAGGTCTGCCACGAATACCTTCAGGTGTGCTACACTCTGGTTGAGAATCCCCAAGTAAGATGGAATGCCTTTTCTGTATAATCCACATGAGACGGCAGTCGCACACCAGCGGGTTTTTGTCAATAAGAAGAACCTCCAGAGCCTCCGGTGACTGAAAAACGCCTTTCTCCAGTGTATCCAGTCGGTTGTGAGAAACATTGAGGACTTTAAGCCCCCGCAGGCCCTGGAAGGCATATGGTTCAATGGTGATTAGCTGAGCTCCAGCCAGATGGAGTTCTTGAAGCCGAACTAGTTCCATCAGCATCCCCCCTTCAATGTGCCGGATGCGGCTGTAGGAGAGGTTCAGGTGTGTCAGGTAGGGCAGATGTTTCAAGGCTTGGTAAGGGAAGGAGGATAGGTTGGTGTTTGTTATGAACAGAGTGGTTAGGTTGAGGCCATGCAGGGTATTAGCTGGTACGTGGTCGAGTGATGGCCAATTATCAATTTCTAAATGCCGCAGCCGGAACAGCTTCTTGAATGAATAAGGATGCAAGGTGCTGATGCTGAGGTATCGTAGATGGAGGCTGACAAGGTTGTGCAGATGGGAAAGGGCCTCAGTGGGTACAACTGTAAGGTTGCACCTTTCTAAGGTTAGTATTTCCAGGCTTAAAAGTCCGCTGAATGCACGATGAGAAATGTAAACCAGATCATTGTCGCCCACTTCCAAAAACTTTAGATTGTGCAGGTCCTGGAACATGTAATCCAGGAGAATGACAATCTTGTTGTCACTTATATCCAGTCGGGTAAGATTTGTTAAACCCGCAAAAACGCCCAGAGGAATGAGTTTGATACGATTGCTCTTCAGACTGAGCGAGTGCATGTTAAAAAGGGCGTTAAAAGCTCCTGGCTCAACATAACTGATAATATTTCCGCTGAGGTCAAGTTCCTCGAGCCCAGGAAAGGAAATGAAGTCATCAGGGTTGATCATTGTGAGCTTGTTCTTACTCAGGTCCAGGATCCGGGTCTCTGTTGGGACACCGTCCGGGATAGTGGGCATGCGCTTGCGGTGACATACAACTGCCTTGCTCTGGGCAGAACACTCACAGCGTGAAGGACATCCCAGGGTAGAACCCACAAAGAAAGCCACAAGGGCCAGTCCCAGGAATGGTTGCCAGCATGAGATGACCGTGTGCAGCATGACTTTGCTTGTACAGTCGACCATTGTGTCACGGTTCTGCAAGACAGAAAGGGAAGGTAAGTGTTAGTCACTTACTCAGGATAAACTTTGTGGTAGCTGTATTGTTGTATGATAAGCAAAGATTACAAATAAAACAGCAGGGCTCTGGTTTAGAGACATGACATCAGAATGAATGAACCTCCCCACACAAATAGCTGATTCTTTACATCCTCTCTCCATGGTTACTCTCTCTAAGGACAAGGTAAACTGCTGGATTCCAAACATTTTGAATGGAAATTTCTTTCCTTTTCCTAATCTTTCCCATTATCAGTTTAGTCAGTCTGCCATCTTTGTTTTCCTTTCAACCATAGGATATTAACTGCCAATGCTTGAGCAAAAACAAAGCTTTTCTTTTTTTTGGCCTATTGGATCACAAAACTTGTTATGTGTTACAAGAGATGGGATGGGATGTTGTAGAATGCCCTTAACCATATGTTGTTACACAATTATATCAAAAATACAACAAAGGAAATAATGAAAGTTTTTTTTTTTAATACGATCTCAAATTTAGAAATTTAAATTAAGAATATATATTTTTTACCTATATATCATTTAGTACTACAATTTAACATTTAGCACTTTACCGGGTGGTATTTAAAGCTATTTTTTATTCCACTTTCATGCCTTGTCTTACGTAAAATATTTCGTCATCCAGTTCAGTAGCGCAAAAATGGCAAAAAAAAAAAAAAAATTCTTATTCTTGCTTCCTGCATGTTTGTGTCAAAACAAAACATGTGACAAGAAGCAGATATATATACAGTATATATGTATATCACATAAGCATCCACATAAATATGCTACAGGAGCACATGCAGATAAGTGAAAACATGACCTCAATGCAGTGTTCACCACAAACAGACCAGGAGACAGGTTGCAAAGATTGCAAACCATCTTTGCCTCATTTGGTGAGTCATGAACTGGGCTAAATTTTAAAAGATCAGAGGAATAACCTGATAATAGATTATGGTGCACAGACAATATAACGGTGTACCCATTTAAAAGGGAAAATCTATAGCTCAAAATCCAAAGGATCAATTCATTTCAATTCGTGTGTCAGTTTCAAGTGGCACAATTCAAAACATCACACACATTCAATCATCACACATACTTGCATATCTTTCAGTTTTTAAAATTAAATATTCAAAAGATTTTTTTTTGTTTAAAGTGTCTTTACTATCCCCTTTCACCTAAAAAGTTATTATAACAGTTAGTGTGAACCATGTGGTCGGCCCTCCGTTGCTTCTAAGTTGAAAACGGCATCAAATGGGCACTGGTCTATTTAACAGCTTTCCAATAGTTAAAATTTAAAGATATATCTTCATTAAAACACAATTTTTCCAAAACGTGCTTACTTTCTTTCATGCCTTTAACAAACATTTAATGCTTTAATTCACCATCGTCAGACATTTATAATATAGAACGCAATACCTAATGCTAGTATTCAATACAATTGTCAATAAAGGCATTAAATAATTTTGTTTACATTTCTTCATGCGATTGGGAGAGACGCAAACACTGAGGGCAGTTAAGCGAGGGTAGGTAATTAGTAGAATGATTTGAAGTCAGGCTGCGACTTGACCCTTTAACCCGGCTGCTGCTCAATAAGAGTGCATCATCAGTGGCACCTGCTGCAGTGTGCCCCATGCAGCAGAGCATCTTGAGCAGAATTACCCAGGAGCCCCACAGGGCGACATCTGCAAGTAAAATCGTATCTGCACACTGAGTGATTGTCTGCAGCGTGTGCCCTTCAAAAAGAAGCACACGATATGACATGATACATTTTGTGACTTCTAATGTTCAGTACACACAGAAATAAAAGCATCACTTTGCCTGATGTCTTCTTGTCCATTTAGCCTTGAGGGAAAATTGCTTTCGGCAGGGTGGTGCATTTCTGTTAACATTTCTGATTAATATGGATAACCAGTGCGACGTAAACAAATATCTCTTCAACAAAAGCTTATTAGACGGTAAAATATTGTGGCGACAAAATAAAACATCTCTCACACAGCTTGGTTTTCTGAATACAAGAACGTTGTCAGAAATAAAACTCCTAGAATGAAAGAAATATAAACAGCAAGTAAACTTAACCTTAGGTTAAATACAGTTTTCACCATTTTTTCTCAGCATTTCCATCTTAACTTCCAGTGGCATAATATAATGCTCATGTTACGGACCTCATGCCATGCACCAAAGATTGCACAGTAAAGGTGTTTCTACAGTGTGGCCCCTGACCCACATTAGGGAAGGTTTGGAACCTGAGAGGGGGAGGAAGGCAACTAATGGTGTGTAACTCAGCACAAATCAGTGAACAGTATTTCTGCTGTGCACTGCCATCCTCCCAAGTACACAGTATGTTTATAAGTAAACCAATGTTACTTGCCAATTTAGACAACTCGCTAAGTGATTAAATTAGGATTGACTTCTCCACCACTTCAAATACATACACGAGAGCCTACATTCCTCAGCTTGTTCCTTATTTCTATAATATATAGCTTTCTATTCCCATTACAAACTAATCTACATATGAATCACTGAAAACATGCAAGGCTCTTCCATCCCATCTCTTTACTTTTCAACACAGCTCCAGGCTAGGAAGGGGATGAGTGGGGATGATGTCTGTCACCACAGTGGCAAAAGCAGCCCCGCGTGCACGTTTAGTCGCAATTCCGCTAACATGGCTTTCTTTTGTCTCTGAAATGCTCTCTGTGAAGGAACTGACTTATTCTACTTCAGCTTCAACCTCACCCTTATACAGATTCAAATGGAATTACATTTGATAAATCTCAAACTAAATTAGCCTTGACCTCTGTGCTATTGTGTTGGTATCCAGGTGATCGAGCAGATTAAGAAAGCCTCATACGAGTGGGGAGACACTGCATACAGGAGATTGCAATCTCTCCCCAGGCAGGCGACTGATTCCCTGTGTCATCACTGAATTATTGTCTTAATTTCTGCCTTTCCCATAATCATACAAAAACTGACTCATTTTGCCTGTAACTAAAGTGCACAACTTTCTATCTTTTTGTCTCACACATTGCGTGTCATTGTGTCACGTAACACTGTTTTCACATATCGCCTACAAAAAGGGGAACGTAGGCATAATTCTTAAGAATCCTAAATGAGGCAATTGAATTTGTGTATAGTAAAACATTACGAACACAATATAATTCGAAGCACAATATTATCTTAGCTGTTCCTAGGATTGTACTCTTCTGGACAGAGATCTCAGATGTTGTTCCTGCATAAGTTGGAGCCACTCTCCCTGTTTGGGGATCACAAGCCCGAATGCTCCTACCACCACAGGCACAGCTGAGGCCTTTTCTCCCTGCACCCTTTCCAGCTCCTCTTTCAGCCTTTGATATTTTTCAAGCGTCTCGTTTTCCTTCTTCCTGATGTTGCTATCACTTGGGATTGTTGACCTGGACGATGTCCGAGCTGGAACGGCTCTCCAATTCACGATTGCACTCATATCCGAGGTATGGCAGGTAGCATTAATGACCTCGCAGAAGGGCCCAACTCGATTCTTGCCGGGGCCCCTTGACCAGGATTGGAATCCTGGTCTCCTGAACCAAAGTCAAAGTCCCTAAACATTATTAACATCTTATGAAAATTACTCCAGTATGGAGTTTTAATATGAGGACTGATAAGCTTCACTAGGCTAATATGCAATGACACGGGACACGACAGAGATAAATCAAATTTTTTGCACTAACAACGTTCAGATACCTAGAGTGAAACACCCATGAGTGTTTTTGACCCAGTAACTGTAAAAATACTCTATAAGGTAAACATTTCTGCTTCTTGTCACTGGCGGAGCTCCCCAGACACCGTCAGTCAGTTGCAGAAGGGCCACTGTTTTCTGTTTCTTCCCAATGTTTACAAAAGATAAACAAACTCATGAAGTTGATTTATTCCAATTTGAATATGTGGGTCGTCTGTAAAGATCAGAAAACAGAGGACGGAACCAGGGGAAATAGGATTTAGGTTGAAAATTACCAGAATTCTCCTAAGGTATACTGCAACATTGACATTCTAATTATTATAATTACCAACGATATTGCCAAGCCAACATTCAGTTTACAATTGAAGTCAGATTTCTATTTGCAATGTTGTTAAATTGCTTTTTTCCCCTATATATATATATATTAAGTGTCATATTTGTATCATAATTGGGATGATTGCTGTTTCTTTCAGGCTTTCAGCAGGTAGTGATGGGCAGAGCTGCTGATGCTGATGTATTCCACCAGGACAAGCTGCCTCTAGGTTATTTAGGGTGATTCCTTCACTCGGCTGCCTGTTGGATTGGTTTCTTTTTCTTTCACTTTCAACACACCACAAACAAGCCAAACTGCACTACTGACATACAGATCTGGATATTAGTTTTTGCTTTAGTTGCACTATAATTCTTTTTAACTTACTTTAAAACATCTGTAATATCCCTCTTTGTCCAGCTCGCTGAGCCCTGGCTTTGACATAATGTTCTTCCGATATAATTTATATGATAATATTTATAAACCTGTGTGAAAAATACTCCTGTTGGGACATAAAAGCCATTAACTAATGCCAAAAGTGAATTTTAAAGGAAAGATCAAAGACCCTTAACAGTTCACGCACATCTGACGTTCTATAAAAATGCAAGTGAGTATGTTGATTTTCAGATACATGTTTAATTTCATGTTATTTACCAACTAATTATCCCAACAGCTCTAGAATGGAGTGAACATAATTACGCAAAATGATAAATTGAATCGCTAATGGGTACACCTTCCTGTGCGGGGGGGTAAGGCTTGTTAGACTTCAGTATGAGCTCGGCAAGAATATAATGTCTGATATAATACGAGAAAAACATTGTCGTTAAATACTTTTTTTCTTTTTCCAAGTCATGTTTTGAATTTATTCGAGAGCAGGGGCACAGAACCTGTTCATCTGTTAAAAGATTATACAGGCTGTCAATTCAAGTGGAAATATGGAATTGAAGTTGACATGATTTGTTTTTTTTCCCGCACTAGCTATGACACTGGTCGCGGCTGGTCGATTCTGTAAACACTACATTTGTTTACGCGAGGCCTTTCAAGCTGTAATCCTGCAAAACTAGTGGTTGTAAGCATTTTATCAGTGTGCGCACCCTAAACGCTCAGACGGCACTTCTTATTTTACCCAAGACCACTAGTTTGAGGATTTAGATAACAACTTGGCGTCTGTGCAATCACCAATAAGAAACCACTTGTGAAATTGGCCTGCCTCTATCTCCTTTGCAAAAGCTTTTAGACTGTGTTTGATGTGGCCCCCAGGCACTGATCATTGCACATAATGTGATTCCTCTTCAGACAGAAAAGCCTGCCTGCATTTCTGGTGGATGTTGGGAGACTTTCTTTCTTTACCCAGCAATTATCAGCGCCCTTTGAAAAAGTATAATCAATCCATTGATATTTTCACTTGGGGGGACTGATCTGGAGGAAAAGACACTTTGTAAAGGCAGGGAAAGGAGGAAAATTAACTCTCAGGGTTGCAGCAGAGGAACGGTGCTGTGCGATGAATAAAGTCATGATGAATATAACATTATTTGGAAACATGCAGATAGACAATGTGCAACATACTGTGCGCAGCAAACCCTCTTATACATCTGAAATGGCTGCCCTCATGTCACTGGGTCCAACTGATGGAATGTAATCGGCGATAACAAAGAGAAAATAAGAAAGGTGACTTTAAGTGGTGAAATTTAAAGGTTAAATGAAGGGTTTACAAAAATGTAGATAGGTTAGAGAACGGCAAGTTATGCTTTATCTTTCTATTATCTTATCCTTTATTATCTAATCTTGTACAATCTTTAAAAAAACCAAAACAACAACATTTCTCCACTTTGAAGACTTCTGCATGGACAGCGTAAGCACTATATACACGCGCTTTATAAACACTGTGATACATACTGTATAATAATCACGGGGCGTTCTGATAGGAGACAGGTTGCTTTCGTGCTCCTGACACAGTGGAATACAGTTACCTAAATTCACTTTGTTTTCTTAATTTCCCACTAAGTGAGAGATAACAGTACATCCTCACAAGGATCATTGTAAGGGGAAGTTATTAAATCAGCATTTTATTTTAATGAGGCTTATATCTTACAATGATTCTACCCTTAAGGAAAGACGTTATTAACTCGCAGGTTAGTTCACAGTCAGAGTGTGCAATTAACCCACCTTCTAAAAAGAGCATCAGCGAGTAATCAAATGGGATCATAATGAGAGAGAAGAGACTGCGATGCTCTTCGCCTTATCTATTATTGAAAGGTTCTCTGAAAAGGGCAGCAAGGCTTCGAGGTTAGCCTGCCTACATGCAAAATGACACTGTAGTAAATCTGGCCTCTCGTGCAACACATTGCCGTCTCAGAACGTGACCCGACTGTGACAACTCACACACACAGCACTTTTTCCTAACACATATACAGCAATTGGGACAGTAGCAGCAGCAACTGTTTATACAAGGGCTTTCATGAAGATTTTTTAAAAATTCTGATTCAAATTATGTAAATTTTTCACACTAACACTGCAAGAGCAACATGATCACAGTCATATGATCGAGGGTTTGGGGAAATAGAGCTCTTAACAGTGAGGCTCAACATCCTCAGGGCAATGATAGGCTTCCATGCACAAATTGCCTTCTGCTTGGCTTGCAGAGTGAAGTCAAAACTCAATTAATCTCTGTTAATTAGACATAAACTTGGTAGCTTGAGTCATTTGCTCTTTTCTCTGTCTTTCCGGGGCTGATAAACTCTAGTTTGGAGAGTTAAAACGGTCGCATCAAACCGCCAGATCACTATACAGCCCAGAAAAATCAGCCAGAGAAAACAAAGTCAATCCAGTGTGTAATGGCTTTTAAAAATTCGGAACCCCGGAGACAAGACAGAGCATGTAAAAGGAAGGAACGAGCATGGTAACTGAATGTTTTGGGGATCACAGCAAATAAGAGGGGAAGCAGGGAATCAACAAACTTGTCAGGTTATGAAAGAGCAATGTGCTGTGTTTTGTTGCGCAGTTCTTTGTCGTAGTTACGACACCCACTCGTCACTCCAGTTACACTCTCACGATACAAACATCAATGCACCTTTAGATTGATTGTAAGGTGATGTTACTGGGCTTTTTAGCACCACTTAAGCAGGTCTGAATGCCCTCCAAAGAGAAGACTGAAGTATGTTCCTTCATGAAGCTTAAGACTATGATTCAGACATAGAGGGCAGATACTTAATCTAACATTATCAAGGGCAAACAGCATTAAAATCAGATTATTTAAAAAACACACACTGAACCATCGGCCGGCTTTAAATTGCAAAAGATGCCCTCACTGACTCTTACAAGCAATTTGAAGAAGAAGAGAAGAGAAGCAAATGTGCTTCTCTTCAATTACTATTTTTATACTCTTATATGGGGAAAAAAATACAAATTTTGACCAATAGCGTGTTATCAAATCTTAATACCATACCAATACCATAACTGCTGTAAAAAGAACAACAACAAAAAAAATAGTTTGGGTTGTATTAATCATTCAAAAGCCAATTCTCCCAGCAGTGCTACTGAGAAAATTACATTCAACGTTGTAATATACGGTAAATAATAAAACATAGACAGTCTGTCAAAAAAATACCCAACATGATAACAGATCATCTTATTAGCTGTTGTAAAATATATTATTATATATATCATATTCCACCTCAGTAAGGGCACAAAAACCCACAATTAATCATGTTAACTCGTAATATTTTTAGAAAATGAAAACGGATCTTCATACGACTTGATGATAATGGATACTACATACTGTATGTGCTATGTATTACAGTATAAATTACACTAAAAATACCAAATAGCTTGCTTGGATACTCTGTCTGTATCGACTAAAAATCAGTTACCGCACCAGACACCAGAATCCCTGTCATATGAGCATTAGGAAGACGTTTGTATGGATGAGGCCATGGATGTTATTGATTGACTAAACCCAAATGATTGGGACTTACTACATGGTGATATAGGATGAGCAAATGTACAACCACCAACAAGTATGATTCAGGTTTGGCATTTTTCATTTCACATTTCAGGCACTGCTACAGTCAATGATGCCTGGAGGGATTTTTGTTCTTTCCACCTGCTGCCTCCACAGAGAGGTTAGCCCACAACAGCATCCTTGAAGCTGGAAGGGATGCCGCGTCTCGCTCATGGGTACAACCAGCACGGTGTGCTCACACAAGTCAAAACCCAGAGATGAACCTGGCGCTGGAGCCGTTAAATAACTGCTCCCCACATCCTGCTGCCAGAAACAGCTAAAGAACGGGAGAGAAAGTCGCTCGTCTCCTCTCCTTATTCTTCTCTTCCTTTTAATAAAAGATAATGAGACGTGCATAACCAGCATCACTTCCTCAAATTTTTTGCCACCCATTTCATAGTTTTTAGGAACCTCGGCTGTATTTTGAGTCAACCTCACGTTAAGTGTAAGAGTAAGCAGAACCTAAAGTGGATCTCTTCCTTCTCTGCCTTTGAAATATTGAGCCTCATGAGATGAATTGTGGGGATTTATTAAAATGCAGCAGCTGTTGACACGATGTGTGGGCTGAGAGCCCTTTTGGACCCCTCCCCATCCCTCCACTACACGTCTGGACAGCCTACATCAGGTCTGAGTCAGGCGTTTCATCTGGACTCTGACTCAACCACAGGGGCAGATAAAGGTGGATTACGCCTACAACCACACACCTGATTCTGGCCTATTTTTACATCTAAACGTTATTATATATATTACACCATATGTTGTAATCAGCATGAGACAACAGTATATCAGTGCTGCATGCTAAAAAACAACAAAGAAACCACCCCAACAAGATGTACAATTAATGTAATGAATGCCTGTAACAAACGTTCTGAAAACTATAGGCTTGATGACTAAAAAACCTGCTGAGACATGAAGGCACTGTGCTAAGGGAAACATAGCACTCATATTCATATTGATGACATTGATAAAATTCTTCTTTTTTTTTAGTAATTACCGAAATGATTTATGACACATGCAGCTCCAACATACCGGCGCATCTCTGTGACGTCCCCATTGTGTGTCAGTATATTTGGCAGGAAATCTTGTACAAATGTCTTTATGACATTACTCCATTTTTCATTCTAAATCAAACTTCCTGCTTTAACTCCTGAGCTCTTATTTTTAAGCACATGTGCCTCTGTCTTTGTCTTTCCTCCTCTCTCCGTCCCTCCTCAGGCCCTCCCCTTATGTTCTCTCTCTTGTCACCCAATCATAAGATTTGCCCTCTGACCTTGCAGATCAACGCCATTAAAATCACAATTCTGCAGCTTGTAGCCTAAGAAAAGGCAACACAGCCACAGCCACATGCAATACCATGAAAAATCAATTAATATCTGCTTGTGTAGCCATTTTTCTCTCTCATATAGTATAAGTCACTTTGTGTTCCAGGGTTTTTGGTGGGACAAAAAACATTTTAAAGCGTTTATCATCCCTATTTTAAACACAGTCAGAGGAAAGGTAGCAATGTATAAATTGACTCCAGTGTGTCTATAGGATTTCACAGTCAAACATCCAACTTCTCAAGCAAACAAACGTCAAGGTTAAAAGGATTATACAGTGTCGAAAGACACAATCCAGGCAATGTGCTACTGTATGTAACAACGTGGTTGTGTCGACTTGGGAAGTGGAATCGCTTCTCTGTTGCTCCTCCAGAGGCTTTTTTCACAGGTCTTTTCCTGTCAGGTTTAAATGTGACGCATTTGATGTCGAACTTCCGCATTAAAATAAATTTGATTAAAATAATTTGATCTTTGAACACCAGTATGATTATAAACTAGTTTGACATGTCAAATTGCATACTACAAAATTACAGAATCACAGAACAGTAGTGTTTTATAAAACACTACTGTCACAAATTTTTATCCCTGCAATGGTTTTACGGTACGAAAATGTGAATGCGTAAAAGCACCACACACACATACTTATTGATAAGATCATTCCACCGTGTAACATTAGATATTACATTCATTCATTGATTCACTGTCCTTGGTGGTCTCCAGGAATAATGTGGGAAAGGAAAGTGGTGGGAGTCAAACAAAAACAGGGCCTTTCAATTTGAAGACAGATCTGTCAGAGATGCTTGTCAAGAGCAATAGACACAAGCTGCATTTGATGGATTGTGCGTGAGCAGCGTTGTGTTTGCGTGGCCGGTTGGTGCTCAGGTAATGTCACCGTTAAACAACGTTGACTCGTGAAAAACACTGCAAAACAGTAAAGCAAGAATTTAATCAAAATAAGCACGCTCGAGTTTAATTAAATTGTATTCTCCATTTCAGATGGCCTCCAGTACAAACACCGGAATAAGATTACATGGCGCAATTCTAGAAACTTAGAAACATTCAGATTGGATAGGTTTGAATAAAGTGCTGTACTTTAGAAAAAGGAAAGTAAGCTGTTTTAAATCACTTTTTGTCTTAAAGTAAGTTTTACACAATTTGCCTTCCCAAGGTGGCTGTGATTCTTATAAACTGAAACAAATTTCCCGCTCAACTGGCTCCCTCGGTTGTGAAGTGAAGAAGGCAGGGAAGCCTCCTCAGTAAAAATCAGTGAATGGAAGTGGTTAAGTTATACTGGATCCATGGATCCATGGGGGGCTGCTGGCGTCGACACAAAAAGGCTGCGTAACTCCTAAATGAGCTCCTTATATTCTTCCGCATTTGGTCCTGGAACGACTTTGTTGCTTTCACTCTGGAGGAACAACAGGGGTCAACTGACAGGGCGGTTAGCTCACGAACCCTCTTGGCTGAGGTCAAAGGCACCGCAGAGCTGTCTTGAATGACTCGCCTGCAGAGAGGAACAATGCAGATGCTTTTAGGGGTCACTGAGGTGAGCGTGCAATACTGGCCACCGCGTCTCAACCTGCTGAAGGTACTGCTTCACCAGGGGGTGGCTTAAGATGCGAAAACCAAAGTGGACAATGGGTGTGGTGGAGGGTGGCATATATAGTATATATTTGTGTGTATGTGTAAAATTGGGCTGTTCTGCTAAAGTATGATGAAAAATATACGCTGTAGAAAAACTAGATAAAAAAAGATGACGCCTATGAGAACTGCTTGCATGGCACATGCACCAAGGTTTACTTCCTGGGGAAAATGGGCTGTATGTTCTGAGGGGCTGAGTGCTCTTGCCATAATCAGGTCTGAATAATACATTTATGAAACAAACACATAAACATCAAATATGTTGCCAATTCAGAAACGATGTAAAGTCAAAAGCATCTACCCTGAAACACATGCAACGAAAAATTGTGCACATCCAGTCAACATTAGCAAGAGTGAGGAGTGGAACGTTTTGATTTTCATACATAGTTTTAAATCGGCAATGTTTCTAAAGCTGCAGCACGTCTTCTCCCAAACGGCATGTTTTGGGAATTTGTAATGCTCTCACTGTCCACCAAAATGTTTCGTTATTCGTGCAATTAAAATGTTTGATAACTATGATTCTGTTTTTTAAAAACAGATGTAAATTGCCTTTTGGGTAAATACAAGTTTCTTAAGAATTTGAAGACACAAAGTATTTCACTGAATGTGACTCATATTTAATGGTACAGCTAGTGAGATTATAAATGTAGTTTATCAAATGAAGAGCACAAAATCGCCCTCAGTTTCTCTCACTTCTTCGTTTTCGCATCTCCTGAAGTCTTTTTCTCGGTGAAGGAGGAGCAGTGAGAAAACATTTGGATACATCTGGGGCCTCTGTATCACTACCTAGCAGCAGTTGAGCTAACAAAACCCCTAGATCACATCACCCTAATGCAATTGTTAAATATCAATCAAACACAACCGCCCGGCGCTGCATCATTACTGTGGAACTGGCAGGAGGGCCATTAAGTGCATTAGCATTTTAAATCTAACACCCAAGACTTGTTATGTGCTACAGCCACCAGGTTGAAAACAGTGAATGAGGTGGAAACCCATGAAAATATCTGCAGGAAACACGCTTAATATGCAGTAGTGGTCCAACTGTGTAATGCATTTTACTGATTAAGTGAATTAAAAAGAGAGGAGTGGGAAGTGAGGGAGTACAGCGACATCAGAAACATAACTCACAACGTTCTGCAAGCATAGGCTAATAATAATTGGAATAGTAATTGTAGTAACTTTAGGCACTCTAAGCGCTTGATACACATGAATGCTGGTCATTATTTGCAGATATGAGGCTCAGTGTAAGTTCAGGCAGGAAGACCACAGTATCTCGATTCACATGCTGTCTTAAGTCTCAAGCAGCTTCTGTGGCTCCAATAACTCATTCTGCTATTCATCCAATCACAACCTGCCACGCTCGCCTTCAGCCAGTCAATTGTAAGCTGTCCAACTTTGTGTGTTTGCTCGCTCTACTGTTATTACAGCACACGTTTGCCAGCTCCACCATAAACCGTCTCCAATCAGCTCTCCCCATCAGAAGTCCCAGTTAGCAAAATCATCAATCCACTCCTCATCACCGC
>KV751331.1:5064861-5087213 GCA_001698575.1 Mola mola | reverse complement strand
TCCATTACAACACATTCTAACGAATATTGTTCTAGATTTAGCAGCTCCCAAAAGTAGAGTGAGGCAGCGTTCACTGCAGAGTTTATAGACCCGAGAAGCTTCACAGAGAAGTCAGATCCTCATCATGTGCAACACAGCCCGACTAATATCAAAATGTCAATGCAGCCTTGATATTCATTATTTGCACACAGTCAGTCGGGAACTCGCACACACACACTGGCATCATCTCTGCATGTCTTACATTTCCACAAAGATGTTGAGCTCATGTTTAACATTTTTCTGTCTTGCAAAACACGACCTTTATTAGATGAAATTATGTTTTTCCAATCTGCAAAGGTTTGTGATGATCCTCAGAAACCAACTGTCCTTTAAAGGAGAATTCTGAAATTTTTCTATCTAAGCCCCGTTTCCGAAACTTTGAGGGTGTAAAACCTCACAAACTATAGTGATGATTCCAGTAATGTTTCCCGTACGGAGACTGGTCGCTATGATCGATGCAAGACTATACACTGCACCAGCACGGGCAGAACAGAACAACAACGCTTTTTTTTTTTTTCTGGTAATATTAAAAATCAAATCTCTTGTCTTCCCACCAAACCAGGTGAAGCCAACACTAAAACAAGCTAAAATACTGGTGAAAGACTCACTAAGCTTTAGTCATTACTGACAGTATAACGCCACATAAACAAAAGGATTTTAGTGTGAAGGAGGCAGCGGTGGTTTTAATTAAGAAAGATCTGAAAGAAACAAAGGAAAAAATTAACCAGGACCAAGTAAGCCACTGAAATACAACAGCTTTACAACATGTCCCCATAGCTAATGTTAAAGTGGCTTTATAGGCTCCCCCTCCTGGCCCTAATTGGACTCATCCACTATACACGCTTGTATAAACCAGAGAGGGACATAAAAAAATAATACTTGATGCCAACAGAAACAATATTGTGAAATATGCAACTGCTAACTAACTCCTTTTCTAAAATTTGTGAAATAAAACAGCACGTCTGGGTGCAGGAAGAAACGAAGTGACTATGAGAAGTTGAAAACAGGTTTGGTGCGGAGAAATGTTACAACAGTGACAAGTGTAGCCACATAAGTGAGGAAAACGAGAACAACAACAACAAAATAATTTTCTGCCTGAAAATCAGTGTTTGGCAAAAATGCATTTTTTTCAGGTTTTTGTCAAAATTGTTGCTTTGTTGATGAAAATTACAAAACAGAATAGATGAAGCTTGAATACTTGAAATGAGGTTCTGTTCTTTATATTTATGAATTCACAGTTCATAGAACTAAATGTTCTGGGTAGCTTGACATTTGGTGAAGAATTCTGGCAACTTCAACACAAAACGCTGATGGTGATAGAGTTCATTTGACTGTCTGTACACCCAGAAAAAGACGAATAACTGTGTCATCCTGATTGCTAAAGACCAAAATGGCATCAGTAAAAAGAAGAAAAAAGAAAAAAGGAGAAAATTAGTTGACATAATACCGTGAAAAACATCATCAATGTCAACGAACATACGGACCTGGATAAAACACATTCAGTTTCAGACATCACTGACTAATCTGATGGCTCCTCCTCATGTCTAACTGAGCACAGGCAGCCTGACTAAGCTTCCCGATGCAACAGTTCTTCCTCATTCTTGAGATATTGTGCTCAGATTTCAGGTGATGGCCAAAGGTCAAGGTCTAGAGATCAACGCCAACTGTCGATGGCTTTGATTTGAGTTATTTTTTTTTTATTTTACAACTGGGTCACAAGTATGGCCACCATCAGTTCATCCTTGTGTCAGAGTGGACAAAGTTACAAGACAGTCCCTCCACGTTCCTGAGGTATCACAGTCACAAGAAATACAGACAACACAGACAGATGGACAGCCTGAAAACAGGATGCCTGCGCCCCCTGGCTGTCATTAATGTGGAGGCATAAAAAGGAAAAGAAACATGCAACTAGCTTGACTTTACGAGTTTTACACTCAAAAACTCAATTCGTCTTCTTCATCAGGCCTGTATCTGTGCACTTTGATCACATTTGGCTGACTCAGCCCACGTCAAACCAGCGACAAAAGCACAGAACACAGGAGACTGATCTAATATTCCCAGAATGAGTTGTGCTCGTACAAAATATCGACGTTTAAGAAAATTGACATTCAGAGCCGATGTCGAGTACAATATGTTCTTCATCCCTTTGGAGGCCTTTCTGATTTCATACAACAGACCGTTGACTTGTTGACAACACTGATGCAAAATTTAAGGGATAAACGGTAACTAATAATTGTCATATAAGGAGGAGGCGTTTCTGCATGAATATATACTCAAGAACCTTGTACATTCATTCAGACAGTCTAGGAAACTTGGAGCCATGGATATCATGGATAAATGTGATTCCATCTGCTGTGGCAGGAAACACTGTCCCATATTCACTCCCGGAGATGAGATTAGGTCGGCACTGAATCATGTACTCATCCACGCACAACGTTTCGCGATATGTCAAGGCGACATGAAGGAAACTCGAAAACCCTTGAATGCTGAAGAGATCTGTGGGGAAAGCTCTTCCCATGAAGCTTTCTCATTACTTTATAATACTGAGACATTTCAAAAGGGAGGTGTGGGTCATTTTATTCCCACAGTGAGGTGGACTGCACGAAGGCTGCTCAGTTAATGAGTCAAAGCTCAGCCACATTCACTATCACACTGCGATCGGGCCCATTGAGAGCGAAGTGGCAAATTTTCTGTCACTTACTTGAAGTGAAACACGTTCTTATACAGTTTCAGACTACTAAAATGAGTTTGCGGTTGGATCGATAGACCTTTCTCATAGATAGCAGGCTAAAAGAACGTTGTTCCCAGTGATTCTAATTGCGGTTCTGTTTCACTCAGCTTCAAGGTGCTGCTCTTGTTGGCCCAACGGAACCTGCCGTGCTAAATGGAACATAACCTTGTGATCAAAATGTATTTATTAAAATTAAAATGCATTGTTAAACACTTTGGCTTTTACAAAGTTAATCAAAGGTTGGATAAGTGAGTTTCATATTGAAGTCAAACATCAAACTTTGTATGGACTTTAAACTATAGTACACTTGTATGCATAATTATGTTATGATGGTACAAGTGAATTCAATAATGCATATGATAGGGATGTCAACGCCTTGTTGGTTTTATACATGAAGCAGAGGAGGTTGAGTCGAAGCTGAGCTGCAGTCGGAGAAAGAACTGGATCTTTATAAGAGTCAGCTTATTAGTTCAGCTTACAATAATGTACGCTTATAATTCTTGAACTTCATAAATGGGAACACAGCGACTCTGTCTTTTAGGAATTTATGGTGGGAACAAGGCAAAACAACAAAAATATTACCTACTAAAATAAGAAAATATTATAAAAACATCATGTTCAGGAGCTGTTAGCACTCAGTGGCATTTATGTGATTAGCAGACGTTGAAATTATCAGCTCTCGCCGCTGCCTGGGATCCGTGACTCGCCTTAAAGATCTTTCCCATTCAATTTAACGGCATGTTGCCCCCGTCCTCCTCAACTATTTGCCTGTGTTGTTCCGAGGCAGTGCTTCACCTCAGCTCTCTCACTGGGCAGGACACTTCACAGTCCTAGCTGTAGATGGGTGACCATTACCTTCTACCCAATTCCGCCGCATCACTTAGCTCAGATTTAATTAACTCCAACCAGCCTTACTCTTGGAGTGATGGCAGCAAAGCGTTGCCCGTCGGGGGTTTCTGATCAAGGGATAGGACAGGAATACAAACTAAAGGCTAAAGGAAAACAGAAGTGCAAGCTGGTGGTGGTGACACCACAGCTTGAGAAGCCCATAGTGAAACAGATTGTTCTCTGTGCTCTATGGGTTGAGGCTTTTCCTCCACACCCAGCTCTTTACATCGCTGGTATCCCGGAATGCCCCCTTTTTTTCAATCCTTTGCTTAATTAGGCCCTACAGTTAAACAATGCTCTTTGGCGCCGATGGTCCCATTTTACAAGCAAGGACGGGGGGGGAGCAAGATAGGGAGGGATTTATATTCAACACGCACACAAAAAAACTGTGCTGACATGTAATAATTCATCTCATTCTCTGTGTCTGTGCTTGTGTGCGGATACCAGCTCGCAGACACACATGGCTGATAAGCATAGCATTCTATGAGCTCCGACACAGTGAAGCTGTCTGGCACCCTATTCAAAGACGTTCCAGAGTGGCATCTTCATTTAAAATGACCCTATCCGTCGGTTCTGGTTTAAGTTCCTCCTGGACGCCGAGTGATCCATGAGGACTCCTCCACAACAGTGTCAGCAGTGCTTGAAATATGGGCGAACCCCTCAAAATGCCTGCACAAGCACAAACATATCTGGACTATTTATCTTCCCGCTGGAAAATGTATCGGAATATGAAAGCACATCAACCGCATCCATTTTGTTTGGAATCAAATCTGACAGTAACCGACAGACCTCGGGCAGATGATAGATGGCGAAATGTGGGCGAAAACGGAAAATAGCAATTTCACACAAAAATTATTTCATGTTTAATATCTGGTTGGTTTCCTTCCAGCGATTCACATTTTGGTCGTGAAGAAGCAATTCAAAAGTTTGATGTGCCTTGAAATAACTGTGGTCAGAGATACATCACTGAATCAAGCGGGGTAAAAAAATTCTAACCTTTAGGATCACCTCTTGTAAGACCTCACATTTTTTTTCCTACTAAACATTTCAACCATACATAGAGTTTTTATTTTTATGACTCACTTTTTCTGAAGTAATATAGGTATGTTGGTTTATTTGTGACGTGACCTGTTCCCTGGCCTTTGGCTCTGCCTCTAGAGTTAGTGAGATACATGGCTGTTTTTTTTAAAGACCCTGATTAAATCTTTGACAAAAATGTGATGTGTGATACTTCATATATTCTGATGATTCTTAAAGCATCATTTTATCCTCTTCAGAGCATCGTTTATTGGGCCAAAGCAGCAGCATAATGTTGTAATGTTACTGTCTAATGGTTAAATTGTTATCATTAAAGTTTTACAATTGGCAAAGTCGAATGTTTTTAAATCTGAAGATCCACATGAATAAATTCTAATTTAAAATACATACTTGCATTACAAATACATCTGAAAGTCACTCTCCTCTGCCACTGCTAGCTAATAGCTAACTAAAGTTCCCTCACATTCAGTGACACAAATGTTTTTTGGAAATTTAGAAAAAAGTGATAAGGCGGACAAGTAAAAGCTCCAAAGCATGTGATGAATAAGATTGCGGTGTCATTGCGATGCCTCCGGAATAGTCCAACAGCACACTCTTCGGCTGAGAATCAGATGAAAAGAGTGAAACAAATCTCACATCTGCACATTGACTATAGACTGGAGAGAATTTATAGATCCCCAAGCATGACATAAAAAATGGACACGGTTCTTCAAATATGCTAAACGGTAGTTTCCTTTAGAGTCAGTAGCTTTTTCTCTCCATGTTCAGTTGTTGTGCTACAGGATAGAACTGACCAGCTGATGGTTGTCGTTTCATTCAACATTCATGTGTGAGAGCAATATTGAGAGTCCAACTCTTTTTGGGATTTCTCCTTTCTGCTTTTGGCTAATGAACTTTCCAACAAAGACCTGTCTGTACATGATCACCTGCTCAAATGTGTTTAGTGGTACAAGTAGTTTTCTTCCAACAAGACTCAATTTAAGTAAAATAATTTAAAATTTGGAGCAAATACAAATGCGTGACTTTGCCTCTGTTGATCAGTTTTACTGTTCCTTCGACTTGAAAAATTGATGCAAAGGTGGCAATTTTTGCAGTTAAATAAATATACTGTATTTCAATACTTCGCTGTTCTGCACATTATACCAAATCTCACCTTGGCACCAACTACTCAGTCACTCTTGATGCAGAGTTGATTCTTGAATGACGAAGAAACCAGTTTTAACAGAGGTCTTCCAACATTTACCGCATCAGTCACTGTATCAGTGAGTCAGTGGCACATTTTTCATTCCGTCTGCTCTCTGTGAGAGCTCGAAGCCTTGCTGAGTACATTAATCCTCTGGGATAGGGCCTTTTAAAATCATTTATTCACAGCTGGGGGTAAAGCACAGAGGAGTCAAAGGTCAGTCCTTGGCCATTCATATCACTGTAACCCTGGGGCTTTCCCATCAATGTAGCCACTCCATCTGGATGAGACTCTACAAAGGTTGAGGCACATATTGTTGGGAGTGGTACAATTTTCTGGTCACCAGTTTCTAAAATGATGCTGTCACAGTTTAGCACATGCCATCTGCTGCATATTTTCTTCCAAAGTTGCTTACAATAACACCAGAAAAAACTCAGACATTGACTTTTCTTTTCTCAATTGAATTCTTAGAACTCGATTATAGTCTGAATAATTATAGTGACTTGAATAGCGGGAATTATTTAGCCAAGCAATCGCATATTTCCTATGGTGCAAATATGTAGTACACAGAAACTCTAAGGCCAAACTCTTATTGGTTTTTCATTAGCAGGACGCTGTCTATCCATAAACAAGTAAAAATCGAATTAAATTAACAGTATAATGCAGCAACTGAATGTTTTCATTGCCATAAGAACCAATCACGTTATTTCACATAATTAATTCCCTTGGGTGTCCATTCAACTTGAGACTAAATGACTTCCTTTAGTGAGCCATGTCGGGGAAATTGTTTCTTTATAAAGATGCATTTTTTTAATAGCATGAATCCATTTACTATGTATTATAATGGATGCACATAGTAATGTACTGCATCCACATATATTAATAATAAAGTTTGCAATCCTAGACATATATGATGTTCCTCAAGTTATAGGAATTCAAATAATTCCATTGTAATTGATGTGAGTTAACGCTGTTAATTTGAGCCAACTGCTGCAAACATATCCAAAGTCTTATCTTTGTAAAACGCATGAGAGGTCCTGATGGAGACATACGGGGAAAGAGAGGGAGACGTGGAAACACGAGATATATTGACACGGTGCTTAGAGGACCTGGTTAGGACTGTTGCCATTCTGTGGTTTCACATATAAAGAACTCTGCATTTTGAGGAGTTGAGATGCGCTCTGCAGCGCTTCTGTCAAAAGCAACAACGTCAGTGGGGTTGCTTTCGGGAATTTTCATCCTTTTTTCACTCAACTCTGGAGCGCATCATCACATTGGCAGCTCTCCACCCATCATAAAACAGCAACAATGATGGAAATAGACAATGATAAGTATGGCTTGGCTTCTATCTCAGTCCATTCCTATTGAATCCAGGTATGCAGCTTGTTTCCATTTTATAATTTCTTTCGAAGTATTCTTTATGTATATCGCCTTACTAAAGGAATAAAGAAAGAAAACAAAACAGAGAGGCATTTTTTTCTATAGGAAGTGTCCTTGGGTGGATTTACTGTACATACTGTATGCAACCCCTCAGAGGTTTCTGCTAAAGATGGGAAATGAATGCAGGAAAAAAAAAAAACAACAAAAAACCCTGACATTTGGTTAACTGTAGATTGGGGTCATCTCTACAAATCACACAGCCACAGTTGCTGGTCCAACATGCATCACAAGGCTGGTGGTTGATTGACAATGAGCTAGCAAAGAGGCAGCAGGATCTCAGGGCTTCTACACTCAGTCAGTTCACCAAACATCACAGTCAGAGACAAATAAAACCTAGCAAACTATTTTTTACCACCTCATTCTACAGAGAAATATCGATATATGAATGGAACCAATTTTAAGCGAAAAGAAAAAAAAATGTGGTGAAGCATTTAAAGCTGTTAAATGTGTGTTGAAGTGGTAAGTGTAAGTGCCATGATGGCCTCTATATTCCCAGCATCTGACCCTGACATATAACATGTAAAAGGTCTCTTTCGAGGTGTAATGCACTTGAGTTGTGCCCCTAAGTTCACATGCGTTGCTTTATGAAACATTCCGTCACATCCTTGTTGAGGTCAGGCCTCTGGTGAATGCATACTTCCTCAGAAAAGTTTTTTTTTTCATCTTTTTTCTCCCAGGTGTAAATGCTGCCACATTGCTGTCATTGCATTACACCTTAGGCAATATCCCCACTCTCTCCCTATCTGAGTGCAGTAGATACCTTATGTGCCAGAAGACTAGAAGACTATTTGTAAACCTTAAAAGCACTCATGCCTGCCTTTGTCCCCCACCCCCCTTTTATGTAACCTCAAACCCTTCATTCCTCCTCTCAAATGAGACAAAACAAAACAAAACAAAGCAAACCTAATACATAAATACATAACAACAGGACTGTGATAGCTCACTCCAAATTGGCACTGCTAAAGGTTCAGTTGGGTCTTTAGAATCATAAAGAATTAAAGGCTGAAATCTCAAATACAGTTTTTAAGCGCGATGCAATTGAGAGGCGCAACGGTGAATGTACTCATTCAGCACTCCAACCCACTCTTCATTTCAGTGGAAGTGTCCTGTGTGTAGTCACTCTTGAAGGGTATGCTTTTCTGAGTTTTGAGGCTATGCACGGAAGGAACAAGCAGCCAGAAGACAATCACAGAGGAGCTCAGTGCGTCCATTTAGGCTGTCAGCTAGCAAACGGCTTGATTAATTGCACGGTGCGTAATGGCAAATTAAGGCAGGTCTCAAGACCCCCACCCACTAATAATTAGGTAAGAATAGATTGCCAGAAAGAGAAGGGTGAATACTGTATGCGTGGCGTCACTCAGTCTGTCTTACACGAAATATTAAAGGTCTCACGAAGTGCAGGCATGGCCAATAATTTTGTGTGTGTTGCGGAGTTTGCAAAGCTTTTGTGAAGTGTAGAGGTAATGATGATGCTGATAGTGCATACATCTATACCCAGCCCTTTTGACTCTTTGAGCTTCTTATCCTATATTTCATAGGGCATTTATGTATTTAATTTAAAGGGAACTGGTATGTGCATGTCATGTGTGTAACTTCATGCAGTGGGCTTTGATTGCTTGTCCAGGTTTGTTTACCTGAAGTCTTACAAGATGAGAAGAGGGATGCAAATACGAACTGTATAGCAATATATCACAGGTGACAGTTTTCCTATTCAGGGCTGCAGCCAACAGTGCCTGGTGGTGGTTCTGAACCAGCAGCCTTTTTTGTGTAGCATCACTGCAGCAGCGGTTGCACCTGTCTTGTAAGTGTGAATGTTACCATCTGATCATGCCGGGATGCATTACGTGGCAGTTGCAACTGCTGCTAGAGATGATTTTAAACCCAATGAACCACACCGCAGCTCACGTTCCACTAAGGTAACCGCACTCTGGGGAAAGGGGAACACCATTTTCACACAATCTAAACAGACTTGTTGTTGCATGAGCAAACCATAACCTTTGGTTGGTCCAATCACTCTGCAGCAATTCCCCCAGAGGTGACACAGTCCTGCCAGCCATTGTCTTGATCTCAGAATCACAATCTCCTATTTCGCCCCGGTGCTCCTAAAAACAGCGGTTCTTTCCAAGTTTAAACAGATGCAGTTCATAATAATATTGCATGCCCTTTGAAGATATGATTCCTCACCCTGACACTTGCATTCTACACATTTCTCTCAGTCTTCTGTCTCCTGTCAATCTGAATAAACTGATGTACTTCATTTTTAATCAGTGCCAAAGTCGCAACTGGCTGCATTTGGATAAATGTTTCTCCAAACTCACCGTGCTACTCTCAACTACTTTATGTGCTCAATCTGCATACATGATGTATTGGACTGTAAGTATTTACAGATTCTAAATGCACCACCTGCTGTGAATGAGCGTCCATGTAGATGTTGACAAAAAGCAGCAGCACAGCTACTGCTGTGCTGCTGCTGACATGTTGCTCTTAGCACAGTGCTGAATAACACACAGGCCTATGGAATCCACCAAAGTTGTTAACATTTCTCAAGGTGCCTCCCATCAATAGTTCAATGAGTATGTAGTACTATAACTCAGGATTCTTGAAATCCTGCCCTATTTTTTGCTTTAAAATGACTGAGCCAGGAGGATGCATTTTTCATCACGATAATATACAGCGTATGTATATACAGTATTTATAAAACACCCTCAAATTCTCATGTGGTAAATGGTATACAATACATATGTTAAATATGGTGTTTGGTATGCATATGGCTTATAGCCAAGCAATAAAGGACTTTACAAATATGGAGGTTTTCCCCGCACCAAAGTCAAGAAAAAAAAAGAATTTTTTTTTCTCTTTCAAATAAAACATGGGAAGAATATTTAACAGTAAAGAGATTTGGCTTTTCATTAAATACTTACTAAAACGACAACCCATAAAAGCCATCCTGATAAGTCTTACAGATGCCAAATATTATGGGCTATTGCGGTCAAACTGTGTCTGTCAATCGTCCATGTCTTTTCACTTTCTCACAAAACAACAAGATATCTGTTTCGCAGCCGGGACCTTAACATCATTGTCAACAGATCTCAGCATGTGTCATTCAAACACTGATCAAACAGGTGTTAAGATGAGGGGTTCCTCAGGAAAGTGTTCGTTTATTTGTCTGTTATCCAGTTTGAGCAGTGGTTGTATTTAACCTCGGTATAAAATTAGAGTCATCAGTATTACCTGGCATAAAAAGGAATCCCATATGGTTCGAATGTGAGTAGGCTGGGAGGGATGCAGTGTGACAAAACAAATACTGCAGATGATGTACCACACTAGGAAGCACTAAAACAAAAGAACTGCTTAGGAGAAAGGGAGAGCATGGTTTAGCTTAAGCGTGCCGCAGTAAGTCGGTTATGTGTGTGAGCTTGTTTCGTGCCTGCATGGGTGAGCGCGTACGTTGTGTGAGCCACAGCCAGTCAAGATGCAGCTTGAATTCTTGTTGCTTGATCAAAGTCTCCTGAGTAATCTCCCATAAGAGCAGAGAATGGACAGACAGGAGGAAGCCCATTTCATTCTGAAGTGTATTAAATCTCTTTACTCACAAACCAGTATAGCCCCGTGTGGCAATGTAATTTTGCAGGGGAAGTGAATAGAACAAGGGGAGAAGAAGAATGAAAAGAGACGTATTTATAAGGCAGACGGTGACACTAAACCAAGATTGGAGCAGAGAGTAAAGGATGGCAACATGCGGCGGTGATTGGCCACTGGAGGAACTCCCCAGTGTCCGAGCAGATATGTCTCTCCTTCTCATCATGGCGGAGCAATTTTGTCCCGGTTATAGCTCCTCCATCTTCTCGCATTTCAATTTCCTCCCTTTTGCGAGCGCAGAGCGCTAACCTACTTCACGATTTTCCTCATATGGGAGAGAAGTAGGAAAGATGTGAGAGAAAAAGAGCAGTGACAGAACATCCTCCTCCTTCAAGTAAATCCAGATTTAAATCATAGTTGTATGGGTACCTGGATGAGAGTATAATGAGTAAGAGTCACCGATGCTTTTTTCCTTAAACAGTGGGGCACCGATCTGCTGTAGTAAAATCAATGTAACTACAGAAGATCAGAATTATTATTGATTATTAATTCCTGGACTTTACTTCATCAATTCAATTAAAACCAGACTTTTGTTGACTGTAACTGACCTTGATGACATCTGTAATATACTATTCTTTCATATGAGGAGCATAAACAGACAAAAGACTGTCATAAACAGACAAAAGACAGCCGCAGAGGAAATATCCTTGACAGGATTCAAGCATGACGAAACTTTTCTTTTGTCCGTGTCTTGATAAATATTGGTGAACGCATTAATCATTTTCATCTTCCTTCATTTCCTCCTGCCTAATATGGTTGTCAGTGTCGTTTTCCCTGCGTTCTTAGTTTCATCTTTTATACTCCTCATTTCGGTACTCCCTCTAGTCCCTCTTTGCGTCATTCTCTCATCATTTCCATTCTTTTCTGGCTGTTTGCAATGCATCATATTTTCTTTGACCTCTTTTACCCATCCACTGTTTTCTCTTTTATTTAGACAAGCAAGAAATGTTCTTTTTTTCCCCTCCTGCTGCCTGATGTGAATGAAATATTTATCCAATTCTGACATGTCTTCTTCCTTAGGTACCCCTGAAACTGTCCTTAAAGTCAGCTGGTGGTGTTTTATAAGTCCCAAGATTGACAACAACTATTGTACTTAAGAAAGGAGGCAAATTTGAAAATGAAGATACAATCTTAAGCTAATTTGAGTGTATAATACCGGTAGGGAGTGAACCCCTGGGTGTTTATGTTACTATTCACATATTAAGTGCTGGTGTGAATTGTATGAACATGCTAAGAAGAAATTGTGCTTTGCATTAGCTTGCAGGGACTGGTTGAAATTCTAACGGACACTTTGGGGCTATATGTCTTCATTAATGTTGTAGCAAATATTAAACACCATTGTTCCAGTGATGTTAAACAACATCTTGTAAAATGTCACATCTGCATGGGTCAGACTGCAGCTCTAAATGAAATTTAGAAAGGAGCTGCATCAGGGTGTGACAATGGAAGTATGGTCTCCTGATCAATATGACTTTCGTTTTGGGAAAACTAGAGTCATAGTAATAGAGATATGGCTGAGGTGCTAACTGGACCCATGATACCCCCAATTTCTGGGAATACAATGAGCTACTGTCACATATACAATAATATACGTTATAGAAAACCTAAAAACAGTTATAAACAATACATTGACATTGACATTATTAACAAAGAAAAAAATCATTAAAAACTCATTTGACATGGCCTTGTGTGCACTCTTACTGCTGTTTGCCAATTTTGAATTGCCGGGTGTCAGCCAGCACCTTGTGTTGTGGGCTGATGTCCCTTTGGATCCAAGCCTTAGCCTCCGTCACTACTTAAGTGTGATGCATGAGACAGGAAGAAGTAAGATGGAGGCCTTCTCCGCATTCACAAAACCATTTGGGACCACGAATGTCCTCATACTCACAGCCACAGCCTCCAAGTGGTGCCCAAAGTGATGTGAAGGTGCTCTCCCCTTTACTAAAAGTGGGACATTGCTTTTCCCCAGAGAATCTAAGCTCCCAGGAAAATGCCTACTTCCTTTCCTGAGCTGCAGTGTCTCTCAATCTGCCCGACATTTAAAGGATTTGGGCCTTCGACTATCGAAAGGTGGACTAGTTGGGACTGTGAAAGTGCTGAGGCTTCAGCCCCGAGTTTGAGCTAGCCTGCGGCAGCATGGGTCAGCCTCAAAGATTATGCCTGCTTTGGGGAGACATTAGTGTAGATAAACCCACAGGAATTCAAGTAAAGCAAATAAGTCCAGATTCTTGGCCTAGTAAGAGAGCCTTGGGGCAAGGGTCTGAATTTAACTCCAGCTCACCGACAAACGCTGATGTCGGAATTCTAAACTAAATCTTCTTCCTTCTTTGCTCTCCTAAGCTAATTTCCACAAGTTGAAATTTCTACACAGCAGAATACTGAGCACTGAACACTGATATTTGAGCCATCTAAAGATGTAAAAAATACTCCAAGTCTGAATAAACAGATTAAACTGCGAACTAATTTAGGTTCAAGGGTTTTGATGGTCTGTCTTCTAAAATCACAGGTGCTACCTTGGCCTATAGAACAACTACATGAGGACAACTACTCCAACATCCAGTTCACTTTCCAGAACCCAATGACACATGTTGCAATCTCCGAACGACCTCTGGGTCCTGCTGGACTGAATCCCGCCAACACTACTACTACAACTACCAGTTATTGACATTAAACTAAGGGATTATGTGGGTTGCACTGGATTTCCAAAGCAAACTGACGAGAAATCCTCCTCTGTATCGTTTACCTTTAACAGTTTCAAACATACCAAGGTTGTAAAATCACTGATGTGGCCACTATTAATAACAGTTTATCAAAATGGAACTTCTGACAGTCTTATTTGTACAAAAACATTACTTTAGACATTAGTCTTTGTAGAGACATAAACACTACACTTAAAAAAAAAACAGCCTCCATGGCAACAGAATGCCAAGCTGATATTTTTATCCTTCCAAAGACATTTTGAGCCCATGAAGAACCAACTAATGATGACGTTCTCTCACATTGCGGGTTAACTAAGATGCTATAGACATTGAACAGTCGGCCCTTGCCTATCATCACACAGCCTGTTCTCATGCTCATCCTGTCAGTTATTAGCTTTTGTCAAGGCCCCTTGTTCTCATCCAGACACCGGGGCTATTCCCTTTAACTTCAGGATGCATAATGATTTAATGTACAAGTGATATAAAGCTGCATGAGTCAGTTTCAAATGACTTGAACAGATGCCATAGAGTGACAAGCATTCCGAGACGAGAAAGTGCCACTAGGCTGAAACCAGTAACACCAGTCATTTCGTAAACCTAACCGTGGTTTTTTTGTTTTTTTTGGGGCTAAGCTTTAAGGAATAGTATATAAGATTTTCTTTAAAAAAACAAACAAAAAAACAAACAAAGAAAAAAGAAGCTATGTATTGAGTTATACAAAAGCAACCCCTCTCAATCATCTTAAATGGCCCAATCTGTGCAATCTGTTGATATTGCTGCCACAGTCCATGTCAGTACGTTCCTTAAGAGCATTGAACTTCTTAAAGTCATCTCTTTTCTCGAGCAGGTTCTCTCGCTTGTCACTCTCTCGCTTGAGTTCATTTTCAAGTGTTAGTGTATGCTGGTGTATTAATTTGCAAAAACAAGGCTGTATTGGCATTTCTACAATAAATGTAATGTCCCTTCAGTAGTGTTGCTTTCAGTGTACACTGCGCACACAAAAAGCCTTCTTTCAAACAATGTGGGGGAGAAAGTGCCACTTTAAATGGTCCATTTCCAAACACCAACTGACAAATCTTTAAACCACCATTTTTTTTTGTTCTTGAAAAAATGTGTGGCTAAACCAAAACATTTTCCTGGGTATGAGGAAAGTGTTTTTGAAAGATATCTGAAATGCAGTGTGCATAACTGCTTTGTCATTGGCGAGAGCATTTAGGCTGAAGTGGAGCGAATGGATACATAAGTATATACAACAGCTTAAATAATAAGAAAGCAAATTAACTTGCCTGTATAAAGGGCAGCATTAAAAACAAAAAAAAGAGAGAACACAAAGGGAAAGAAAATAATATTCAGGCCCTGTGGGAAATGTTAAAAGCACAACAAATAGTTTAATTTTAGTCTACAAATTTAAACCTCTTCTAACAGTACTTGTAGCTAAACCACACAGTAGGAAAACATAATTTTGACATCATAAATACACAGAGAATAACTAGACAAACACAAGAGCTCCCATTATCATTTTGTGCAATACTACTTCATGGAGAAATGTTATTAAAGATCAAGTTCTGGTTAAAAGTTTATCAACCATACTTACAGGAGTCTCTCACAATTACACATTAACCACATTAAGTAAATACAAAGGTTTCAGCCCTCAAACTGGTGAGCAAATGATTTACAGGTTCTTTATGATATTATAATAGTGGTTCAGGGAGCAAGGAAGCAATGTGTATATCATGTGGATTGACTTTCAACCATTAAAAATATAGATGCTGGGGACCACATTTTACGATGTGATGGCATCCCCGGCCCAGTCCGCCTGGCCAGACAGCCAGCAACCACTGTGGATCGAGGGAAGTGACCAGATAGGGTTGAAAAATGACATCCACATACTTGTTTTCTACCATACATCATTCAAAAGGAATTTTTTTTCAGTGGAGTGTGAAGGGAGGGAATGGCGACATTGGCTGAAGGTAGCCCAGAGAGAGCTCTCAACTCCTCAAAAGAAGCCCGGTGCAGCAATTCACCAACCCGCATTCACACCCTCTTACTGCTATGCTGATATTTTTCATCGATGAAACCTGATTAGTGATTATTGGCCTTATTGAATTTTCATAGCTACTTTTCTGAGTACTCAGAGCCAGGCGGTGCGGCATGTAACATTACCTTTAAAGGTCATAAAGATAAGCCTGAGTAATTACTTTGTTGCTTCATGGGTGATAAACACCCTCTGCGAAGAAATCATGTTTAGTCAAAGCGTCCCAGACAACATAAAAATAACAATTAATTTGCAGAGTTATTTTCTATACATATGATTAACAACTGCTAATTGCTTGCAGAGCCTTTATCTTAATATGGATTTACAGTGCTGGGTCTCAGTGAATTAACATTCACAAAAAAAAAGAAAAAAGTAGAATAGTTTAGGAAAAAAATCAGCAATTTTTTTATATTAAAGGATGAACTGTTTACCTCATTCACCTTGAAGTGCCCTGTGATATTTGCACATTTTGTGTTTAAATTGAATAACTTGTTTAAATCAACATCACAGCCATACGACTTTATGAACACAAAAAAAGAAAAAATGTCGCTGTATGAGTAATTGCTTCTATTTCGACCCGTTTTTAAGTCATTGCCTCCTGATGATAGTGGTGGTTGACTTAACAGGACTTTTCCATTAAAAAAGCAATAAAACAGCATGCCAAACACAAATGCAACACACTACTCATTACTGCACCAGGAGGAAAACAGTAATATGCATGATAATGATAGCAAGTGATTTGCCCTCTTTACCCCCTCGCGTAAAACACTTTTCTTAAGAAATAAAATGCGCTGGTCAACCACAGAGTGAAAATCACTGACAAGGGAAGTTGATAATAGTGATCATCACGTCACAAAATTTGGCAGCTGAAATTCAAAATGAATGTTTCTTTGACATATACCACCCACCTTTACAACACCAAACACCACAAAAAAAAAAAATAGAAAGAAAGAAATAGAAATAATAATAAAAAGATGGCTCAAGAAATATGACAGTGCCCAAGGTAAGACCTATCCTCAGATCCCAATCCAACTTGTTTCTTCCCTGGTTCTAATATATCCCACATGTGACAGAGCCAGGGAAGAAACAAAGACCCCAGCCTTCACCCCACAATACCAAAAGGATCCACTGCCAGGTACCACAGGACACCATCAACGCTCCCCTGTCCATGTCCTGACAGGTCAGAGCGGTGGCATGAGAGGGAGTAGTACAATATTAGACATGTAGTTTTAATGTTTTGGTTGGTTGGTGTATGCAATTCATGTTAAAATGTTGAGAGCAAAAGCATGCATCAGAGAAAAAATGCAAGCGGACGTGATTTGCTGCTATACGACCCTTGTTCGACTGAGTGAGTGCCTTCCTTGAAAGGCCTCCTCTGGTAAAAGACAGAACACAATAGGCAGTTAATTACCTTGGCAACACTGGAGAATGAATGGTAATGAAATACTAATAGGGTTCCAATTTGAGCTCTTTAGCTTTGCAAACCTCTAAGGTGATCTCAAGGACATTAGCTCCTTCCATTGCTAGTTTCTGGTATTGCTAAGTACCGTACTATCCCTCACACGGCAGAGGTCATCATGTCTACCGAATTAATCATCTTTATGCCATGGTACTGTGATGGGGGACACCCAGTTTACTGGATGTCAGATATGAAGTACTTGAAGAAATGCCAAAACCCATTAAAGCCCTAAGAGACAAAGAATAAGTTGTCTGTCACATATTGTCCCTATCCAGTTGAATTTTGGCTTTGCAAGAAGAACAATTTTTATGGTAGTCATAATAAAACCTTAATTGACCTACTTTGTAAAGTTGCAATATTTAGTTGAACAGTTTGTACAAGTATTGAATAACAATTCAAGTAAATAAATAAATAAAATTCAGGTTAAGTTATTCTTGTTACATCTTGTGTTGTCTAGAAACTGTAAATCTAAGGTTAGGATCTTAGAGAAAGGTAATGGAATTTCCACTATGGGCATCCTGCAGGAGGCCCAAAGAGCCATTTCACAATGCCGTGCACTGCACTAGACCACAAACTGATAACGTAAGTCAAAAGGAAACTCTTCAGGCGTTGGGGAGCGGCAAGTAGAGGGAAAACAGACAGGGAGGGGAGATATTCTCAAAGTGTCAGGGTCCGGTAGTATAAAGTGTCTGTCTGTTAGGGTCGTTAGGAGTTTCCGGCTTTTACTTTGACGTTCTGTCTGTGTCTTCCTTCTCATGTCCTGTCAAGCGTTGTCCCTCAGGTGTGTCTGATTATTCCCTCTCCCTAACGCGTCCCACCTGTGCCCAATTGACTAGCTCTCCCTCGTGTATTTAAACCCCGTGTTCCCTTCCTCCTTGGCCAGATTGTCTTATCTTCCCCGTGAGCAGTCCAGCGTTTATTCTCCGTGAGTTCCTAGTGTCTTGATCCTGTTTTTGTTATCCAATCCCTGAGTTTGCCTTACCCTAATCTGTACCGTTGCATCACTCGACTTCCTGGTTTTGACCTCCGTGAATAAAAACGACTACCGATTTAAGAACGCCCCCTGTAGCCTCTGCATTATTGGATCCTCCAGACCTTGTTCCTGACACAGAGACATTTGAAGATATAACCCCCTGTAGCCTCTGCATTATTGGATCCTCCAGACCTGGTACCTGACACAGAGACATTTGAAGATATAGCAATTTCTCTGAGGCAATCATTTGATGATCTCATTGCGTGATGGGTGAGTGTCACTACTTTTGCGCTCCCATCACTCAATTTGAATCGGGCATTCCAAGAAATTGATTGTTGGAGGATATGGATGGAACAGTGCAGACATATGAAAGTACATATCTAGCCTAAAATAAACCTTTTTCTTTTGAGTACTCAAAGCAGCTCATGAAACTCTCTCTAAAAATCGATTTGTCAGCGATGGTTTGAGTAAAAGCTCACTTCTGAAAATACAGGGACACTCCATTGTAAAGACTTGATGATTTGGAATAAATAACCACTAGATGTCTTATTGAATGCTAGAAAACATAAAGGAGAATGGTTTAAACTAACAATTTTCTACAGAAAACAACAACAAAAGAAGTTTACATTGTTCTATTTTACATCTAAAGGGCAGGCTTTAACCTTATTTCTTCAGACAGATTCAAAGTTTAAGATATTGATTTTAATGTCTATATTCTCATTTCTCACAGAGGCTTATCGGCTATCATCGGTTACCGTCAGCTTTTCTGCTCATATAACGAAGAGGCTGAGCTGAACTCTCTGATCAGGTGTTTAGAAATGGATTAGTTTAGCAAATTATTTGCCCTCTCAGTTCAAGTCCACTATAATCATTGCAGGCACCACTACAGGTTGTATTTACACATGAGACCTACCAAGCAGCACTCTGTATTGAAATGATAGAAAGTCTTGTTACTATAGTTCTATTATTGAATTTCTCTATTTGTCTATACAAAGCATGGACTCAGAGCGTGGGCATTCAGACTAAAGCGGCAAAACCACAACTGTTACAAGCTCTAACAACCATTGGATATCACAATTCATGCCAAAACCATTAGACTGCGTTGCATATTTTCTGTCAAAAACAAAGGGTATCACATCCTGAGAGTTTGTTACACTGTCTGCTATATAGTTTATCCAAACTTCTACAAACATATAATATAATCATTCTTTCCATCTTTGGTGAATACAAAATATTGTCTTTGTCTTTAACATCCGGCTCAACTCTTAAGCACTCACTAAGACTGCTCAGTCCGTGCACAACTGTGGTTTATAATAGCCACGCTGATAATGTGATTCTTGCCGGTATTCCATTACCCAGAGCTGATGCAATTATCATGTGCCATTTTCGTGTGGCAAATGATAACACAGCCAGTACAGCTGTTTATGTTATCATTAGTAATGTAGAGAGCGTAGAACTGTATGTTGCAGATGCATGGTGGCAAAAATGTAAATGTCGCCAAGTGTAGTTGGATACCCTTTTAATTGGTATCACCTTCACCAGTTTGCCCAAGCAGCATCAAGCAAATTAATGACTCTACTTGAAGGTATTCCCTCCTTAAATTGATTGACTCTACATGGAGCTTCTTGGAGGAATAAACAGACACAATTCCCACTCGTTAATAGGAATTACACGTTTATTTATACTAATTTTGATGTCTTTGAATTATATATATATATATATCTTACAATTTACTGTGACGTTAAATTAGACTTAAATTAAACTGAAGTTTTGTAAGCTGTATTAGGTGGAATTAATTGAGAACTTTCTTGGTTATTGCTTTTCTTCCATTGCATGCAACACAATCAAAATAGTGTATTTGGGGGGAATTCTTAAGGGGACTCTAGAATTACACCAAAATTCTTTGTCCATTGTGAATTTACATAACCGTAGTGTTTTTCATCTTAAGGATCCTGACCCGAATGGGAATTGTTCATGATAAAATAAAGCACCTCTCTCTCTTGAACAGCTTACACGAGGCCTTTCAGTTCAAGAGACATCTCATGTTTTTCCGTACAAGTGCTCACTTCTTAAATCATTGCTGAACATTTGGAGATTTAAGAAAAGCCCCTGTTTTCATCTTGAAGAAGAAACGTTGTGGATTACTGAAGTCATCTTTAACTATTTGTTTGTTTGAAAAAAAAAAAACAACTCATAAATCACCACCATGAAAGAAACACTTGGAATATGTTATATGCTCTTTTCCATCAGCCTGTGTTCTGAAATTTGACACGGTGTTCCTACTACAGGCTTCATCCTGTGTGCAGTCTTATCTCAAAAAATCTGGTAACTCTGAAAGCTCCTCAGAAATCGCTTGAGAACTGCTTCAGCCTCCTAAATGTAGCATCTATGTTGTTGTTTTTTTTCTCTCCTACACAGTTAGCAAAGGAAGAGATGTGCATCTGCCTAGTTTGCATTCTGCGCAGGCTGGACGACTCAGGGCCTGACAGGCAAGAGCTTTCTTCGTCTGAGGTGCCTTTGAGAGCTTGGCAGAGAGAGATGCATGTGAGGAGGTCTAAAGAAGGGGTGAACTTCACACTCGCCTAATCTCCACTCTGGATCTGTCTGTCCTTCAGCGGAAGCAGCAGCTACTGGACCTGGCACTAATTCAATCACGGTTGCCTGATTGGCAGGGGAGGAACGCTGCAGTCCGGAGGAAGTGGAAAAAAAAAAAAAGTCCCTTTTGTTCTTAAGGAGAGATAGAAGAGGAAAGGCTTCAGAATGAATCAAACTAGAGCGCCATCTGCTGGAGCCAGAGCTCATAAGTTTAAATGTGACTCAGGAAAGAACAAGACTGCAATAAATGATAAATCATTAGATGTCATAGAGATTTTTCCAGTCCTGATACCGATACTGATACCTGGGCTCTTTGGGTTTTTTTAGATATATTTCGTCCACGGCTTTTTTCACGTCGCCTGCAATGTCACGCAACACAACGTGAACGTTGGACGTGAATGTGGGATTTTTCACTTTATCACAGATAGCACAGGGAGCACACGTCGGAGCTCCAAACGTGAGCAGTAAAGCTGACTGCCTGCAGTCTTTCAGCCTTCATTAAACATGTTCCCTAACTGTCTCGTAAAGCTTTGAGAGAGCTGCTTTGGAAATGTATTTGCCACCTGGCAAACAGTAGCGTGGATAAATGCTCAATTAAGCAGTAGGATCCCATGTTTTCGATAAATGATGGAATTTAGTCAATCAGCTTTTTGCTTTTGTTGGGAATTTTTCTCGGAATGCATCTTCCAAAGTTTGCTGCTGAGGTTTGTCGTCCTTCCCCCTCCTTGAGCATGTGACAAGTCTTCAAATGCTCTATAAGGTTTGTGTTAATACTGTGTATGTCATTGTTATACTAGGAGGATTATGGAGAGTGAAATACGTCCAATTAGCCAACATGTTACGCTGATCAGTTCTTCTTCGCTGCTCTAAAACAGTAGTTGCTAGTGGTAGCACCGGTCAACTTCCGGTTGGATTTTAGAGAGGGAATAAGGATTGATTGTTCTGGAGTGGTAGGTTGCTCGGTGCCAGCCACTGCTAAGCAGCAAAAAGAGCTTACTGGTACCAGACATTCCGTAGAGTGAGTACTTACCAGTTCTGATACCTGCATTTTTGGTGCAATAGGAAGTATTTACGATACTGGCATCGGAATCGGAACAATTGTATTTAAAAATATAAAAAGTATATCAACTCCTGAACCCCCCAAAGTCAATGTTCTTTAGTCGATGATTTACAACAAAATAGTTTTCCATGTATCTTAACTTACTAGCATGTTTCATTCAGCATTTTTCCCAATTTAATTTTGCAAAACTTATTATTACATATTATTTTGACGCGATTCTCTTTGCGTAATTTGACAAATATTGTTTCCATATGTCTATATTAGTTGGCAATGTTGCCCTTTAGTTTTGCTTGGGTTAAGTTTAGCAATAGAAACAACTGAGTTAGGTTTAAACATTAAAACTATTTGGGAAGGGTTTGGGGAAAAAAAATGAACACGTTTGGGATAATGTGTATATAGTTATAGATGTTCTGTAAATTAAAATAAAATACATACATTCATTTCTGGACCAAATCTTGGTATACTGGGTCAAAATCCTGCATTTGTTTGATTCATCTCAATCCTCAGTACTCCTGGGACATTACGATCTTTTATTCCTTACGTTTTTGATTAGATACGTATTATAATATCTAA
>KV751331.1:5005429-5062352 GCA_001698575.1 Mola mola | reverse complement strand
TCAGTCATGCAGAGTGTCACTTCTATCGTGGCTCATATTCAGCTTCAGGGTTGGAGATAAAACAAGCATTAATACCGTGGGTCTCATTAATGATGGAAGCTTCTGATCTGGCGAGAGGAAGATGTACAAGTATTGAGTGTTGATGAAAATTAGCCATCCAAGTGCTCGCTGCTGGATCTTACTTATATTTTCATACATGTCCCTTATTTTTTCTTCTATTTAAAAAGAACAATATCCCAGCTCACAAGAATATGATTGACAGTATTTTAAAAGTAAAAATTCACTCGTGATGCTGATAAGATTTTGTTTTAAAACACAGAACTAGTAGCATCCCCACTATTGCGGCATTTAGAGCCTCTAAATTAGAGTAATGCTGCCGATTCACCCTTGAAAACTACTCAGTTGCATTAAAATCTGTATGTGCGGAAAAAGGGACTTGATTGATAATAATTTTGGACGGCAAACTGTACTTGCCTGTTGTAGTATCGCCCTTTATTTTTATAAATACATTGAAGGGGACATTTTGATTATATCTGATTGTTGGGGGGGGGAATTCATCTCACCCAGTATACAGACTGCCGTGATTAGCTTAACTTGCCAAATTACTGTCTGTTATTATTTGATGTGCAGACAACTTCAAATGTAGTGTGCAGTAATACAATAGAAGGAAAAGGTGGTTCTACTGTGAGGCGAATGCATTTTAAACAGTATTCCATTTCAAAGCGTCCATGTGTACGACTTCATTTGAAGCTCGGTTTTTAAAAAGAGGCACATAATATGGCTGTGGGCTGTAACACCTACATTTAAGGGTGATGTGTGTCTGGTTACTGATAAATGAAAGCTTTTCCTCTGAGCACTTTCTGCTCTTTGACAAGGAAAGTTGCTTGGCCTGACTCACCGGCCAGGGGGGTAAAAGCTGATCAGTATTCTCCAATGAGGACCCTCTGGAGAACACGGCATGCCATCTTCCAATTAAATGGTTTAGAAAGTTCAGTTAGAGACACCACATGGCTGCAGAAACCAGATTTTACTGGTCTATTGCTGCATCAGACTGGCTTTACTGAAGCTGCAAATTGTTAAAATCAACACGTGTGTAACAGAGAGATTCGGGGAACGATGCTGGGAGTGTGGAGGAGCTGGTTAAAAGGAAGCTGGGTGACTGGTTGCAGCTGGGAGCAACAGGTGAGTCAGATGAGCTTAATGAGGGCAGGTAGTTACGCAGGCAGTGTAGGGGTGGTTGAGGGGAAAACCAGGAGTGGATTATGACAATGTGAATGCAAAAAGCAATCCAAAGTTTTCTGAAAATATTTACTCCTTTATTTGCCCGAGCGTTTAAATCTGAATCGGCCTGCAACATCTGTTTGGAAGCAAACGTACTCAAGTACAGGAGTTACTTTAAATCTGAATCGGCCTGCAACATCTGTTTGGAAGCAAACACCCAGGAAAAGGAACCAAGTCCAATGGTTCTCAAATACGTACTCAAGTACAGGAGTTATGCATTGCCAGTGCCGCATAATGCATTGTGCTTGTTTAGTTTAAGAAATGCAAATCAGCTCAAGTTGATGGAATCCTCTCAACTCGATGGAAACCTTCCACAGGCATGGCCATGAAATATTTGTGAGTCTTCAAATGTTATTGGTGCAGCAAGGGTAAGAGATACATAGACAGATACAGTAGATGCAGTTAGGATGGAGGGCAAGAAAGGGCAATATGAGTTGCCTAAGAAGTTTGGCATGTAGAATGCAACACCAGCTATTACTAGCTTTCTCTCCCACTGGTTTTAAACAAGGGGTAAAGGATGTGTTCGCTTTTAGATGAGCTCAAAGATATCATTTTGCACATCTAAGCAGTGCAATTTCACGCGCTTTCCAATATACTGTCGTCCATGCAGCCGTGCAGAGGACTGAAAGCAAATAACAATCCAAAGTGAAACAGAGCTATTATTCAACCTAGGACGATGTGTACTTTTAGGTAACATTTTGAAGCTCCTATTCTCGAGAATAATCAAAAACTCTGTTCTAAAAATTCAGGGCACATAAATCAAAGCAAACTTTTGTAAATGATTATTTGCTTGAACTGATACATAACAAATGCTTCAGTCTCATTTACACTGATGTTCAGTGCATGCTGTAACACATATTTCAAAGTGGCTTCCACAGTTTCTTGTGATGGATCGATCAGACATCCTTATCGATCAGAGGCCACATTCGATCACTGAGCTATTGTTCACTTTCTGCAGGCAGCCTCAGTTCAGACCTATTTGCAGATAACTTTACTGGCAGCAAACCTCAAGTTGCATTTGTATCAATATTGAGGGAAAACATTATACCATATATTGCTTAGGAATCAATAGCTTTATAGTTTTGTCCCAATTCAGGTGCACATTTCTGGAACTCAGCTGACCTGTAGTGCTGCCAGTAACTACATTCAGATGTCGATGGTAAGATTAAAAAAAAAAAATATGTATATATGAGGTCAATAAAAAACAATTTGAGAGTATAAGAGAAATATAAAACTTTGAAAAGATGCAATGAGTTGACAGTTGCTTAGTGATTTAGCGGGAATCCCCAAGACGCTTCACTCTTCAATTTCTCACCAACTGATCAATTGGAGTGCAACAAATATTAGAGTCAATAAAAGCTGGGCTTCAGTTCCTCCCTCTGAACTTCAGCCTCGGCTCCTCCTATACTCTTCACCTTTTGGAGAGAGAAAGTTCAAACAATTGAATCGATAGCAATTTGGGGCAACAGTCTCGTCCTTTCCTGCTTTCTCTTCATCTCCCACCACCCAAAGTGCACCCTGGGAGACAATTTGCAGTGTGACACAGCTCTGATGGGACACCAAAGATGGCCCAGCACAAGAGGCTCCTCGGAGAGGATTAATGGGATCAGAATCGGACATGTCTGCTGATAAAAAGGGTTCATACAAGTTTGTCTGAAGCCACTTTTTTATGTTCTGTATTCACATACACTGCTGTTAAAAGTGACAAGCCAAACGTTTCTAATAATAATGACTGCCGTACCATTTTACTTTTAATTCAATTTCGACTAAATGATGCACATTTAGAATTTAGCACTAGCAGTGCCTTATGCACAAAATTGAATCTTTAATTTTATATTATATGAAACATTACAGGTAAGCGAAATTGCAGACAAAGTACACATTTTCTATTTGAAATCCAAACGCAATGGAGGTCAGCTTTCCAAAGCTGGTTGTTCGCTTGCATGCAACAGAATTGCTCTCAGTATAATCTTGAGGTTGAGAAGGATTGCAGTAGTTTTTGCTCTGATTTTTTTGAGAATCTCTTGAGTTTTTTCCTCTTTTCTACCTTCTCTTTATATGTCATTCAAAAAACATGTTTATTCATGTGCTTGCCTGCTGAAAATTGCTATTAAATATATTGTAGTTGCTGAACCTGCCATCCTGTCTTAGAGAGCGGAAATTGCACGGCCCTCTTTCCAACCCTTCATCACCATTATCCTGCGATAATTAGATCAGGACGAGGATTCACCACTCATCTGCTGTCTGTCCACCATCTCCATTGTGTCTGCAATCAATCAATCTACACCCCGGCATCTTGTACTATTTGCCGTCATTATAGGCCTTCAATTTATAGAGCCAGTAAGTCTTAGGCGGTATTGTAAAAGCTTCCGCATAGCCACATAAAATATAGATAAATAATAAATTCTTGAATTTATCGTTGTATCAAATATCTTTTGTGATTCTGAAGAGTTTGTCACCACTGCTAAATGAATCTGCTGATTATGTCAAGAATGGATTAGAACTAAATGGGGAAATGCGTGTTTGCGATATCAAATATGGTGCTCAACAGTAATTGAAGATAAATTCGATTGTCATTTCAAAACACCAGATTGCGTAACAGTAGGCAAGAATGAATAGCATCAGAGCATATGACAAATGCAGCAGAAGCTGCTATTATAGCAAAGTTGTATCACAGCCTTTTGCTCTCCTGATTTCGTGTGATACTGAAACCTCTTGTGATGGCTCACCAGCCACCAATTCTTGGCAGATGAACCTCAGAACACACAATTAGCATTAGTCACATACATTTTCATCAAAGCAGCGTTTAATAAATCAGTAGACCTGCATACATTTGTTTAATTTTAATGCATAACGTAGTGTAGGTGATGTGCTCAGGTGGTCAGATCAGCTCGGGGTAGCTCTGTTTTTCTGTATTTTGAGTTATTATCTCGGAAATTCAGACAAACAGAGGCAATAAATTTCATGTTATTGAGAATTCAAAGTAATAGCCTTAACATTTCTGTTTAGATTTGCAGATTTTCTTCAGTCTTGGTTTGCTCTGTGGGCTGTAAATGTTATAAAATTGTGGCATTGTATACTGTAGACAAGCCTGCTGAGAGTAATTGAAACCTACTGTTATCGTAAAAAGCCCATTTTTTCTTGCTCCATTTGGAGCTGCTATATCTGTGCAGCCTTAAACGTCTAAATGATCTAAGCTGTCATTTGTTTTCTTAAGACTTCAGGGGATCAGAAAACCCAGTCCCCTCAGTTTTTCAATCTTCTTAAAAAAGCTGAACAGGGCAAAGAACATTGAAGTTTACTTATTATTTTAAAAAGCTTTACATTTTTTAATGAATATGATTTTATTTCACACTACTGGTGTCCTTTTACCTCAACAGGAAATAATGGGTGTCCTTTGACACTTCAGAGCCTAAATGTTCTCTATTCTATTTATACCACTTTCTCTCCACTCACAGGATGCGTTCAATGCATTAGCAGCAGTATTATACTGACTGACATAAGGGAAGCACACAAACACAGAGGTGTTGGGACCTCTGCTCAGAACCTACATACGTTCACCTTTCAATGATGAAACGTTATGTCACACAGACCTTTACTAATGGATGCAGAAAATATCGATTCAGTTTAATTCAGACCCTGAATTAGTAAAAAAAAAAAATTCTTCGCCCATAAAACAAACATTTAAATTTTAAATTTTTTCAGTCCAACATTGTACCAAGTCCAAGACAAAGTGCAGAAAAGATTAACGGACTGGAAAAGCTTAATTGGATTCTTTGACTGGGCTGTCCCCGGCATGATAACGTCAAACAGTGAAGGTTGGTAATCCTGATGATGCCGTTCGAAGCTTATATGATTGCATTACTTGAAGGCTGAATGCTAAACTTTTGACAATTCTGTCATGAAAGACGCCACTGTGTGCTGCTTGGAAGCATTTACATAATGCCCTGAAATAATAAGCAATCGTGTCATAAAATAAACATGCTCGTTCATTTTGTAGCATTTCAGGTTCTACTCTCGAAATGAAATTATTCATGACAGCTTCGGCAGTTTACAGAGGATTTATCTAACCTCTGTGTTATAACACAACGTATAAACAACCATTTCAGCACATTACATTCAAAACTGAGTAACGTAAACATCCAAAAAAAAACTATCTCTGTAGGCGTATTTTTGACCTAGAAATATGGGGATCAATTCTAAAATGCACCGAATAAAGAGGAATCTGAAGATGAAAAGCATGTCAAATATTTAAGAATCTCTTGGGCACTGGCATGCAACAGCCCACTTAACCTGACCCAACTCCCCTTGTTGTCGTCAAATGCAGCTCCACTCTACTGAAATATTAACTGCCTGCAATCTGTGACACATCCAGGGTTCTGAGAGCGTGCTGACTCCCACAATTGAATTACACGTGATAGAAATTAAGCTACTGAAACTCCTTAATATGCACTAATGTTAGCTTGTATGTTATTAAAGTATAGTGTTAAAGCATTCATGAAATAATGTATGTACACTGTCCATAATATGCACAACACGCAATATTAAATGTTTGTTGACCTTTATGCACGTAAATGCGTCATAACTCTAAGAAAATATAGTCCTCACACGTACATTTCAGATTTCTTTCTTTTTTTTCCCCCTATAAGCTGCATCATTCTGCGTATGCAGCACAGACTGTACTGTGTCACAATGTGACATAAGCTCATACAGCACTCATGCATAAAATATAGGATGCAAAGTGAATTTGTGTCAACAGACTTTAAAGTGAAGTAGATTTTTGGTTTCAAAACATACGAGTATGCATTCTTAATTACGCCAAACGCTTAAACATTTAACGCCTGTGGTCCAACCAAAAGGGATTAGGAAATCATGCCAAGTTAAGATGACAGCATGGCATGAATATTAAATTCAGGATATTGTGCATCATGTATGGTTTTCTAATTTGCATTTAGACATTTAGTGTATGTTTAAAAAAATAAAAAGGAATGTAAAGGCAAACTGAAGAATCAATGCAAACTGAGGCACTTTTATTTTGCTCGACTGCAATTGAGAAAAATATTGTACTAAAATATCTACATTCATCTGACATCTTTAGTTTCTTTGCTATTGGGGGTGTCTGCACGCAAAACAGTTCAACATTATAGTGAAGCCTATCTATGCACACGTTTCTTGGCCAAATTTAAGATCAGTGAGTGTTTTAAAGAAGTAATATGGATGCCCAGTCCACTCATTGTAGAAAAATAAAATAGTTTATCCTCTTCACATACCTAACAATCAATTAATCACAAAATGTTACACAAGAGATGAATTAAAAACAACAACACTCTGCATGAAACACATTTAACTTAAGTTTCTCAGGCAGTGAATAGGGGAAGATGTAAAGATAGGCCACACATCAGCTTTTCCCCTTGGCCAAAACAACTAGTTTACTGAACAGAGGTTTAGTTTCATACATAACGTCACGCTTACCGTCTCTGGGCGGTCTTTTACATGTCTCCGATCGTTTGTCGAGGCAAAGTAACTATAAACAGGATGTGATCGCACACTGTCAAATTCGCTGATATATCTCACTTTATTTGAGGAAGGAGGACAGCGGATGGAAAGAAATATGCTTCAGAGCATTTCAGTACATTTAATACTCCATAATTTCCAGGTTGATTAAGCAGTGCCTCCCTGTCTCCCCCAACCCGGCTCATGCTTCAGTGACCTCTGGCTCAGGGCTAAACAGATGATGAAGTTGTTGTTGTCATCTGATCATTACACTGCTTCTCCGTGTCCGTAACATGTTTATTAAGCAATCTAAAGCGCTGTTGTAAATGCTATGCTAGAATCTTAAAAAAATAAAGCCACTGAGGGATGAAGTTTGAATTAAAATCTCATTCAGAGGCACAATAGTTTGTCATTTGGGCTATTGTTAACACCAGCTCTCTCACTTTAATGGGAAATTATCATGGAGAGAAAATGTCAAGACAAGCACATGGAGAAGACTTCCTGTGCAGCACTTTTTATTTATTTATTTTTTTTCACTTGCCCTCAGCAAAGCTGACAAGATGAAACCCGACTGGACTCTGAACAACAAGGCCTCCTGTAAGGGGACTGCTCTCTGACTCATCCTCTGCAGCTTTAACAAGCTGTCTGCAAAGAACCACATCTTAGTTCAAAGCAAGCAGCATTCACTGTCTTTGTGTCTTGCCTCTCTTACGCTTCTCTATTTTACTCTGACAAAACCTGGCTCACATGTTCAGATGGCAGGAACATGTGGAAAACACAAAGGCACTGCACACCAGTCATGTTCTCTGTCAATCTGTGTTACTTTACTGTTGACAGAAGAGCCTTGTGTCTGTGTCGATCTACACTACATTATGTTTTTAACAGCGCAGAACAGAAAAAGTCTACCGATGAAATTAATTTTATCTTTCAGTGGAGGTATAAAAGAAAATCACAAACGCACACCATGAAATCTGTTTAAAATGACGTACAAATTGCTGCAATTTTGATATGAATATTTTTTTTTTTTTTTTTTTTTTTTTTTTTTTTTGTGTCTTAGTGTCTCACTGTTTATTGCTCGGGGTCTGTTACATTGACTGGTAATCTGGTAGGGTTTTACACTTCCATTTGGCTAGAAAGAAATATTATCGCAGATTGGATTCACAACTGGCCCATGTGGACGCCTGATAATCCCATAAACAAGGCGTTCAATCTGCCGAACACACAGAGATAAACAACATGCGGTCGCAATGACAAAGCACAAGGTCAACTTGGGCTTCTTTCCTCATTTTCCATTTTTTTTTCTGTAAGTACAGTAAGCGACACTGAGATGTGCTGCCAAAAGCTTTCATTTTTTCACAGGAAGGGATTTCACTTGGCAGTGCCAGAAAAGCCTCTCCCCCGGAACTCATTATCTTGTCCTCTTTGTCACAAGGCGCAAAAGCCCACATTCGTTAGCGTTGTTTAATCTGTGGCTAGAGGTTGTGTTATACTAACAGGTCAGTCGTGAAAGGTGAACGAGGTTACGTTACAGCTATGAAAATGGATCGATTAATTATGGGCTACGCAGGCACATGATGGCTCCTTGTGCAACTAACAGAGGGTGACTGTCGAATAACCTGCAAGCTTTCACTATCTTCAAATAAATAGCTGTTTATTGACATATAACGGGCCTGAATGTAATCAGCTACGCTGCATAGGAAGCATACATTAGTGGAGATGAATGGATGTTTCCATCAACACAATGGCACAAGTTAATTCATCTCAAGCTGTTTGCTGTTCCCCATTAAAAGATGATCTCTTTTATACAGTGGAATTCAGGCTCACTACCGCGTCCGTCTCTTGTTCTCTGAAAATCTGTTGCCGACACAAACTACAGGACAATGCATGTGTGGGAGAAAACAGTTCTGGATAAGTTCTGATCAGAAGCTGCTCACTCAGAAGGCCCAATACTTGCACCTCTGTGTGGTTCAATCAATGCTTCGATGAACCATTTGAGACAGCTGACATGTTGGATAACTTGACAGATTACATAGTAGTTTAGGAACCAAATATTCTTGGATCAATAAAATAGGACTTGAAACACACGTTTGTCTTTTACCCCCTCCAGTTCTGAACTTCCTGTCAAGTCTCTCTTTACAATGAAAGGAAACGTCTGGCTGAAGAGTTCGCATACACGTTACGACTCCTTTTACACCGTGGATTTTGCTGTCACGGAGGTAATGAATAGCAGCAGTAGTTACACAGATAAAATAAAATATTGCCTTAGCAGAGGCTTCATTCAGACTTCTTTCACTGACACACACATCTTCCTGCTGTCAGTGCAACGTTTCACCAAGGAGAGCCGCCAGGCTGCATTGTCATGATATTCATCATGAGATTAGATGATAAAGTTTCTTAGAAAAATCTCAGTTTGGCACCTTAGATTTTACAGTTTATTTGATTTTCACCATGTAGTTGTGTTTGGCAACCCCTGCTGCAATTGCTTAAAGGTAATTTCAGCAAAAACACACTGACATAAAGCATCATTTACCAGCTAAGATGTTCATGTATTGCTTCTATTTATAGTTAAGGTGTCTCCATTTTGACACAAAAAGATTCAGTCCTTGAAAAAAATCTTTAAAATAGTATAATAACAATTTCTATGAACTGATTCCACAGAAGCTTCTGGTGAAAATGCTAGAGGAAAAACGTGTACATAGTGCTGAGATTTTACAAAGCCACTGGGGTTGACACAGCTTGACTGATGTTTAACTCAGGCAGGCACAAGAGGGCTGTGTCATAAACCTAAATAACCCATTACTGTGACTAAGTCAGCCCCCTTGAATTTGAAGCAGTTTGGCTTGATTTGCAATACACTAATTCAGCCTAATATAATTCCATGTGGAAATAACTGCAGTTTCAATATCTACCCAAGCAGGTCATTCAGACAGCCACACATCTGGATTCTCTACAACATACCTGACAACAGTTTCCAGAGGTAAATACATCATTAATACGTAGCAATATTCCCGTACAGTAAAGTAAGAAATGATTACAAACTTCAACGTGCTTGACATGCATGAAATTAGTTTAATGTGCACGTTCCACTTATGTAGACAAAGTAGATAGTTTTGGTTTTGAAAAAGATTAACAACAAATAATAAATATTTAATTATTCAGTACTGATTCAGAGTTGTCACAGGTCCCCATTTGGTTCAGTGGTTTAGGAGAAAGCTGCAACATGGTTTTCTAAAAACGTTTTGCGGCCAAAAACCTTCATCCAGTTTCCCACTTGTAAATAATGCCTGGTCGTTCATTTTTGACTAAACTACTCTGTCAGTCAATTCATCAAGGCCAGTAAGCCGACCTGTGAGTTACGCTTCATATCCAGCTAAATAGAAAAGGTCCAGCGTGAGTTCTTTGAAGTAAGGATCAGACTATAGAGACCTTCCTTATTTTTACTGAAAAAAAAGAGTCATTTGAAATGAGAATGAATTTTGATTTAAATAGCGAGACCACAAATCTTAACCATGTTTTTGAGTGAGGTTTAAGCTTTAAAAGCTTAGGACATCTACTTAATACCTTTAAAATGCTATTATACATGGAACAACTTGCAAAGGTTTAACCAAATGTTAATGCCTTAAGCATCCAAACAGGATGAAAGGGCATGAAGAATTACAGATTTAAAGAAAGAGGTATTATTTGCAGTAGCTTGAGATCATACTGAGTTCAGATTGCAAACTTTTTTAAAATTAATGAATGAATGAATTTATTATTTTTTAATGGAACAGCTTTAATACCCCGAAGATGCTAAGTGTACATCTGCCATCTGATAAACAGCCAAATAACAAGCACCGCTGATCTGGACATGATCTCTCATGACAGCCGCGTTTTTGCTCGCAGTAATGCGTCACTTGTGTTTTCGTGGAGGATTAACATACTCGAGTCATGCGTATTTATTACGTGCAATTAATTAGGTATGTGAGAAAAGAAAAAAAATAAATACTGTTGTGTCACTTTGAGAGGACAAAACTTACAAGCTAATAAAATCCAATGTTAAAATATTTTGGGAAAAGAAACTGTGTGCCAACATTAAAGTCAAACAAGGGTAAACCTGCTGCCGCACAAATACATTTTAGCCACTGAGTCACCTTTTAACATTGTGCGTGCCAACAAGTTTGCATGATGTTTGACCCAAACACAGTGTGAACAACTGAAGGACCTTAGCAGAGGAACCTTGGCAGCGTTTAATCATTAAAAAAAAAAAAAAGAGTGTTGCACAAAAGAGTTCTGGCCCCGGCACCAGGCCAGGCCTCCAGCTCCGAGGTACAGAGAACTTTTAATCTAATCAAAACGAGGCTTGTAGTAGATAAGGGTGCCATAGAGAATTAGCTGCCTGGCACCTGCACAATTCATCCCCCTGTGCTGAGACTGAAGCTAGTTATTGGGACCTTGAGGGTGACAAGGGCACAGTCAGGAACAGTGTCAAATAGAAGCTCAGTTTGACAGCTGCACGCTTGTGTGCGAGTGACACACAGTCACAGCAGTGAGACTAGCAAAAACAGGCGGCAAACAAACCCAAAACTCTATAGTAAATGCCGAAGGAACATGCCCTCTTAAGCTTTTTCCAGGGCCTGTTAAAAATATCACAATTAAAATGGAACAGCAGTACACGGGTCGTCACTGTTCCTACTACATTATTGTCAAAACAGTGGCAAACTGTGTAGAGTAGATGGAACATAGTGGTCTTAAATATGATACTGCACTCCCACCTAGAAATACTGACATCTCTTTCTTAAGACTCAGAGAATCGGTTTGAGTTGGCTGATTTATTTTCAATGAGTCGGCCAGAATCCAAAATTGGTATGCAAAGAAATGTGTTTTCTCTATTGGAAAATGTGTAGATACAAAAGCCACATGATCCCATTGTTGTGCCTACGTGACAACACATAAGACAAAAACTAAGAAGCGACATGTGAATATCCTGTTAAATTTGATAACTCTACATAAGATTAATATAAGAAGGTACTGCATTGTAATTAATTATGGGCGGTCGAGCACTGTGTTGCATCTGTACGACTACTGAAAGGTTAACTTATATCTTACTGACATGTGGCATACAGGAATGGCCATGGGTAAATGTTTTAATTAAATAAGCAATGCTTGAATGAATGCATGAAAGATACAACAAAGTATTCCGATTATGGGTTTAATCAAGTACATTGCTGATGATAAGTTAATGGGCAGTTTAGTTACATTAAATCACATTAGTTTGTAATGTAATACATCAATAACTAATAATAATAATAATAATAAAATAAAGCATAAAGAAGATGATTTTGACATTTTCCTCAAAATGAGTCAAGGGAATATGCAATAATAGCTGGCAATATCAAATTACTCAAACAGTGCCTTGTCGTTCTTTTTTTCCTTCAGACCTTAGGATTCAAGCTGTGAAAGCACCTTTCATGTGCTATTTGCCAGGAGGGTCATACACAGCAGGTAATAATTCATTTACACTAGGTGGTAATCATTTGTAATCTTCATTGCACAGCTGTAGGGATGTTTGCGCTCACATCAGAACGCCCTCCTGCTTTCTGACACATCCCATATTGATGCACCTTCATATATTCACCATAAGTAATGGTGACAAGCGCTCATATACTGTGTCGTACAAACCCAGAATTGACTAACATAAACAAGCTCAGTGGTCACTTTCTGAAATGTCCCTAATTTAAAGTAAACATATATACTTACAGTATATATGTTTACTATTTTAACACATTTTTTTTTTTTTTTCTACATTAATGTAGTCAGGCACTCACAACAAAATCCTCAGCATTAATGAAATATGTGTACATAAAACCAATTTGGTTCTATCGTAAATGCTTTCATTCAAGCATTGCAGAGCTACTTGAAACTGTTCCTATAGTTAGCCCATTGCAGGGAGGTGCCACAAAGGCAACATTTTAGCTGTGGCTTTGATGAAAAACAAGCACCTATCCTTTAGAGAATACAGATAATTTTAGTAACCAATATTCATGATGGTGATTAACTGTTAAATGAACAACCTGTACCATGTTGAGTCTTATTCATCGCTTTGGATTGGAAGATCGGTTGGCCACCAACCCATCGTGTCCATCATGTCCTCGACATCACGAGACTCAACAATCCAATGCTGTATATTTCACATTACACAATTAATCCTCTTCATTGGCAACTCTAGCCGCCGTTTGCCAGGCTACATGTCTATTCTATCTAACTCGTGACTGAACTAATGAACAATTGTGAAATGGGATAAGTATGGAATGTTGTTATAAGTCCGGTCACTTTTCATGTGAACCACTGTTAGCTGGAACCTCTCGATTGCAGTCACTTATTGAGCTGCTGGCAAGTTACATAGTGACCTTATCCGAGCTGACAAAGGGCACATTTCTTCACACCCCTTTGAATCTCATCACACTTTACATCCCTTTATTACTGACTAGATTTCTAAATGTCACATTTGTTCCTATGTATTTCCAAAGTTTTTTTGTTGTCGGGGTATTAAATTTGAGGGTCAGCGTCTGTCAAAAATGTCTGCCTATTCAAAACAAAATACAGGGATTATGTGTGTTTTGGCTGAAAGTGACGGATAAAACTCGTCATAATATTGTTAAAAGCAGCAAACAAATGCTCTGTATCATATTTATGGTACAGTAAATTAGAGTCACTTGCAGGAGAAAACTGACAATAGCCTCGACCTGCCACTGTTCCAGGCAAATCTCACCGTAGTAAAGACCCCTGAGAGCCACTGGGCTTACACTGTGTATACTTATGATTCACTGTTTGGAGCTTTACCATCCTTCTGGCACACGAGAAAGGTCACGTTCACCTTCAGTCAAGCGTTCAAATGTCCATTCGCCCGTCCAAACGATTTCGACTCTCAATTGAACTCATAAAACATCGTATTTGTATATTTCCTTGTAAACGTGTTAAAACTACGTCCACCTAGCAAGGAAGGGGATTAATAGTGAGGTTGTTGCTCCTGTTTTAGAAGTGCTATACTACGTAATATTGGCTCAATTAACCCCGGGTAGACCTGGTATAGTACTTATTTGCTGTTGGCTGTACCTGCTCGCAGAGATCGAAGTGTGTTTTGACTCATTTGATCATAATATATTCATCAGTTCTGTATTTGTTGTAGAATCAATCACGTTACATGGCCTTTCCAGGTTAGACGCACAAATAGATATGCATTCGATTAGGTGGATCAGAGCTTTGAGTTCAGCGACAAAGCTGTTGTGCTGTTTTGGTTATTAGCTTAAAGGCACTTGGTGGCAGATGATGGCATCGTGAACATAATGTCCTCCAGTTAAGACCGCACAAATGCGCTTTTCTGTCACCGATATTGATCGAACCGGCTGCCCTTAGGCGTCTGGTTGACCTGTCATGTTCTAGGCATTCTTTTATACCCCTTATACCAGTAGTGGGCCATTACTTGCACACCTAATGCTGATTTGAGGCACATTTCGTTTAAATGAAGGGCCTATTTTTTATGGATTGTTTAGTCAATCTTTTTTGTCAGTTTGTATGTTTGCAACAATGATGACGGTCATTTAAATAAATACCTGAGGAAAAAAATGCTGAAAAATAATGGTTCAAGTGTTCAAAATGTGAGAATTTGGGGCTTTGCCTTTGCTTTCCCTTCCTCCTTACATATTCTAACTTGTACAAAGAAACACATCTTGAATGAAGCAAAGGTGGGAGGGACAAGTAATTAACCACGCGTGATCATGTAACCATGACAAAGGCTAAGGCAATTATCAATTAAGCATACGTGCCCTTACTCTGGTCTTAAAGCATCGCTGTATGGCTCTTCCCTATCGAGCGTGTAAGGACTGTCTTGCAAAAAGCAGACAAGGTCACAATCGCGATTACAGGTCAGTGAAAACGTAAGACTTACTGCTGCTAAGAACAATCTAGGGAACCTCGAGTCCCAGTACATTTTTAGCTTGTTGGTATGCAGCTCAGCCGCAGTTTCTCTGTTTAATACAACAGAGTTTAATGAAGCAGAGCCCCCACAGTGCCTCCTCTCATCCTGTTTATGTGCGTGTGTGCGTAATTCTTGCCCAAAGGCCAAGCGATGTGTGAGACTGAGGGGTGACGGACCAGTGCCCCTGCCCAGGAAACTGCCACCCTCTCATTGACCTTATTCAAAGGCCCGGTATTGCGCCGCTCATTCTAATTTCCTGCAATGACAAAGGATTGTTTGTTTCATTGTGGTCACCTCATTGGCCATTTACCTTGAGAGCACTACAGCCAGTTGAAGTGCATTCACCAGCACAGATTTGAAATTTGAGCCTCTTTTGCTGGGAAAACCAGCTGTGTATTTTCGTAAATTAATACCTATGAACGTATGCTGACCAACAATGGCCACTTCAATTTCGTTTGCTTTTTTTAATTTATTTTTTTGGCTAGAAGTGTCAACAACTGTATAACATGGATACGTTGCCGTGACATTTTTTTTTTTTCTCCACTCTTTGTATCTTAGTTTATATGTGCAACCTGTAAGTGTGCCAGACAAACTAGTTTGTTATTTCCTTTATCAAACTGATGGACCAATATTTGAGCCAGTAACCTGCATAAGGACCAAAATAACACCGCCCACCCATTGACCCCCTCTGTTTCTGCACAAAATAAAATAAAGCTGCTGTAATATCTTCCCAGTACCTTTTAAATGTGTTTACAGGAAATGCTATTTTCTACCAGCAGTTATTTAACAAAACAGAAGTTGAGAAAACAGCATTCCAGAGTCTTATATCACAAACAAATTGGTCTATATATTCTTCTAAACTCAACCCCAAAGTGAGTGAGACCCCCTTGTGTTTGAAGTTGTATAACTCTCTCTCAGTACCTGTATCTGCGAGTAGCCAGATCCCTGACTAATATTGATCTGTATCGCCATTCCTTTTCAACTGTGTTGTGAGAGAAAGTTCCATCCAATATTTATTTTCCCCGCAATCCCCCTTCTTCAAATCCAGGCTATCCTTTACAGTCACACCTGCTGATCCAAGCCACTTTTTGAAGCGTGGATTTAGCTCTCAGTTGGCTCTGCTTAGTAAATAATATTCAGCAGCGTTAGAGCCGCATCGATGCACGTTAAAGGTTGAGGTGGAGGAACACAAACTTGGCCATTGCAGGAAGCTTCATGGGTGTGATTACACCGCCCCTGCCACACTTTCTTAGCCCTTATCACCGTCATGTGCTGCTGCTGATATCATTTGACAAGCTTTAACTGTAAAAGATGTAGGAAGGACAGACAGATTAGTGGATGTGAGTTTGTTGCCACCTTCCATCCATCCGTTTAGGTCTGCTTATCTAGGGTCAGGACGCGGCGAACATCATAATACATGCCTCCTTTTTTAGGCAAATTTTCTATATAGATACCACACTGATTGCCTAATATAGAACTGAATGTGCTCAATAAGCAAAATACCATAGTTTCTGTCTCATCAGGTTAGGTATGATTAGATCTCAATTTAGAATAATTCTCCTCGGGAGTGAACAAATAACCCATGTAAGTGTGTGCATGCATACAGCTTGTCTCTGTGAATGCATCTTTATGTAATGTGCAGTGCATGTAGACTTTAGTGAATGAGGATGGAAGAAAAACACATGGAAAGAGATGAACTGTCTACTATATTTACAGATGTGCACACAAACAATGTCTGCTTGACACTGGTGATGTTTTTGTTGTTATTTCCTTATTCACAGTGGAAGGGCGCCAACTTTGCTTAAAGCCCAATGTACACACAGATCACGGCATCCATAAAAAAATAGAGCACAAATGAATTAAACATCGCAGGTGAGTTTGCGATAGCCGCTCACTGTGAAAGACGCCTCATCCTCACCCTCCAAGACTTAATAGGGAAGAAAGCCACAGGGAGTGTAGCCTTTGATTTCCTACAAAATATGCTGTTATTAGAGTTTTCGACAATTGTTGGCTGTATGAAAGGACAAAGCCTTAGGAACAACTAATAAACACCTGCTTTCTGACCTTCACCTGTGGCATCTTCAAAGGTTACTTCCCATCCGGAATCTCCTTACAAGGCTCTTCTTCTTCAGTTCACACGTATGAATTGCTATTCATAGAGGTTAAGTACATGCAGTAAAACTACACTGGAACCTCAGTCAGTGGAGACCAGCACGGAGGCCAGCACGGAGGCCAGCGTGGAGATTTAACTGCAATCAAACAACGTCTAAATCCAGAAATTAAAAAAAAAAAATGTATACAATTGATGATCTTAAACTGTGTTCAGTTAACCTATTGTCACCTCCAAGTCATGTGCTCTTTACTTCTGGCCAAGATATCTTTAGGTACAACGGTTTACCCCGATGCCCCAAAGCCCCTGTATGCTGCCCCTTCCCTTTAGTTCCTCTGACCAACACATAAAGGTAATTATAATGAGGTTTAGGGAAATATCCAGGCTTTAAAAAAGAACGCAAACTCTTGTATCATGGCTCAAAATCATGTGTGTTAAGAACGGGCTGCTTCAGTTATAACATAAGCTCAATCTGAGGATAACCAGCATGCAGTGCAGTATACTATACCTCTGTGGCAAACAAGTGTGTCTGATGGGTTTTTTAATTGCATGTCTCATGAAACAGATACACTTTCATTTTATTTCATGGAGCTGTTTGCTCAAGCTCCATGTCGGCTGCATTTCACAGGCGTAACTACGTCATGGGTTAAAACGCACCGAATACATACTGTGTACTTTTGTAACCTGGCCAGATCCACAGATTCTCCCATTGTTTGCCCAGCAGCTAGGAAGCAAGACAGAAGAACTTTGAGTATACTGGGGAGCTGCCGTGTCTATTCGAGAGCAAACTTTAATCTCGGCCATGCTAAGAGAAAGATATCAGGAATGCTCCGACATGTAAAGTAAGTAAAAACTGCTCCTTTGTTGCAGATGTGTTCAAATTACCACACAAGAAGAAGTTAGTTCAGACATTTTCTTCAACGTCGTCATGTGCATGCAGTGCTGACAGCTGTGGCCAATGCAAAGGGAAAGTGACTCACAGAGCAGGATAGTCCATTTTTTTCTGAGTCATTTTGTTATCAATTTATCAATTAATCACATCAAAGCCGGTCATCCATTCATGGGAATGCCAGCGATTCAATCTCAGGCTCTGGCATCATGTCGATGCGTCCTCGGGCGACATACTGAACCGCAAATTGCTCCCGATGGCTGTTCCATGGGTGTACGCGTGAATGGCTGAGCACATATCTTATATTGTTGACTTGGCCATCATGGGTAAATGCAGCATGTGTTGTAAAATGCAGTAAGCAATAAGCCGAAAAATGAATATCAAAAGTTTTGAATTCGTATCTGAATATTAAAGAAAGTAATTTAATCTGAAGTGAAAGTTTTAGGCTTGAATAACTTCACATTTTTATGAAGATTCTGTACGTGCCAAGGACCTAGACCACTAAATGGTAATTCAACCCAGGACCTTCAGGACGTGAGTACATCTACCTAACGGGTTCTTCTGCTATTTAGGGATATTGAGGCTGACATTTAAGATCCCTTCACACCACTGTTTTTTTGTGAAAGAACTGAATGAGGCACATCTGGCCTAAACAGGGCACTGGAGATGACAAGCCAGCATGCTAATAAATTCCTTGAAGAGATGAAGGGGCCATTGTGTTACAGAGACGACGGTGATGATGATGATGATGATGATGATGGCGTTTCGCTCACTTAGCAAAGCTTGTCTCCTCTTGATCATTCTTGACGGTATCAAAAGGGTTGAATACTCTCTAATCAAGGTCAGATATTCTGATCAGTCCCGGCACTTCCCTAATCAGCCCATAATAGCATTTTGAGCGCGACGTCAGTGGACAATGGATGGTTAGCCATACTAAACAAGAAGAGCTGACAAGTTTCAGTGGCAAATCAACCATTTGAAAAATGTGACACGTGGACAAAATGAACTGACAATAAGGCAGGTGAAGAGCTCCTGATCTCCTGTAGCTTGAGAAAAATCTGTAAAGTAACATAGGGTTCACGTATTTATTTCACATGAGGAGTGCATGAGAGGGAATACCACCTTTATAGTACACTTAACATCACAACCTGTTATTATTGTTACTTTTTAAATATGTATTATATTTTCTTCATGTAAAAGGTTTTCTTTATGAATCAATACATTTTTACATACCTCACCTCTTCCACTTCTATTGATAATAGTAATAAAAATGATAATAATAGTAATAATAGTAATAGTAATCTCTCTCTTTTTCATTTACATCGGTAAATCTAAATTGCTAAGTTGTTTTTTTTTCCAGAACTAAAATGACAGGTAAACAGTGGGCCATGTGAGAGGTACAGATGTGCTCAACCTTTCCCAACGCGGAGGCCAAGTTATAATGTAGCAGTGTTCAAATCCAATATTCTTAAATTCATTTCATGTGTAGCATCGTACTGGAAACGGGGCAGAATTTAGAGCATCCACCCGTGTGTCATGTCAATAAATGCCCTTGCCAACTGCAGAGAGGTGGGGACGAATACCAATTATGGGCTGCCCCTACCCAGTGATCACAAAGGCCAGATGTTAGCAGGTGGGTTTTTCTACAGCGTGTGTGTTATATTTAGTTATCTTCATGAGATGTTTGACCTTTTTGGCGCGAGTTTAGAAACCTGCCGTCATACCAATCTATCCTGTTCCATGTTATTAATAATCACACTATTTATCAGTGTTCCCATTTTTTTAAATGTATATTTTCTAACGCAGATTCACAACAACAACAACAGTAACCACCATTTGACATTTGCGGTGCAACTGAAAAAAATTCAAATGATATGTTTGAAAGAATAATGATGAATCAATAGGCTTTGCAGAGATATGACTATTACAGAGAATAATGCAGTTTGTGGGCACCTTAGAAATCATAGTAGACTAGTTGAATGCATTGTGCTCCATTACCATGAATACGGCTTTCAAAAAATGGGATATAATGCATCCATGTATAGCACATCAACTGTCTATCTAATTTCAAAGAATAAGACAATTAAAACTCTTGACGAGTTAAGGTAATCACAATGAAGTAATATGCTGGTAATAATATACTTACATTTTCTCTATGTTATCTTCCCTGCATCCTTCACTAAATTACAGAAGAGGAGCCTTTACTTTCAAGCCAATAGAGAGAAACTGCATTTAAGAAAAAAGAATATCCATAATGAATGCGAACCACAGATATAAACTACAGTGAAATGAGCATCCCTGTTGGTTCATCCCTGTCATTTTCCTGCAGCGAACAGGCCTCCCGCTCTAAACCCGGCACTGTGGTCTCCTTTTGAAATGACAGCTGGGCTTCCCATTACGTCTCAGAATGCTGTGAGATCCTACCTCCTTCACAGGGATTATTGCTCCTATCTGTTAAAGAGTGCAGTCAGATCTAATAATACCACATCCAATTGATGATTGGGAACGTGCAGTATTTCCTTGGAGAAAAAGGATAAAATAACAAAACAACAAAAAATAATATTTTTTAAAAAAAGAATAAAAAGATATTGTCCTCTATCCACAAATGTCAACCCCAGAAATTGTAATCCCTCTGAATAAACACTCACATTTTTGCATGGAACATAGTTAAGAGCTCTGTCACAGTTTTTTTGTGCAGCTTCACGGGGATTGTAGTGTGTTAGGTAATAATTGTGAGGAGTAACCCCTGAGGCATCTTGAAATGCAATGTGCCCTGACTAGTGCTCCTAGGGCTCCCACATCTCATGAACATCATATTCAAAGACTTTTCAAGGACTTTCCATGCACAATTACCCTAAAATTCAGGGACCCAACGTGGCATAGTTTAGAGAAAGGGATCAGTGTTAATTACTGTTAAAGCAGTGAGAATTTTTATAATGAGAACTATCAGGCTTTACAGAGGCTTACAGAAAATGAAAGAGAGAGACGGACTAAAACATGAAGGCTACTCAGTTGTGCTCTCTCAAGTGATGGCAGAAGACAGCAGGAGACGCGTAAACACAGTGGAACAGCGGTAAAATACCTAAATAATTTTTATTTCTATTCTTGCACAAAATTGACTTTAAAGAATCCAAATGGTGAACAAGTCTTACAAAAAGAAGCTGATGGGTTGCAACTCGGCTTGACTGATGTGTCATTACAGATCAATGACACATCAGGGGATATTAAAGAGGGGAAGAAATGGTTTACACACAGTTAAAATGAACCCATTCTGCTCAGGAGCTGGAAATGTTTACTTGTTCAGAAAACGTCTAAGCATAAACATAATTTCAACTCAGCTGTACTGTTTGTTATTAGGCGGTTGCATTTCATTATCTACTGTATGTCTGAATTAGAATCGGGACATAGTTGATCTTTAAGTTTAAAGGATCTCTGTGAATACATAATTAGCACAAGGACACGTGCCGATGGGTGTTCTGGTGGTCAAACATGCAACCAAAAGGATGAGCACCCACAGGGAAGACTGATCAAAACGTAAATGTACAGTTTCAAATACGTAAATGAATAAAAGGTGCTTCTTTTAAAAGGAATCCGATTATTCTGCTATTGCTATTATTATTGTTGTTATATGTCATTTGTATTATGTGATCAAATTTATGATTGTTTATTTATTTAGTAATGTTACATTCCGTATATAGCTATACGCAGCCGCAGCAGCATTCAGGTCAGCAGGAGTCGTGGCCGAACCTGCAGCACTAGTGGCGAGTGAGCCATTGCACATTGCTGTAGCCCTTCTGGTAGAGCCTGCAAAGTTGTCACACGCATTAATAGCACAGTTTAATGACATGACTGAGGTTTCAGTGATCATCCTAGAGACATTATGCGTCTCTATGCTTATTCCCTAAATATAAATTGCAAGAAGATGTTCAAAATTTTTACTTATCTAATTACATTTCAGCCTCTGATTTGACTTGTACTTGAGCAAGATTTGTGCCAAGTACTTTTTCTTAAGTATATCATATTACATGTGGCATTATTACTACACTCTATGCTTTACTGTCAACCAGCGAGTACTAAAAATAATGGTAATGTCTAATGACAGACTTGGAGTTTAACTTGTTTAACTGACTGCATCAAAAATTCATCCCTCGTGACGCAACCTGCTGAAACTTCCATGCAGCAGTTGATGACTTAATTGTGCTCCATTGGGACTTCTGTTTTCCCCTTCTTTTTTAAATTGTAGTTACGAGGCAATGGAATTCAACAAGACATAAGGCAAACACCAGCAGCTGGATGATCAGCCTGCACATCCAGCCGTAGCATACGTGAAGAAGTCGAGAGCAGACACTGGAAAACTCCGTCTCAATAAAACCCTGTCTGAAAGAAAAGGCATCTTGCTTCAGATGCAAAACACAATCCCATGCTCGGCTGGCTCATCACATGTGGGGCCAGGAGATTAAGATTTAATGGTGATACTGAGGGAATGACACCATCTGTCTGCCGCCTCCCGTCCCTCCACACGGCGTCACCTCTGCTTTTCCATCTCTTTCTATTTCCTTTAAAACACGGAGGCGGAACCACTTGCATATACAATCATGCGTTGGCGCACGCATACGACATACACAAAAGTATGTGCGCGCTCCTCCGCTTGCAATTTAAAATCTGTCAAAAGATTGACTACTTGCAAATGAAGTCAACTGGAGTTTGAGTTGTCAATTAAAATCCTTGTCAAGATGATCTTTGTGCCATGAATACTCTGATTGCATTACGAAATGATGGATCTGCATCTCCGTACGCCTGGCAAAAACAATGCCTGAGGGGCTTTCACAGCTCGCTGATGTTTCACACTGTAATTCACGGTGTGGATGCCATCATGACACTTTTAATTAGCTCATAGATGACATATAAGAATGGCAGCGATTGCCTGCCATGTGTTTACCAATAGCGGCACACTTAGTCAGTATAAACTGTCAAAATAAATCACACTTTTACAAAACAAAATGTAGTACATCTCTGTCTGAAAATAACCAGGCCGTCCTCTGTGTATGTTGCCTTAAGGTGAGTAATGCATTACCTTGTACTGTATGTCATGCATGCACGTCAACAGCGTTGTAAGCGTTTCTCTTTTTTTCGGTCACATCACTCAAAAATCAGGTACATGCACACAACGGCACATAATCATCACAAAGACCAGTTTTGGACTATTCAGCTGCAGTTACTTTTTCAGACTTCGTGTCCTGTTCATCAGGGTTTGACATGTAATGTAATGCCAACAACCACTATTCTATATTTAATATTTGAAGAGGCATTGAGGGATAAAATTAATGAAAGCCCTTTTTACCTGTATCACATGGCCAGGATTTTCTTTTTTTAATGAAATTACCAAACTGTTCCCTAGTTTTGAATAACCAATTTGTGTGTCTGACATGTCAGACATATATTATCCTAAAATTAAAATAAAACAGGTTAACAACAAAACGTGAGTTGAGTGTCTCAGTTTTAGCACGTAATAATGTATTTCCTCGGAATGGCTTTGTATTATCATCTGAAAGCTACACATGGACAGACATGCAGAGTTCTAACGCCGTAATCTTTACCTATTTATGAATCTGAGGTGTTTCCTTTAGAAGCTGTGACGAGTAGACTCATTGTAAACTGAAAAGATGCTGAGGTCCGACAGACATCCCAAGTGAGAGTGAACCCTTTTCCTTAGACAGCGCACGTCCTGCTGTGTTGACCCTCACGTCTTGACTACATTAATGGGGCTTAAAGTCATTATTCACCAATGGCTTACGTGTCAGCGGTCAGAGACACTGACTCAACGCTGCCACTCGGTGACACAGAGAACATAAAGCCAATAAAGCTGGAAGACCTGAACAGGTGGAATGTCAGATTGTGGTGCATATCGATATAAAAGTGGAGTCAAACAAGATACCCCACTTGCTTTTGAGGCAATGACATACTAGTTCAAAAAGGGTCCTTGATTTGAGGCAGATTTAGACTTTTCTTCTCTTGTGTATTGGCCACAATTGAACATAGAAAACTCCAGGAATAAAAAAAAAAAAAAAACAGAACCGGTTGAATCGGAACAACACAAACTGAAGATAGTATCAAGTTAATGAGTAACACAAAAGCCTGAAGACAGAAAGATTTGTTTATCTTTGTTACACCGGTGTTATTTGTCCGTTTTCCTCTCCCATAAAGAAGCTGCAGCTCACACAAAAGTAATGAAACTCGGGATCCACAACTACGGTGATCTGAACTTTGTGATACAGGGGTTGCTAGGAGGCAGCACCTTCTGTTGTAGCCAGGAGCTATAAGGGAACCTGCAGGCCAACACTTTTTAAGGAACGGGAGTCACACCGAGTTAGCAGCAGGCTGCTAACCCTGTAAGGAGTGACCAGTTTCCTCCATTTTGCACTACCGACGTTACACAGCAAGGACTGGACTGGATATAAAATGTTTCCAACCTGGCGCTCTCCTTACAGACAAACCGCCAGACAGGACAGCATGCATGAGTGGAGTCTGTGGTGCAGGGTTGTGCTGAATATATGTGACTGCGGTCAGGTTTTGGTGGCTCAGCCACAATTTTAAGTTGAGGTTAGTTAGCTTTAAAGGACACAGGGTCGACCAACCATCCTCTTTCTAACCTAACACCGTCATTTAACACAAACACTTTCACACAACCCTCCCCAACAAAGGAGCATTTAGTCTGACCCACTGCTCTACAGTAGATAACGTAATCTGAAATGAACATGTATTATTGACAGACCTGTCCATGATGTACATCCATCTCACTGAAACGAAACAGCTAAGAGTGTAAATGTGTGCCGCTTACCACTTCCAGAAGCAACCATCTGCTCAGCCATGGCCTGCTGTCTTCTCTCTTCTCTTGCTGGGCTCGTGTCTGTTTTCACTCTCTTTTGTAGAAGCAGAGGAGAGAGAAGAAGCAGAAATGAAAAAGAATTAAATGGGTGATCTTAAAAGCCACAAGAGGAATCAATAAATAACAATGACCATTTCACAGAAGGCAATGCTTAAGAGCAAGTTAAACAGATAATGAGTCAATATTAGAAATAGTCTAAAACAAAAATTATTTTCAAACCATATTGATTAAAGCACACGATAATTATCTCTTTTGTTTTTTTTTTAAAACCTAAGCAAGGCTCATAGTGTTAGCTGCACTGATTTCTATTTAAGATTTCGTTGAAAGGCTCTTGCAGTAGAAGTTCTTGATCTTTTTAGCCCCTAGCAAACAGTGTGTTCTACTCTGTGCACACTGAGGCTTGCTTTTTACCCTCTCTATTATAATGAGTCTCCTTATCCAGACTGCAGAAAAAAACCAAGGATGGTGATTATGCAAAAGGCGTGCTTGAGTTGGTAATGCGATGATGGGAGAGAGAGAAAGATAGGAAGCGAGAGAAAAGAAAGAGGAGACGGTTATCTCTTCCAAGTCCAAAGGCAGAGAGATTAAAAACCAAGTTTGAGTCAGGACACCCTTCTAAAACCACTCCTGACTCTCTGCGCTATTAGCACGCCATTAAGAGTTCAAGGACAATGGCTGTCCTGTTTTTTGATCATTTATCTGTTGGATTCCCTCGTTAAGCCTGAACCCCCTTCCCCACAATGACCGCAGAATATTGATGAGCTGTGAAGGGGTGATTTTGAATTTATAATAATCCCTCTTTTGTCTCCCCTGGATATTAAAGAGGAGCCAAATGTCTTTGACGCCTCAAATTGGAAAACGAATTCCTCCATGTCTACAAGTTCCCTAAATGATCTGAATTAGATACAAATGATATAAAAAGGTGCTCAGTCATTTTTAGTCACCTTAGCCTTGTAACGTCAAACATTGGATGCACTGAAGTGACATTTTGTACAGGAGTCAGATTTATTTTGACCCGCTGCATTTATCAACACCAAATGGTCCGAGTATTTCAGAACCTGCTGGATAGATTGAAATATTCTACACATGCCCACGGTGCCTAGATGATGTATCCTCCTGACTGTATCGTGGAAAAAAAAACGAAACATTTTTGGGGTGATTACATAACTGTGGACTGATATATCGTGACATTTGTGACAGTCCTTCATGTCCTCCGCAAAAAGGACTGGAGGAAGCATCAGTGAACCCCTGACTTTTAGCTCACACCGACCTGAGCACACAATGCATACTGACGTGGTTTTTGCCTCTAAGCACCACTGTGTCTAAACAGAACCTCACAGAGCACAGTGGAGCATGGATGCAGGTGATTAGTTGTTGCACCAACAGGTAGTATTACATTATACCCCTATAGATACAGACCCCTGCACTCTGTGAGGTATTATTTATTACCTTTTCAGGGATGCATTGTTTTAATATGGTTTATTTCTCTACTGTCATCATGGCAGATGATAGTAGTAAATAACTGTGTTTCTAACAATAAACAGACCCTGCACTTTCATTGCACATAATGTCATTTAACTATCTTTAACTGAAAGATCTGGCAAACGCTGGCCTCGGAAGAAAAAAATGCCATTGGTTCCTCTAGCCGGCACAAGCTCAGCCTTGATTAGTTGAGATGTTAGCACAACATTTGCCACCTGGTGTCAGGATGCAAAGCAATCGGTACAATAATGTCTCTCCTTTGATTATGTGACCATAAAGTGTGGTAACATGCAGCACCTGGATGCTCTGATAGACATCAGAGCATCACCGGCTCTTTTTTTAATTACCACAGCCCAAACCCAGATAATTGTTGCTTCATATTGTACTGAGGGATATATTGGTAAATAGTTTGTTGTTGTTGTTGTTTTCTTGGTGTTTTACTTATCAGCTAAAAGTTACAGAATTTTATTTTCCTTAGGAGTATGATTTTTTTTTTTTTTTTTTGGAGCGTCAACAGTAGCTTACAGTTTAAAACAAAGGCCGTAACCATGGTGTCAACACTAGGGGGCACCGACTTTGACCTTCCACCCTCCACAGCCAAAACAGATATTGAAGATTGACACATTGGAGGGTTTGTAGATGTTTTTTAAGAGTTCCCCCAATTCTCAAGGTGGCTCAGCGTCACTCGCTCGCCTCCCCGTCACCCGTCGCCTCTAAGCTTAAATCTCTCAGGCTGAAGAATTCAGTACATCAAAAAATATATTACTACAACTGGGAGTCATTTTTTATTAAGCTTAGTTATTATTACTGATAAGCAATCTGACAATGTCTGGCTGCCTGCCATTGCATTTCCTTTATACAAACTTTATAGGAAGTCTTCTTGAAAATTGTCACATATACAGAATAATATCATCGGAGCAGCTGCTATAACTCATCTGAAATAACTCATCCTCCTGACAACTAATGCTGCCAATTTCTTGCACACATCATTCATACTATAATTGTAGTTAAAAACTCAAGGACTCAAAGATCAAATGAGAAGAAATTCACATTATGGAAAATGAAGTGAGGGAACTGAAGATATAACAGTGAGGCTCTGCAGAAAATTAAAACCGAAACATAGCTATTATTACCTTTGTACAATTTTATTAAATACACTAAATCTAAGTTGCTACTTTCATTATCAGTAAGATATCCAGCCCCCACCATCTCTCAGACTCTCAACCCAGCAGGTCCAGCGAGATGTCCATCTACCATCTCGTCACTGATAGAGTTCCGTGTTGACCTGCTCTTCGTGTCGAGGATCATGAGATGACTTGTGAATGGAGCTATATTAATATAAATGAGCTGATTTGACTTAGACTTTCACTCCTACTGTTCACTTGTGCGACCGATGTGCTTTTTAAGCACAAGGATTTAGTGCTTGAATGTTTATCCATGTATTTATCTGTATATGATCAGTAAGTGCTGTCTTTAAGATTGAGGGTTTGATAGCTAGATAGAAATGACATATTGTTGGTATTAAAACTGTGGTAAAAAGCTTATCATAAATGATGAAATGGGTACAAGACAAATCTGGTCCGGCGTGAGTAATTGTGCTGTAATGTTTCACATTAATTGTACATTGAGCCATGTTGTCAGAAAAGCTCAACTAAAAACAAAGCGCACTGGCATCACAGACGTGCAGGGTGTAATGTAGATGAGTTGACAGTTTTGTGATCGAACGGTGCTTCTTCCATCATTGTTTGTTCTTGTATCCAGCCATTTACATTCATGTTTTCTTATCAGAGAATGTTTCATTTTCTTCTGCAGACTTCAATTTGCTGGGATAGCACTGCTGGTGTTTGCACATTGGCACATATCTGTTGGAGGGCATCTACTCGATGTGATTTATGTACATTTACACGCAAATAGATTGTGCTGTGTTTTACGCCTGTGGGCGTTCATTTTGACGGTGGGCTCATGAAGAGCCTTTGCATTAAATGGAGGCGTTTTGACTCGCCTTGGCTTCAGGGCCCTCAGCATGACCCCCTGAAAGCGAGAGCTACTGCTGAGCGGCTGCATTGTGTTGAGGAAAACTACCCCGCATGCTCCCCATCCTTCCCTTTTACCTGGCTCACTGGCGCATACCCTTGCCTTAATGAGACGCTGCAAGAGACACAGACACGCGTAGCAAGTCTACTCTAATTACACAGAACGCTCTCCTGTTATTTGCACTCTCTGGTGGAATAATGCAGTTTACGCCAAAAAGTTGTTTTCAAAAGGAGAAGAATTAAAAAAAAACAACAACAAAAAACGGGTTTTTCATGTACAGTGTTAGGAAAGTTAAGGCAGGAGGAAGATAAAAACACCACACATCAGGTTAAGAAGCAACATTTTGTGCTGTGTTATACTTATTTACATATAGTTTAGTTCATACATGTTGTACTGTATCTGCACTCTGCATCTGTGTATCCTTTAACTATCAGTCTGTAGCATTTCTAGAATCACAGACTTCATTGGTAAAGAAAAATATGTAGTATATAGTAAATGATCATGGGGATTCATGGTTTTAAGTATATTTTGAGGACATTTGATATAACAAATTTCACACACCTTGTTGCAGCGTAGACATAAAAAATTTTTTTCTTTGCTTACTTTGCTCAGTATTGTTAGGTTTAAGCTTGGTTAGCTGGATTGCTGGTACTATTGTGTGGCATGACAGCCAAATCGATCAATGTTTTGTTGACTGAATTTTAATTTGAATCACCAGATGTGTAAAAATAATTAACACAGTGATTATATACATTTTTTTTTTAACTTTATAGGCTAAATCATGCCATTAATAAAAATGATAATCTGCAATTCATTAATTCATTTTTTAGCTAAACTAAAAAAAAAATATATATATCCAGTATATAATAATTTGTAAGTTATTAAAATTTGAAAACATTTACTATTTGAATCCATTGGCTTTTGATATTGTGCTGCCTTGGCCTTGGATCATTATCAATAAATCATCAAACGGTTCTTGTTGATGGTGTGGTCCTAATTAGCGAAATGGGCCATACTTGTCTGTGTTACTCCATTTGCACGTAAGCCACATACAAATCGGAATGCTCAGCTCGACTCAGTAAGATGAAACGTGTGGCAAAGGTGTGGCGGCCGAGAGAACTCAGCACGCCAATATACAAATACCATGGCACAGAGCCAACTACAAAATGTGCTACAAAGAACAAAACGAACGGCAAACACTCACAACACAACAGAATGCAACAATCAAAGCCTAGAAAAACTGTAAAGGGAATCTTGTGAGCGGAAGGATTGAGGTCTCAAAGACGATGAAGGTGTCTAAAGCAAATGTATTTACAACAGCTTGATGCATCGAGAGGAAAGATGGCAACTGTTCAAAAAGGCAACTCTCATCCCCTTGTGTGACTGCTTTCCTGAGAAATGGCCTATATTACACTACGGAGAGTCTTACACTAATATCCTTCGAGAGCTGTTAAATTGTACAAAACAGCAGCACAGTGACGCGTGTCTTACCGAATGAACTCTTTCCTGCACTAAGGCATCAGCTCTGTACTCCAGATAGAAAAATGTTTGTTTAGGCTTGGAGGGTAGCCTCCAACACAGCAGATGGGAGTCACAAAAAGATAAGGTGCACTTTCTAAATTGAAAACAAAGCACTCAGTGGAACAAAGGTAATTAAACAGACAAAAATAATAAACATGTATTAAATGATAGAAAATAAATTATCCAAATGGAATTCATTAAAGTGAACAAAAGTGAATTTAATGGAGGAAAATTTCTTAACACTCGCCAAATGTTTCGGCAGGACACTATAGTGCTGAACACAGTATGGACACACTTGCTGCTGTAGTTTGTGACTTCGGTTCCATCCCTTCACGTTTATACGTTGTTTGAATTCATTTTTTTCTCCTCTGAATCTGCTGTATTTTGATATAATCTGGTCAATGACTAAATTATATAGATAAAGTCGGTCAGCGGCAGAGAACGTTCAGGTACTGGCTCCACTGTTGACTGGCATCCTGGGATAATATTCATTAACTACTGATCCAACTGTCTTATTTATTCTTACATGAGGATTGCAGCAATCCTCATATGGGTGATTTGTTATATTTGTTACTATATTATCTTTATGAACTGCTTGTAGGCCCCCTCTAAAAATCAGACAACAGTAAGCACAAAGATGATTTAAACTTTCAGCAATGGATGTGAAAACAGTCTATTAGTGTCAAACACATCATTCTGCACAGTGAAGCTCAAATGCATCTGTGTGGAAATAACAAAATCAAAGTAAACATGTTTGTTTCTAGAACCAGTCTGAAATAAGCTATATGCTATCGAAGTGGCCAGCTGTGATAAGAATTATAAACAGTCTTTGGGTTGCGCAACATTATTGCAAATAAAGAGGTATTTTTCCTTTAAAGTTGCCGTGACTCAAAACAGACAAGTTGATCACATAGTCATCAGTTTGAAAGGCATAAATTCTCCACGAGAACATTTCATGGGAAAACAATAGAATCTATTCCCATTTTATCCGTACAGCAAACCAAGCTATAAATAGACTGCCAGGTACACAGCAGCCAAGCACCTCCACCCCCCTCTGGGAAGCTCTACATTTGTTCCACCCTGAAGCTACTGTACACCATTTCTACCTTCTTCTGCTGCTGAGCAATTTTCTTCATGTGGACTCGTTTCTTTTTCTCTCTCAGGATCACTGCAGAAGTCACAAGAAGCATGCCTTTTCAGTATCTACGTCTTTGCACACTCCACACCCACACACTCGAACACACAGACAGACGTCCGTTCCAGTGATAAAATGATGTAAGGCATGAATTAGTGTAGGATAAATATAGGTTTTATGAAGTACCGGTCATCATTTGACTGTAGCCAACTGACAGGTTGGCAGGTGCGGCGAAAGTGCTCTCACCGCCTCCCCTCGAGCCATCCATAGTGGTGACTATGAAATATGAACAGCAGCAAATTGAGATTCATCAGGCGAGCCTGCCTTGCTCACCGAAATCTATATTCAATTTTGGAACATCTGTCACGGCAGCAGCAGGGTGAGGCACGCTAGGACTGAGAATCCCTTAAGTGTTCTGATATTATACGTAGCAGGAAAGATCTCTCTGCCTGCCCCTGTTTCTTTTTACATATTTGCACATAAACAAAGTATATTCCTGCATGGCAATGCTTGTTCTCTTTTTACATATAATTAATGGATCTGGTCCCAAATGCAAACCCACCTGCAATTTCCTAGCTCATACCAGAATAGCACATACTATTCATAATTTCATAAAATAATCAGTGCAGTTTCTTTCTGTCATTTGGCTCAAAATGACTGTTGACGCTGAAAGAGTTCTCACAGCATCTGATCTAAACTAGCTAGCTGCTAAAGTAGACTGAACATAGTCCGACACAGGCCAGGTGGAAGAGGTGTGCTTCAGACGGGTACGGATGCTCATGAACGTGCACAGGCGGGGTCATGTTCTCTCAAAAGACGTAGGTACGAGAGGTAACGGGCTCAGGCATGGGGGGCGACAATTATTCTTCGGCCCAGTAGCTTTGTACTGGGCCGAAGAAAGTGTGCGTGAGCCCTTAAAGGAGTGATTTGTAAGATGTTGAGCCACAACAGTGGCAGGTTGGGTCAGACATGAGCAAGAAAAGATCTGTATTGTACATCCTAAGAAACACAAAATGTCCATATTTGATGAGCTGGGAGACTCAACGATCCATTATCTTAGACATTAAACTGTTAGGGCTGAAAGCTTCACCTACTGAGATTATGTAAAGTAGCAGTAGTATTTATTTTGTAACAAAAGAGAATCTACAACCCACTCAAATGGGTTTGTATTACATGCAAGAGTGAGGAAACACGGACAAGACGACAAAGTGAGTGTGAAATCAATCTATATTTTATAATAGTTTGATTAAAAAGGAACCATTTGGTAATTTTCTACCAACTACAGGAGCAGAAAAGTCAAGATTTATCTGAAAGGGTGGTTACAGGCCACTACACTTATATTGAAAATCTGTCAGCGGGCTTGCAGCTAGAGTCCAGTGTCTTTGTTCAGGACACCGACATGAAATTCAACCTGTGAGTTTTCAGCTTCGAACCATCGCTACCTGGCCGCTTCCATTTGACAAAGTGCTCGTTTGATGGTTCTGTGAATGACGTTAAAAGGTGGCGAGAAACCGTGCTCACATGCTGACCTAATGTGCTTGACTCAACACATCAACGCATCTCAGTTCAACCCCGATGAAGCTGCCATGTGCTCTGTTATGACCCTGCCGTATGTGGTTTCTAAAGGGGTAACAATCTAGCGAGAAAAATTCGGGTTTCCATAAGGTCACAAAGGTCAAACTTACTAGAGTAACAGTCTAGTCTTAAAATGTATTACCCGTCCTTGTAAATGCATATGTATTTGGAAAGCCCGTTAGCAATGCCAGTGAAACTGAAGGTATATAACGGGATCCAAGCAATTTGGGATAGCCTAATAGGCAGTTTTATGTCTGCTAAGGCAATAGAGAGAACCTCCATCTGTTACTGTTTAAATGTGCAATGGCTTCCATCTTTAAGGGTTGTCGTCAGTCTGTCACTAGCCACAGAGAATTCATAATGGCCACGAGTAAAGCTCTTTATTGGGCCGTGGTGAGCAGTGAACCGTGTCAGCTGATAGGAGACTCCACTTCTCCTTTCCAAACAGTGGAGTCCAAGGAGGTGAGAATCAATAGAAATGCTTCATTTGGTTAATATGCAGTGCTGAACAATGCATGGCAGAAATAGACACTTCACGTTAGCACATCTCCACCCACTCTCTGCCTGTGCAGGCCGGTTACTAGGCCAGGTCCAGATGATTAGAAAAAGAAGCAGTATGTATGGAAGAATTTTCACATCAAATTAGTCAAATAATGAAGAGATTAGCATTCATGACAAAAGTTAAATGATAGGCATAGTAATAAAATTCATATTTCCTTCACCAAGTATACAGGTTTTACAGAACTTAAATTTTAGCCTCTCATTCAAAAGACAAGCATGACCCTGACAGATATAGAGATTTTTTTTCTGATTTAACAAATGACAGAAATGAAAAGTATGGTTTTCATTAGAGCCAGGCAATGTCATGCCACATCAAATCTCACAAAACAACTTGTGCTCTCTGTCACTCATCTCTCTGTCAAAGCAGCTACCAAAATTGGGTGAATAATTCAAAGGGAAATGTGTCAGAGGAAGGAGAGTAAGTTGATTTTTAAGGGTAGAACGTACAAAATGTAACCTAAGACGATGTATAATATAAAGAAAGCTTATTAAATGTGTCTCATTTTGACCTCAACACTAATTTTTTTTGGCCTTTAATTGACTTAGAATTCATTTACAGTCACTACACAGATCAATACAAAATATACAGACACATCCGAATGTTAAAGAAGAAGAATTTTTGTACTATGTGTGTCTATTGTATGTCATCTGTCTATATGGACATTATATATTATACTATTATCTCGATGTGTTGAGTCTGATGATCGTTACACTTATTGAGGCATCAGGGAGGTTGAAAAAAATTACATATCTGAAGCAATTATCCCTGGGGGAAAGGAGTTATATTACTGGTTTTGCAGTATTAATGGGCATTCCACTGATAGAAACTATTCAGTAGGCACTTAAATTATTCTAAGATTCTTAAAATACCCCCATCGTCTCCCCCATTATGCATGCAGAGGAGAGGCAGGAGAGGCACACTTGGTTTCCACAACCGCTTTGTATTTTGATAACATTGAGCTTCAGCCGACAGCAGATCACGATCTACGTTTACTGTTAAACTGCCACATTGACATCAAGGTTTCGAACATCTTCTTACATTACCAACATATGAAGTGAAGATGGTGTTAACATAAACATGTTCATCTTCGTAAAGGAAAATCTGGCTGACAGTTCTGTAGCCTAGTTCATGTTCAGAAATAATAGCATGTCCACGGGGTCGGGGTGAAGATGGGAGCAGTCTGTTTATAGTAAGTCAGGTTTCATTTCCAGCTAAACATGAACACTTTGTTTTTTAGGTCCGTGAAGGTTCTCAGTCATCCAGGTCATCTTGATCTCGGAGTGTTTAGTAGGAAACAACTGGACTTCTTATCTTGTTTGAAGACGTTTCGCCTCTCATCCGAAAGGCTTCTTCAGTTCTGAGGTTCAGTGTGGGAAACCCAGGTATTTAACCCCGAGTGGGTAGAGACAATCACCAATCACCAACAACGAAGATGTGTTTTGAAACCAACAGCCTCCTTTGTTGGTGAGACAATCACCAACAAAGAGGACGTGTTATGAGACTAACAGCCTCTTTGTTGGTGAGACAATCACCAACAAGGAGGACGTGTTTAGAAAAACAACAGCCTCGTCTGCGGTCGTCTGGCTAGGCATCGTGTGAGTCGTTAAGGTCACAAGAGCCCGGGTGTGAATCACTTGAGCGTGTTTGCCCCTCACCCTTGGTTCCGTGTGACACCTTGGGTTCACATGGCCCCAGGTGTGTGTGGGGGTTAAACCGCCTGGGGAGGGCTCCCAAGACAGCATTGTAGGTAGCAGACAAATGGTGTCTTAGTCCACCACCCCTGTTTAGAGAGGGTTTCTCCAAGTGGACAAAGATGGCCTCTTTTACTCCTCTTTCAAACCATCTGTCCTCTCTGTCCAGAACGTGGACATTGGAGTCCTCAAAGGAGTGATCTTTCTCCTTAAGATGCAGATGTACAGCTGAGTCCTGTCCCGATGAGGTGGCTCTCCTGTGTTGTGCCATGCGTCTGTGGAGGGGCTGTTTGGTTTCACCTATATAAAGGTCAGAGCATTGAACGGCATACACAACATTGCTGAGCTTTTTGTTTTTTAGCCAACAGTTCAGTTTTATCAGAGCCTGCTGCCGTCTCTTCCTCTCGTTCGGGGATCGCAGACGAGTTGAGGTAAAGGCTGAGTTGTGCTCCAGACATTGTTCAGCAAGTTTTTCCAGGTTTTGAGGTAATTTTTTTTTTTTTTTTTTTACTTGACAGGAAATTAAACTCGGGCTCATCAGAATTTGAAAACCTTCGCCAACCACAAAGCTAATTGGCCATCGTCTTTAGCTCTGTGATGGTCAGCTATTTGCTGTAGTCTCTCATCAGACTTGCTTCATCTGAGGAAAAAGCTTGCTCACTGTAGTTCCTGGATGAGATAATTAATCACCTTTGCATGTTTTTTGTCTTTCCAGCAGTGCAGCAAGGGCAATACTTCAAAACAGTGTGCCACATGCTTTATCCACGCCTGGTAACGATGTGTAAATCGTTCACACTATTTACGAAGGTGCTTGAAGCATTACCAAAATTTGGGCAATTCTGTATGAACAGGTTCATCAAGGCAAGAAAATTGCCTTTGTTCCTGTTCAAAGTAGAAATAATGAAGCTTAAGATAACACACACGTTGTTAAACGGTGAGACAAACTATTTAATGACGAGTTTTTACAGGCGTGAGTTAGGACCCAAGTACCGTACAAAAATCAAAACCAGTAAAGTTCAGGGCATTATTGGTACAGAGTCCAGACAAACAATGACCTGGTGGCGAACACACACAAAGTGCTGAATTAGACTGGACCTCCGGGGAGGGAGTCCGGGCAGGCAGACAGGCAGAGAGCGGAGGAAAGTCCAGAGGCAGAAGGCAGGTCTTGTTACCTGCGCAGAGACGTGGAGAACAGGTCCGTGACAGGCAGGGTCTAAGCCGAGAGATCAGCCCGGGGAAAAGGCTGGAAAGCTTTGCATGCTACGGAAAACAATGTGGCAGGGACTGAGTGTGGAGGAGCTGGTTAAAAGGAGGCTGGGCGATTGTTTGCAGCTGGGAGCAACAGGTGAGTCTGATGAGCTTAATGAGGGCAGGTAGTGTTGGAGTGGTTGCGGGGAAAACCAGAAGCCCATTGTGTCACGAGTTTCCTTTAAAGAAGCTGATCTGCTCTGTCTTCTGGACATTTAAGGGCTATTGTTTTGCTTGAATAAAACACTTGTCTGCATGAGTCTGGATTATGGTGGTACATTATTACTGTAAATGAACAGCAGAACAAGCTGCAATTGCTTCACGTGTACTCTTACTCAAATAGCTGCTCTGGGATCAGTGCAGTCTCTAAGTAGTAAAACAAAAGATTTAAAAAAAAAAAAAAGGTTGCAATAGGGAAATGAGAGGATGGGGTGAGCCAACATAGCTGCATTTCTCCTTTCAGCGGCCTGCTCACAGATTGAGTTACAAGAGTACATTACTGTCTCCCAGAGCTACCCTGGCCGCTAGCTTTATGTCCCTGTGTCCGGCTGAAAATGGCTTTGAGGGTTACAAAACAGCAAGGCTATGTCAGCTCTGTCTCTGTGTAAACAGTCAACTGCCATACACATAAATGTGATTTACCAGGAATGTGGTACTGTTTAAAAACCAAACAAGTGTCTCAGTTTTATCGCTGACTCCGTCTATAATAGAGACAAATACAGTAGAGAGGCAGGTATGTGCAGTACACATATCATGTCATGGTTGTAGATTATAATCCAAGACAACATTTGCTTCATTAACGGAATTACATTAACCACGTAATGTGGCCACTGCCTCACTGTCTCATTTGCAAATACTGTGACTGCTGATGAGCCAGTTATGATCATTATTGTAAGTTTCAGGACAACTTACAATACAAAAACGTCTGTTTGCGGTTTACAGTTGTTGCACAACAGAGTTCTCATCGGGGTCCAGTTCTAACTGAAGCACGGACATATAGCATTATGAACGTCTCCCATGATTCCTCTGACACCAGCAAACTAACTTTCACTGGTCGACCCAGTGCAAAAAGGCAAAAGTGGTGGTTTATGATCGCGATTATGATATCAATAGCAGAGTATTCGTTCCTTTCTTTACAAGTACATGTCTAACTGGGAATTTTATTTAATCAGAAATGAATTTTAATCATCAGTCTTCAACATCACAAAAAATGAAAATCTTACTTCATTACACTGAACTGAGGTTAAATACTGAGGCAAACAGGGGCAAAGTAACGGAGAGAGGTGTTTTATTGCTTTTGCCAGAAGTCAGACAGCTGGTTAATTGGCTGAGCCTTCTCCTAAGCACCAGGCCCTAACTGCACTAATGATGTCAGTCTTGATCTCTACAAAGAGGCAAGTGGCAGCAATAGCAAATAAAAATCGCTTAAGTAGCGCAATGAATGTGCAGTTGGATAGTGCGTCCTAATGGCAGCAGCATTTACAACCGCGGGACACTCGCAGGAATATGAAGGCTCTAGGACCGAATGTTGGGTAAAGAAACTGTGCAGGGACTGGAAGAAAATAACCGAGAGTGTGGTTAGAATTTACAGTAAGATCCCCTATTTTTGACAAATTTATTCCCACAAATGGAACGCCTTTCTCAAAGATTATGCACTGTTGCATGTTCACGTTGTAAGACAAGTATTTTCAAGACTTTTTAACCGACAGAAGAGTCTAATTTATTATCTATCAAGACATTCTAACAATGCATGTCAGAAATAGCTCACCCACTTGACAGCAATTCCTCTCTTGACATTCTGCACGTGGCAACTGCTTCACTTTGCCAAGCCGCTCATTATTCTGACATGTGTGAGGGGCTCACTCGGAATTCATGCCACTTTTGGACCGGGTAAAAGATGACTGAGAACTGGCTGTGTACATGCTAAAAGTGTTATGTCTGACATCTGGCTTTAATCTTTATTTGTTTATTTATTTTTTATCATATCAGTGTGTTCCCTGAACCCATTCTCATCCCAGATCATCACATACCAATGTTTTGTCATGTGCTGTCTTATCCAGATGCGCTAGCTACCCCTTTGGCGTCGTCAGAAGCACGCCAATGCAAACAGTCCCTTTGCCATCTGTGGCTGACGTGCTAAGTCTTCCCTTTAGCGTCTTACGCATCTTATCCTTTCGCACAATTTCGTATCTTGCTTTGGTTAAGGCACGACACAGTGGTGACGGATGGTTTAGCCTCCAAAATCACATGGGTAAGATGTGGAAAACATCAGTGCTGGTTGTTCAGGTTAAGCCACAAAAACTAAAGAATGTTAATGTTAGTTTGGTTCAGGAACAAAACATACTTGGTTGGGTTTAGGTCATGAGTAGTGAAGCTTTGTTTTCACTGGGATGCAGGTGAGAGTTGGGCATGTGACCCTCCTGTGTATTTGGATGAGACATAAAAATGACTTTCCTTTTTACAAAAATGCCATTTTAGAGATAAAGACATAAATTCTCAAAAATAATTTTGTAAATAAAATAAAATTCACAACAAATGTATCTGTCGTACACTTCTGCTCCTCAGACTCAAAAGAATGAACGTGTTCATACGGTAGAATGCCACAGGTAAAGCTCAAAGTGAGTCAGTTACAAAAAAAAGAAACCACAAGCTCTATAAAGCAGGAGCTTAACGTCCTGGTTAATCGTCTCTTCGTTCAAGGCAGAACAAAAACATACAAACACACCACGAATCACACAAGATCAGATGGCCTACCTGTCTCTGCCCTTAGTGTGACCTTGTTAACAGCCACTCCTGTTCGAGGGCTGCGAACGGAGCTAAATACACTTCCTCTCTTAGGAATTGTAGCTACAGCTTAGTACTGTCTTGCTCCTTAAACTCAAGCTTTCCCTAAATTGATAAATAAATAAATGAAAACGGGGGTGAATTTGTAAAAACCCAGGAGCTAACCTAACGCTCCGTGTATCTTATTACGGCGCTCCTGCGGATTGAGCAGATTATTATTTTTTTTTTTTTTCCCCATAAAACACATTAAGAGAGAATCAATTTGTCAGTGAGCAGCATAGAGGGGAGGAGGGGGGGGTGTTGTGAAGCATGGCATGGGAGTGGGGGTAGGATGTTGCACTCTGGGTATCAGGTATCTCCTGCAGTTTTCAAAGGAGACGATAATTCCTGCGTGTGGGGCCTGTGTGCAAATTAAATGGACAGACAGAAAAATGCATAATTGATCAGGCTGATGCCAAAGTGTCTCGCTCACAGCATCACGATCAGGTTTAGGTACTGGGTAAAAGCAGTGGAACCGATCTGACCCCCCTCCACTTCCCAGGCTTTCTGCTTCCTTCCTTGTTCAAATGTATACTTCATACGGTGCTGAGAAAGCTTGTTGGCAAAACCTGTACAAGGCACCATTGGCAAAAGTAAAGCACAGACACACACAGAGCGCAGGGAGAAAGAGAAATGGGGTAAAGAGACACAAAGGGCACCCGGTGTTTATTCTTCTAAGCTGAGCAGAGCAGGTGTCATTTGATTCCCTTTGTATTATGCAATGTTCACATACTACCATGAAATGTGCTCAAAACATGTACTAGGTTTAAATAATATCACTTAACTGACTCGATATTTATCTAATGTATGTCTACAGATGCTCTCAGAAGAGTTTCCATCCTTTATAAAAGCTCCAATATTATTATATAGTTTGTATGACTTTCTCAAAATATTTCAAAAAGGTCACAACAGTGAGCAGTGCATAGATATCACAAACAGTCTGCAGTTCTCTCAGCTCACCGTTCTGACTGCAACTTTTTATTCGCTCTCACTGCTTTCACTCTCATTCAAGTTTCATTTCACTTTATCATCGGGTGGACAGCATATGTCTGCTGGATGGTTAATCTAAAACCTTTTCTGAAAATGCTGGGATACTAAAAATGAAATAAGATCAAAATTGAGTCCCTCCCCCAAAGAAGAAAAGCCCCCAACATTTGGATTTTCTCTCAGATTTAGAAGAACCTGTATGTCACCTGCACTGAGACATGTCTGTCATGTGCTGTTATTAAAGCTAATAAATGAAACACTCGGGATTCAACATGCAGGAACCTCTTCAAAATCAAACACTAAATTCATCCCTCAATGCTTCTAATAAATTGCCGGCTGCTGACATGGATGTATTTGTGCTAAATGGACATTTTACAACGAAGGTCACACAGATAGCAGGTTAATGACTAGATAATTCCAAGTAGCTATAGTTATATGTATATACTTATCCACCAATCACCACGTTGTGTGTTGAGCGCTGCTGTGTATCTTTGTCTCCTTGAATGCTCAACACCTTGTTTCCACATCCTTGCCTAGCACATTCTTGTACTTTATACCGTCCCCGCTGCTCTTACGAGGGCAGGCGGCCGATTGTGTATTAAAACCATAGTCACGCAATGTGCCCTATGAACATAATCTCTCTCAAGACTCGACTGTCTTTGACACACATACTAAAACACACCGATCCCACACCGAACCTTTACACCTACCTATCAGATACCTCCGATATGTTTTCCCTTTTTCGTTCCTTTATTTCACCCGGACAACTGATCTATTCATCTTCCAGTGGGTCACCCAATTAAAGCTTTTTGGCCATGATGAAATGAACCAATTAAGCAGCAATGCACTTCTGCTTGGCCAGAGATGCATCTCTTAATGGGGGAAATTGGCTCACAAGAATGCCATGCGCCCCGCACCTCATTATGATGGCGCTATTAGGCATCACTCAAATCATCTAGAGCTCACACTAGTAAACGGCGCGTTCATCCATGCGCTTTGGTGAATCACGATGCACTTGAGTATGTGGAACAAAAGAGGAACCATCCGCCACTTGGAGATAGTCCATCTATGATGCTGGATAGCTGCAGTTAAAATTAGATTGTGTGAAATTAAGAGCATGAAAGATCATGTTTGACCTTGGGCAAAGCGAGACAGCGATAAATCAGATGATGTTGAATTGTCTCAAAAGGTGAAGCAGCAGAATGTCATGAGAAGGACTTAGAATTTCAAGCTCCATGATGCTAATAATAATGTGGCACCAAAAGAATATTATATTAGTTCCAACTCAATCAATTTTGCCCAAGTCAGCTAATGCAAATGAAAAGAAATTGTCTCCTGTTATGACTTGGTTTGCGCGTTTTAGTGAAATAAAGCAAAATTAAGCTCTGTGTTCTCAACTTCTGGTTCTTCCGGATTTCTACTGCTTCCTTTATTTTTTTTCTTTTTTGCAACACTTTGAAAATCCTCCGTATCTTCTTTCAGATAAAAAACAAACCTCTGCTCATTTCCTTATCGGTGTAGCAGTGAAGCAGTTCTTGATCATTATTCTTGTGTCGTTGCAGCTATTGTCAGCTATTGTTGTTATGGTTTTATTGTGGTAATCAAGGAGCTTCAGGTCGCTGCAATTAAACGCAAATCCGTGTCTTTTGACTTGGCCTATAAAAAAATAATTCTGATCCATTTCTCACAAGTTATAAGATAAATCCTGTCTTGACACAAGAGACGTCAAAAATATTAAATAACTGCTAATATTAACGGCTGTTTATTACTGTAATGCAGGACAGTGAAGGCTAAATCACAGCATTGTGTTTAAATCCACTTTGACTCTCAAAGTGAAGTCACATTTCTTAATTTAAAAAAATGTGTATTCTGAAATATACATTTCAGTGCAGTTGTTTGGATTTGTTTACTCGCTTCCTTGACCATGGATGCACTACATTATCCATAATTTACAGCATATGCATGATGGCCCTATAAATATTGCATTACTGAGCGGTTGGATTGCAGCCTTCATATTGAGAATGCGTTGAAAAACACATTCTCGATTTTAGATGAGAAAAAAAATATCCAAGTTTATGTACAGAGCAGACATTAAAATTGAAATACAAGTTAGTGAAACAGGTAGTCATCCAGGATGGGAATAGTCAACAAAAGTAGAATATATTCTCAAAGCATCAACACATCCATCATTTTTTTGAGACAACAATTAAGGCTACTACCCTCAGGTGTCTCGCTCATTTTGGAGTTTCCTGGAACAACATATCATGGCTCTGTGATATTATAAATCACAACTGGTGAAGAAAAAACATATCAGAGAATTGACTCGAACGCAAGTCTCACCCACTCGCAGGCCTTTGTTGCTGAAGTTACTGCCACCTGGAAACAAAGACTAAAATCTGGAAACTGATGTACTCTATTCCACCTCTTCTTTTCTAGGGTTTGAAAATAGCTGAGTCTGTTTCTCTCTGGGCAATCGGAAGGTGCGAGGGTTTGGATTAGCAGTTCGCTTTCCCCGCTCCTTGTCTCTCACCCATGGATGCAGCTTTAGGGGAGGTCAAAGCTGCTGTAGCCTCTGACAATGTCGGAAAAGACAAGAAGAAAATAAATGGATACATGAGGAGAGATTTCCTCTCTGTCTTCCTCTCACTGACTCCTCACCATGAAAATAAAAAGTGTCTCAACAGGCAACGCTGCATAATTCATTTAAGTGCTAAACCAACATCTAATATCAAAAACAAAGCTTTGGTACATTTTGAAATTCATCCTCCTCTCATGCCAGATTGTAATGGATGTATAGTTCACAGCTGGCATTTGTATCTGAGAATAAAAATACCTGTACACTTTCGGCAGTTAACTCCTTTTTATTGGATTTATTGTTGTTCAGCCTTGTGGTTATGGTGATCTTGGACAGACTTTGGAGTCCCTTCACCGTCCCTTTCTGTAAGTCTGCTGTTTGGGAACACTTAGTTTGTCTGTTACCTACAACAACAATGCACAAAGACTGGACAAAGATTGGATGAGAACTCAGTTTGTTGTTGTACTAGTCCACTCATTTGAAACGGCATTGACCCAGCTTCCCACAGCATTTAAGCCACCTCTTGCTGGCACTTCACATGAGGCCAAAGCAATAACAAACACCACCGAGCGTTGTTATTACAGTGGACAAGTGGCCGCACTGTGCTGTGGAGAACATGGGCGCATGCTGAAAGTAATCAAGCCCCCCTTGCCTGCAAGATGTTGTTAGTGCCAGCAGAGCTGCCCTCTCTGCAAACGGCATATGTACAAAATATAATATGAATATAAGTGCAGTAGAGAATTCTGGGATTTGTGGAATCAAGAGTAAACATATACATGCATCCACCTATACAACAGCTATCAACATATGTCATATACACATACATAAGGTAGATTTATCAAAACCAAAATCATAGTTTATTCATTTATTTTGTTGAGCAATTAGTTTTAATAAGAGACACTTTTTATGCATATAATTGATCCATCTGCCTCAGTACCGTTGCTCGTGTAAATAAAATAGCAAAAACTACATGACAATAATAGCCTTTTCCTGCGCCTGTTCAAATGACATATGAGATGACATGGAAAATTTAAAAATGACAATCTATTTTATGATATCCCACGAGATCACGCTTGAACACCAACAATCTATCATACACCACTCCAGAGGGTTGTGAGAGCATCGAAATATGTCACACAAGATGTTTTTACCCCATCAAAACAAACCAAGATAGGGTTGAAGGATGTACGGTATCATATGCTGAATATAATGCGACGCCCTGCACGGAATATACACTTTCAGCTTTTTAGTAAATCAAAACACTGTAAACACATTAAGCTGTGTTCACTTTTTTTTTCCCCCCTCCAACGTTCTACCCACACAGTGTTTCATGTCCCAGTTAATGTAAAATGATCTGAAACAATAACCTCGCCCTTCTTAGACCATGCTGACTCAGCTGTCTAAAGGGAGAGAGTGCTAATAAGGAAAATAAGGCGTTGAAATGAGACGAGAACGGCCAAAATAAAATAAGAGGGACAGACAGAACATCATGACTACACCGGCTACAGCTGTTTAGGTCGTGTAAGATCTGTTTAATCATATCATGGTCGTATCACGGTCATGCCATGGCAATCTAGTCTTACAATAAGGGCAAAATTATTTTCACTTGCGGAAAAATGACTGATATGCAAATGTGATCACAGAACACATCAGAAAACTAGTGTGTTCTCAAATGTCTGATCACTCTAGCAACCCGGAGTGACATTTGTCAAAAATAACTACGCTGAACCTTTGACCTAAACTTGGAGCACAGAAGGGGAACGCTATCATCCAATATTATTGGCGCATTCTTTCATGCTTTGAATGAATACAAGTCTGACTATTCACACATAAAAGAGAAATATGACTTTGAAACAAACATTTTACGATCAATTCCTTTGAATGACATTTCACATAGACACTGTCACATGCACCTATTTGTATGTGAAGGTGCATTCACTACATCAACAACAAATGAAAGTATGAGCCCGATGCATTCTCACTGCCCTGAAGGAATATATGGACAGTTTTCTGTCTTGTTTACTTTGCTGCCATATGCAGTTCTACATGAATAGAAAAGCAATGATTGCGAGACGTTTCCAAACACTTCAATCACAATAACAAAATAGGATAATTAAAATATATTACTTCCCCCCCAAGACACAAATGTGTGCAATTCACCAGACGCCTCACAGTAGACGGTTCCTCAGAAGCAGCACACCTGCAGCGGGTAGTAACCTCAGTCACTTTCTCAAGGGCATTTCAAAAGAGATGGCTATATTATGGGTAAGAACCTGTGACATTCCAATCAGGAGATGGTTTTGCTAAGTACCAAGCCATCCGTACCTGCTGCCCCTGTGTTATTAATCAAAAATATTTGACACATACAGGTTATTCAATTACCCCCGCATGCCAGTGAGAAGGGGAAGTTTCCAAGACCCCTAGGGCAGAGTAGTTCTTGTGTCAAGGACTCAAAGGCACCCAAAAGTGCGGCTAAATGGGGCAGCACAACAGCTGGCTTTTCTCAGCAGTGATTTCAATAAATATATGATGGTGGTTTAGTATCTGGCGTAACACACACACACATAGTTTGGCAGTGTTGCGCGGTTTTGTCATCACAATAGCTATTGTCTGAGACAAACAAAGACGTGAACACATTAGCACATACATTGGTAGAGATGGTAGAAATGCAGCTGAATAGGAGTGCAAGATGCCTGCTGCTCAACCACAAGCCAGTGGATCTGGACTCGAACATATGGACATGATTCAGTTGAAATGGGAAACAAAACACTGGATGTCTTTTTTTTTTATAACATAATGTGGCAGCTACATCCTGAATGTTTGCTGAAAAATAATTTTGCAACTCTGGGCTTGGTGTTAAACTAAAGTAGCATATGTTCTCAAATGGATTTTACTGCCCGAGGAATATCATAACCACACCAGTGCAAATATTTTTTTACTTATAGAACCTCGTGTTTAAGCTTCGGATGTATTGTAGGTTTCTTTTAGGATACCTTTTAAAATCGAACACTTCTGTATTTTATTAAAATTGCTGCAACACCAAAATTTGCTTTAATGATCTCATTAATGTACTGTGTCTGCTCTTCTTCGTCTGAATGCATTTATGATTTCTACTGAGTCAAAATGATGTTTCCTAGTAAATTGCTGTACTGTGGATAAACAGCATTTATCAAGAATACTTCAATTGTCTTGCAGAAAAATCAAACGATCAGGCAGCATCAACAGTTTAGGCCTTCAAGTTATTAGTTGCTCAACTGAAATCTGTTTGGATTTAATAGAAATTATAATAGAAATTGTGCGCACTGACTTGCGATTTGTTATAATGTAAGAGCCGGGTTGTCTCTGGTTCAAACCTGTAGCAGGAATTCATGCTTTCATGCTATGATGGATGTAATTGTCTGCAAACCGCCTTCATTTCCATTTAATGGTTTGTAATTAGAGATGTCGAGCTGCAACTTTATCATCTGGAATAGTGAAAAAGTGCTTTATCTTTTGTATTTTTTGCTCATTTTTCACGCACATAGGCGTCATGTTTACTAATGAAAAGTGACACAATGCCACCCTGTTAATTGGATGTAGAAGTGGAAACCATTAAGGCCTTGTTTTCTTCCTGGTCCGTCTTTAAAGGGGGTTTGCTGAGAGGAATGAGGTATGCAGAGCAATTCTGCAGTTCTACCTAAACTAAAGTTGAGAAAATGTATAATTATCAAAGTCAACGAAAATTGGGGGAACAAAAGTTATTATACCTTTAAACGAATACAAATCATCGTCAGTGTTGTTGAAAGAAAAAGACATTTAAAACTCCAGACTCCAAATACGAGATATTTTCATGTTAACATCAGCAAACAATGTCTGCTTCTGTTAAGTGTAAATAATTTATTAATTTATATATTTTGCAGTATTGCTGTTGAACCTGATTCAACTAAAAATTACCTAAACTAAATGATTTAACAATTGCACTTGCAGAAGTATACACTCCTATAATTAGGTGCTCAAATATGTAATTGAACACATACAAAATGTAAACGTAAACTGATGTTTATATCTGAATAATTGTGAATGCAAATTAAAACCTCAAACGGCTGATATGTCTAAAGAATTTGAAAAGCAAATTTGCTCAAAGTAACTGATAAAACGAAAAATGTAGACAAAAGTAATGTTTTGATATCAAACTTTTCTAAAAAAGTAATACATTTGTACAACTTTTTTTTTTTTTTTTTAACTCCTTTTTAGTTCAACGCAGTATAGACGTGAAAATATATATAGTCCTTTAATCTACACAACAGCCGGAATTCATTCTGAAGAGGATTTTGTTCTTGAAATGACCACAGAGTTCTGTGCTGCACTACTCCGACTGAATTTGAATTTTAAATCAGACCTCAGTTATATGGACACACAGCTGCCCGAGAGGAAAAATAGGAGGAGGAAAAAAAAAAATAAAATCAAAGGGATTCATCACTGACCCCAATTTTCCAAGGCTACTTCATAATTCAGTTTGATCTGAATGCATTTTCCTTGCCTTCATGGCAAACCCCAGTGATTTGCTGCAGAATTACAGTCAGTACTAATGAGAATTGTACGACTGAAACTCCTCCAAAGCCCTTCCTATACAATAAGAAGACCCGTTTTTGCAGGCTATTTCTTTATGCTAATGTGCCTTGTAAATTGTAAATGTACAACGGGCACATGAAACAATAGGATGAAACAAAAAGAAAGTGTGCCTCAAATTAGATGGCAACTTTCAAAACAGTAATGAAGGTCTTTTCAAATATTTTATAAATCCTTTATGAGCAAATATGCTATGCAGAGTTTAGCAAGAGGATTGAGCAGTATTTGGAGAGCTCTCAGTGTGTGGACAGACTGGTTTACCTTTTGTTATTTACTGTATGAATTAACTCATGAATCATTCAAAAATCATCTATGCAGGAGCAGGACCGACACACAAATAAATAATATGTGTCTGCCGGGCCTTTGGGTATGAGGATCTTGCAAAGTTAGATTTATCTTTTCAGGCTCTCTTTCACAAACTCCAAAAACTGTTGGGCTATGCCTCCTTAAATCCTCGAGGCACACACAAACATCGGTGGCGCTCTGTTTCTATGTCTGCAATACCATGGCAACGGGAAGCAAATGTGACCATGAGATGTGTTCCAGTAGATGGCAAACTCAAAAGCATAGCCCTTCAAGGACTTGGAGCAAACAAGCACATATGTCTAATGGAGTGTAACCTCTGGTACTGACACACTGTCAGATTTAGATAGGACATTTTTATACAATGAGTGAAATGTAGTTAAAAGCTTTTGAAATACGTATGAGCTCCTTGTTAGTCACCATTAATATCTTTAAAGAAACTGTGTGTAATATATTTAATATTACATGTTCTCTGATTGATTTATTTCTCATTGAGGTTATTGCTTATTTGAATAAGTGGGGCTTTTATTTCTGGAAGACTGGGACTGTTTGATTGTGTCCTGATTAGATTTGTATTCCGATTCTATTCTCTTATTGTGAATACCATTTATTATAGCAATTTTCATTGTCTCCTTAAACAAGAAAATAAAATGAAATTATACACTTTTGAAGTAACAAATATGAATTTGGTACACGTGAGGCACTTAGAACAGGCAAATCTATCCAAAACCGCAGACTGAACACTTGAAGCTTGAAGGAGACACAAGACCGCCCACAGAGGGCGAGTGGGGATTTTTTATTTTTATTTTTAATATTTGTTTGTTTGTTTGTTTGCTCATGATCATTTGGCATTGCATAGCAGAGGATAACTTACTCTTCCGGAAACAACTTCCATCAGCTTTGGCTCTCTGACTGACAAACTAATGTCCTCTAATTAAAAAAACAAAAAAACAAACGCAGGCAAACTCAACCGTTATATGACTCAAAGTGATGCATTGATTATTGTTTTTAGTTATTAAAGGCCTTCAGCTTATAAGTAGATGATGTATTTCATTTCTGCTGAACGACAGGATTTTCTACTCATCGGAGTTTAATGATTTTTTTTGCCAAAACCGTGTTGCTTGCTGTCCATATATCAATTCTCTGTTGAGTGATTTTGACATGTACCATAGGAGTGGATAAAAGACGTGTCAAGCTGGGACCTTAACCAGGACAAGATTAACACGACTGTCAGTGATTTGATTCAGTATTTTGCATATCAGAGCAGAGAAGACACGCATACTTAAATCAAAGTGCTGAGAAAAATTGGGAAAAAAAAAAATAAAAAAGTAGGCTATTCTTTAAAAAAATATATAAATAAAAACACATATAATGGGTCTATTGAGCGACCCCTGAATAATGTTTGGCATGTTAATTATGCCGATTATGTTGATTCATAAGAATTTACAATAGTTCATCTTCAAGTTCATTTTGATTAATTCTGCTTGATGACTTTTCAAAGAGGCGAAGTGAACTTGGAGGTCCTCCCACAGGTCAGGGTCGCTGCTTGCTCCCTATTGCCTCCTAAATCATTCTTTTCTTTTGCTGAAGGGCAGCAAGGTTAAGCAGGTTCCACAGAGCAAATAAATAATGAATTGAATAAGGGTAATTAAGAAAGCACATCAGTAGAGCACCACATGACCTCCCAGCCCCATGCAAGGCCCCTGGCTTGAAACCCCCTTGCAAGCTTTTTTCTTCATGCCTCCTCTTACAACTCTAATTTTAGATGTTTTTCATTATTGAAGAACAAATGATACCAAATCATCTTGGCATCTACAAACAAACTGCAGTGATTTATCACTATTAGTCTTTCTCGTCCAATTAATTGCATTTTCTTGATGTTGACTCTCAGAGGTGAATCCGTTGCACTGCGGTACAAAATGTCAAGACAAAGCTTAATAGTCATCCCACGGGTCTTGTAGTATTGATTCAGTTGAAGAGCCATGCTACAAGCAACATATTAGAGTGTACCGAAAGGAAAGATAATCCCCAAATAACAATGCCAAAAGCATGATTACTAAATCCATTTCTTCAAGGCTCAGAGAGCTTTACTTGGCTAATTGATCCCTGAGTATCTGCAAATCTTCACACAAGAGTATCTTTTAAAAATAAATGCATTGTTAAAAAAATAACTGGATATGGCTGGAAATAGTCACAAAGAATTTAAACGAAATGCTTCTGCATTAGGCATTCAATTTTCCTCAAGCTTCCTCAGTAACAGGTTAGTCCAGCCGTCAAAAACGTCATCAGAGGTTGGTCTATTGGATGGATTTCAGCAATCAGCCACTGACTTTGTGTAATGGACATTAATGGGATCTCATTCACTTAATAGTTCTAGTATATTATAATCTACATATACTTGGCATGTGGAGTAAACATTTCCAGAACAGCACTTCCAAGAGTCATGTTGAGAACTACTTGTTGGTTTCAGAATGCTCAACAAACATTTGATACCTGTTTTAAAATGCAAAGCACCAGAATTGCAATGAGACGCTCAGTATTTCCCATTACAGCAGTAGCCAGATAGCAGTACATTAACCCACTTGATGTTGCTCGAACTCATGCAATGCCTCGATGCTCAAAGTCAGCCCCTACTTTGTCACAGCAGGTTTCATAAACTTCAAGCCAGCTGACTCTTGACTCACACCTGATGGAGTGTGGCTTCAGCATTCAAAGCTCTTTGTTGCCAATTCAAATTGTGATTAAATGACAATTAGATCTGGTTAACCGCCCTTGATGCAAATTAATCTCCACAAAGCAGCAGGTTAAATCTGTATATTTACAAGTGGCCCAGATGGACCAGGGAGCCATGACATAGATGTGTGTCAATAAGAAAAGAGCGACACGGGATGATTTCTGTAAGCAGGTCTGTATATGAATGCAGAAACTGCAGGCAGGGACAAGACTTTTTGAAAGTGTTAATGTAGCATTGACCAACCGGGTTTTGAGTGAAATTGTGTTGTGGCTTGTTTGTTGAGTCTCTGGCACATGCATCTCACATCCTGCTGTGGAGGAACCATTGTTTCTCCACCACAAGTCACCAGATTGTTCCGCCAGTCACAGTGGCACGCTCTTTCGGAGGGTTACGTTTCTAGGTTTGTCTTTTCCTTGCCTGCTCTTGAAACTTCATCCAGCACAGATCGCTTTGAGCCACAGCCTTATCCTACGCTGGACTTTCATTCTGCTCGCTCAAAGGCCTGAAACCCATCACTGGGTCTTTAAACATAAACCCCTTATAATTGCTCGCCTTTGACCGTGTCTGAACTCACGTAAGGTGCAGCCCAGTTAGAGGGCATAAAAGGTAAAAACAGTGGTGGAAATTAAATCTTGTCACCCATCAGTTAATAACTGAAGGTGATTTAACTTTACATTAACTTTTTTAAAAAACTGTATCTGCTGTCTTTCTCTCCAACTCCAACAAAACGAAAGAGAGAAGGAGATGGAGGAGAAAAAACCCAACATGAAATAGGCTCATGTGTGCTTTTGCCTTAGAGACATGGCACAAGTAGCCAAGATATTTCACGGACGAACAGTGAAAATGCACATCAACAACCGTGTCGATCAATATCTCAATGCGTGATGCTTGTGTTATAGAGCTTTCCCAACGAAAGGGTAAAATTCTTAAAATACTGTCCATCCCAAGCAGCAAAATTCCATGAAGGAAATAAAGAAATTCATATAGAATATATAGTAAAAGCAGGGATCTGTTCACAAGCCCACTTGTAATTTAGACAGAGAAGGAAAGGAATATTCAGTGTTGTGTATACTAGACTCAAATCAGACAAGTTTATGTTTTCCAGACGCTACACTCGCATCAGATTATTCAAAAATGGCCTCCAGTGATCATTGCTGTGTACCTGTTGTGCGTTCTAAATTGTATGAAAGCATTTCGAGGCCTCTTTCCTCTGGCTGTCTGGCTGTGACATCTTTCCAGGATGGAGTTCAGCAGACATGAACGAATGGTTTCTGTGAAAGCGAGCTCTATCTGTTGTCTTCCTTCCTGTTGACCCTGATCCCTGACAAACACCCAGAGGACAGAATATTGTACAGAATATTTTTACTTGACATTTTTAAGAGGATCATGGGAGTCGTGTGAAAAGCCAAAGCTAAGGTGTGAAGGCACTGTTAAAATTTTTATAATGTTATATCATTTTTTTTCCCCTTCATACCTCATTTAATTATTTAAAAACACCAAAATAAACTTTCAGGAACGTTTTATGAAGTCTTAAGAGCCACAGAAAAAAGTTAAATCTTACTCAAAAAAAAAAAAAATGCCAATGATCACTCTGATGATATGATAAAGTTAGAAAAGAAAAAAGAATCCTATACAGTAACCAACAATGGGAAACTGCAGAGTATAAATGGCATGTTTTGCTTTTACTGACAACAGACTCAACAGAGAAAACAATGATTGAGGGGCAAACTGACAAGTCTAAAAAAAAAAATATTTGAAAATAGAGAGACATGTCAGTAAATCAATGAAAGAAAACACTTTACAATGCTCAGTTTATGTTCCTTTTACTGCAGGTATGTGGCAATGCCACTATTTCCATAGGTCTGATAAAGACATCACAACCAGAATCAGTTGGCACACACATCCCTCCCACTCTGTGCAATACATTTCCACAGTGTTGACTCCGCTTGGCAGCAGTGATCAAATCCCTTTTCAGTGCAGAGGGGAACGTGTGGGCGATTCCACTTTAGCAAGGAATGGCCAGATGAAAGTGTGCAAACATGCTTTTGTTGCTGGAAGTGCATCCCCTGCACAGAAAGAAATGCCACTAATTTCAAGGGTGAATCATTGCAATCAGAATTCATTATGGCAGCATTGTACACGAGAAAGCATACTTTCAGGTTCAACGGTATAATAGACGATTATGTAACGCGAGCACATGGTTTGCAGATGCTAGCGCTTTAAGGCAAAGCACCCTGTGCTCTTACCCTGAAAACAACAAATGATTTGCAATGCAAATAAAGGGAGGAGCACATGTATGTATGTATGTTAAAAACATGCTGATGGATGTTGAATTTGATGTTGATTGCAAGTCACTTTTATGATGGCCTACTGTCTGACGCCAGTTATAAAATCTAAAAGAGAGGTCCCTCTTTTATATATTTGTCTATAGCTTATATGTATACATTTCTGCTTTCACTCAGGGGGTCATGACCTACGCATCATCCCATGGTGATAGGTATTAATTATGTATTTATTTGTGTATATATATATATATCTTTAAAATTGGTTTTGCATGCAGTATTTTTACCCACTAACCACGTGATGTATCATGTGACTGCCTTCATATGATGGCGCTGTCAGGTACCAGGTCTGGAGGATCCAATAATGCAGAGGCTACAGGGGGCGTTCTTAAAATCGGTAGTCGTTTTTATTCACGGAGGTCAAAACCAGGAAGTCGAGTGATGCAACGGTACAGATTAGGGTAAGGCAAACTCAGGGATTGGGAAACAAAAACAGGATCAAGACACTAGGAACTCACGGAGAATAAACGCTGGACTGCTCACGGGGAAGATAAGACAATCTGGCCAAGGAGGAAGGGAACACGGGGTTTAAATACACGAGGGAGAGCTAGTCAATTGGACACAGGTGGGACGCGTTAGGGAGAGGGACTAATCAGACACACGTGAGGGACAACGCTTGACAGGACATGGGGAGTAAGACACAGACAGAACTTCAAAACCGAATGACCCTAACAGACTTCAAAGTAAAACAGGAAACACTGAATGACCCTAACAGACAGACACTTGACACTAGCAGGCCCCGACAGGTGTGATACTTGTTTTTGGGTCTATTGCCCAAAACATCACCGGGGTGCATTCATTCGCTGGGAAATTTGAGTCTTTCCGTCTTCCTTTATTCTGAAGTGATTCTTTACATACATCAAAAAAATGCTAAATGCTAAATATTCAAGAAACATTAACTTGATAGACTGTTGTTGCTGTCATCAGATGTACGGGTGTCTGGGAGATTCTCAGAGCTGTCATTACCAAATTCTTTTATTCTTAATTGCATTCTTTGTAATTGCCAAAAAAAAAAAAAAAAAAAAGTTTATTTTGAAATGAGGACATCTCTCCAAGAGATGAAATTTTGAAATAAAGATTTGGACCACATTTGTAGACGACTCCCACATCATGGGAGTGTGAAGTACTGAGGATTAAACTGTGAGAGAAAATCTCAATTCCATCTTTAAGGCTAATGTGTGTCTACATTTATCTGTTTGCAGGAACTGCTGTATCATGTTACTTTTTCCCTAAAAGGCAGCAACATTTCAATCGTTTTCCGTTTCCTTTGCAGTATTATAGCTAATGGTCACTTAAAATGGGATTCAGAAATGAAATGACTTGACTAACTTCCTGATCATTAAAGGACAATTGCTGTGTTCTTCAACCCAAGCCTTAATTCCTGGTCTATGGGGGTTGATCATTTCACAAAATACTTTTTTTTTTTTTTTTTTAAATTACCCATCAGCTCAACAAGGCTTTCCAATAAAACAGCACAGAACAGAGATCAGATAGAATCGTTCTAATTTAGTTCCACTGTTGTGACTGTCTTGAGAACTTGACAGCGTCAAGTCTTGGTCAGGTGATGGGTCTCTGAACTGACCAAGGCTCACGAGAGGCGAAGGTTGAGCTCTGGCTCTCGGCCGATGATGGACATTGTCAGAAGTCTTCTCGTTTTCTGTAAGCTCCATAAAAGAAGACGGCGAGGTTGGGAGTTTTACACAGAGTAGAAGGGATTTGGATTGTTTGAAAAGACATCCTGCAAATGTGACAAAACAACGAGGACGGAACGACGACAATGACAGGTTGTTCCCGGAGCTTTGACTCAGCAACGCGCTGACACTTGGATGGATGAGGATTTTTGAAAGTATGCCTTTGCGAGCACGAAGATGGATCGTGAAGATAATAGTTGTCAAGATGAGATAATTAGTATTTATATAAATACAACATTTTATCATCAATCTCAACACAGGATGATGTCTGTGAGGGGAAAAATATTGAAATACATATACACATTTCCTGACTGGTTCAGATGCATGTAATCACATTCATGCAGATGGCATATTATGAGAGCAGTGACATGCATCTTCTAAACATTCGCATTACCAAGCAGATGGGACTCAGATGCACAGTTTTATGCAAACCTGAACTGTAGTGGGATGTTGTGAAGGTTCATAATCATGCATTAAAAAATGTGTGGAAAACGGAATGAGTGTTGCGCTCCACAAAAAGAGAAAATAATCTCATTCAGTTGTTACAAAAGATCATACACTGTTCTGGGGTTGGAATGCTGTTTAAAACGTGCTCTAAAGAGAATATAATAATTGATTTGATTATAATTTGAGTATACACTCAGGTTGAAACAGCAAAGATGATATATTAGATGTTTTACCTTTTGTAACTGCATAGTTTTTTGGGGTTTTTTTTTTTTTAATCATTTTTCATTTAATGCCACAGCAACATGTCCCAGAAGTCGGTGCAATAAAAGACGGGGAAGTTGTAGAATCTTTAAAGAGCACTTGTATGGAGTGTTTTACAGGTAAACAGGTTATTGTTTTTTAACACGACTTGAGATGAAAGGGGCTTTTTCACTCATTTGCAAGCAAATGTGTCAGGGCAGAACATGATTCCATTTTAGCTTCCACGTGTTTCACATTCATAAAAAAATATCGCTTGCAAATGAAAGTGTTATGTTTGTATTTACATGGTTAGCATCATCCCAACTTTTTGGAATTTATGCTGTAGTATTATTGTTGTGCATTGTTGTACATATTTTAGTAAACATAAAAAAACTTCAAGTTTCAATGTACAAATCTAAACCTAATCACCAAAGTCCTGCTCATCAGCTGAAAGTGAGCACACTCCCTTAACAAGCCAACTGAAGAGTAATTAACAGATGGGAAATCTGCCTGTGGTGTATTTTCAACAGGAACTTTTCATGTACATTTAATTACCGACAACTTTTTCTGCTATTACTTGCGTTTCAGTTTGAGCAGATTTTCTCTGGAATATGTAGGTCTGCTGTGTCCTCCAGAGATGACTGCAGTGTTGCCTCCAATCAGAAAGCTTTGTTCACAGTCTTATTACTTGTCCTCTACAGCTTGCAGTTTTTTTGTTTTGTTTTTTGTTTTTTACAGCATCCCAAACCAGTCTAAACCATTGTTTTTAGCTCTGAAATGCAGCTTCATCCCAGTAATAGATCCCATATTTCTTCAGCAGCTTTTAAATCTAGTCTTCGATTTCTTTTAAAGCTGAATATTTATCCCGATTTGTAGCAGCGGTGGAAGAATTTAACACAGCTATTTGGCATTAATCTTATTCAAAAGCCCTTTTTACGCAGATATTGCAAATTTGCGGCAACAACGAACCCTCTCTAAAGCATCTTTGTTTAAAGAGATGACACACAACGCCGCTGTAATGCCATCACCCGGTGTGATTCTAGACAGAGAGGCAGTGTTCACTAATTAAAATGGGCCAGACGAGCTTCACAGCAGCATCAGAATGTGACAGTCTCCATGTGCCAGGAGCAGAGCTTTCTAAACAATGGAATAACATGGTAATGACAGTGTTTTACCATTCTTGTTATGTGGCTGACAGCTGACTGCTGCTAGCTGCTTTTAAATCTCACTGTTGTGGGTCACACACAGCAAAACGTCAAAGCCTCGCCTCAGCGTTCCATCGCGCCGGCTCTCTCCGTTTATAGTTGATTTGGTGCTTGGTCACTACGTCTGCTGCCGTTTCAAAGGGGGAACACCTTTGACAATCCCATTATACCTCAGTCATGTTTACAGAGACCAGTGAGACTCATCAGAGGCATCCCACTATGCTTCTTCTTCTTCTTCTTCTTCTTACCCATACAGATATTTAATGGATAGCAAACAGTACTTGCCCCCAGATCAAGATTGATATATGTTAAATACAGGTTGATATATTCGTTCCATCCTGAGGATTTACACATACCAAAAGTTAATAACATGTATAAAACCAGGACGCATAGAAAATATCCATAGTAAAATGTGTATATGCATATTTATTTCATATACTTTAATCATGATTTTTTTATATGCATTTATTTATTATAGGTCCATTATATACTTTTAATTCATACATGCAAGGTTAATTAATTTAAGTCAATTTCCATTTGTTCGCCTATTGAGAATTTACAAACATTTGATATATTTGTTTTCATGGCTTCACAGTTTTTCCGGCAATTAGAATGAACCACTGCTTGTGTTAAAAACTGCCAAATAGAATATAAAACACAACATACTACCAATGTGCAATAGATCGAGCAGATCATAGCAACTTGGACCAGGCAATACGCTACAAGGGAAGTTGCTGAGAGACAGCAGAATCCTGGATCACTAACAACACAGAAACAGCTCCTTCGACAGTTTTCATGCTGAGTTTGTTTGTTTTTGCCTGAACCGGAGGTCAGTCTCGCCCTTGGACCCCACCGCTCTGCCTTAAGACTAGTTTACTGCTGTTGCAATTGATGGTACGATGCTTTCACCATCAAACCTTGGCTTCAAGGAAACAAATGCATCTGTGGGGAGAAAATGAATGCACTGAATGGACTAGTAATTAGGCTTTCCTGTTTTTCTCTGCTTTTACATTGTGAAGCCATCCTAACTACAATCAATTGCTCAAACCCTGATTAATGGCTGATTACCAATTCATTGATTTTTTTTTCTTCTTACATTTATTCCTT
>KV751331.1:4939511-4982270 GCA_001698575.1 Mola mola | reverse complement strand
TAAGTTGTATAATTCAGCCAAAGTCTTAAAAACATCCCAAACTGACATGTCTGGACACTGCCTGACACCCGGCCCGTACCTTGCTGATATACAACACTTTGTCGGACAAATACTCAGTGGTTTCTCATCAGTGAAGAGATTTCCGAACGAAGATGAGTCAACTAGTTTTTAATCTTTTCTCTATGAGAAGCCGTGGGAGATTTCAGCGCATTCCCAAACCATGTGTGCCCATGGGACAATGGAGAGCTAATCTGGTTCTAATCTTGGACAAGATGAACACAAACAGGCATTTTTCTGCTCCAAACCAATAATGCAATATTTGCAAAAGTTTTGCTAGTTTATTATTAGTAAATCCAGGAATTAGACGAGACGTTTGTAAATCCCCCCCCAGCTCTGTGCTGTGACCTAAAAATGGCTAGTAGCAGCTAATAAAACTTTAGTTTCACACCTAATACACACTTGTAACTAATTCATAGTGTTACCATATTGTTTAGTTTTTTTTTTTTAATATGTAATACATTTATTAGTTTTGTCCCGCCGTGTCTTATTATTTGGCTTATTTCTAAGTAGAGTATACAAAGAACTGTCTCTTTGATTCTCTGTCTTGCCTTGCCTGCATGCCTTATGCAGAACATTTAGCTGAGGGAAGTGATTTAAAACCACCGGCCTGAAGCCCTCACACATGCCACACAAGCAAAAATGACACGAGACTGTGAACCCTTAATGTGATAGCACATGCCACTAAATCCACAGTTACATGGACCCCTCCCTCAGGGCCGACCCGTGGTAAACCACAGTGGGTAAAACAAGACTAAGACAAGCTTCAGGAATGAACAACCAGAAATATCTCAGATAATGAAACCAGCGGCGGATGTGCTGTCCTCTGCAGTCTATTGTGTTTAGAACAACAACTCTTCTTTGACTGCATAATCCTCAGCAGTCGGCTAAACTGATTATTCTTCCCATTCTTAACCGCTGGTTAAGAATGGGAAAATGTTAAGCAGAAATGTTAAGCAGAATCTTGCCGTCTGCATTCTCCCAGCCAACTGGACATTTGTGTGTAGAAAAGGATCTGAAGCCAGGTACTGAGAAGGGATTGCATATGATCAAAAAGGATTTCATGGAAGCAGAGTGAGACAAAAAGACTTATGGAAATATAGCGCCGCATTGTGCTGGATGACTTAATTTTGCCGAGCCAGTCCACATGTGGTTGTTTGAGTGTGGACAGGGTTTAGGGAGCGATCCAGACAGCAGTGAATTCCAGCTGAAGGAAAGGAGTTGCTGTGAAGAATGTCAAACACTGAGCAAGCCAAAAGGACCCCAAGAGCTGTCTCTAAACACGGGGGGCTAAAAGGCGACAGTAGAATTAACATATTTGACAGCTCGTTTTGTGCATGCTGCTCCACATTAGCATCTTTGCTGAAATTTTGAGTTTTTTGCCTCCCGTAACGGCTAATGTTGGGTTGGGTAAATGTTGGGTAACACTGGTCAACACTGGAAGGGCAGACATGAGATTTGTATTACATAAAAAGTTGGAGGAGGTCAAGAAACCATTTTGTTATTCGTTAACGTTTTTTTTTTTTAGAATTTTCCTAAAGCTATCTCACATTGCCCGCATTAGGAGGGAAATCTGTCTCCATTTTTTTTTTTTAAAACTTGTGCATCTCACACTAAATCAGACCTGCAAAGCAGAGATTTTAGCAGACTCCTTCTTTACTTCTTTACTGAATGGAAAAAAGAGGGTTTTCATTACTGGCCCCAATTCCTCTTTTAATCGAGATACTGGTCACTTTAGTCAGACGCTTAACCTCGAGAACTTTGATCAGCCAGCCAGTTCACAGCAGATTTTCACTGACAACTGGAACCTCGTTTGAAATCATTTCTCCTTTAATAGAAGTGCTGGAATTGTGTCACACTTCCTGAGTTGAGCAGAATCTTTTAAATCTCTTAGAACTATTGGTTGTGGTGCACGACTTGCTGTCGTTTTCAAAGTCTTTAAATGAACTGCTCAAAGTAAGTCCTATCCCCTCCTTTCCACATATGGTTTACTGTAATATCTCAATTTTCTGATCTTGTTTCTTAAACTTTGCTGACAAACATAACATAAACGTGGCCATAATTTATATTCAATTGTACTCTGAGTCTGACTGTCCTCTCTCTCATCTCTGAGGAGGCTGTTAATTTTGTCCACTGCCCCGTCAGTCCATGTCCATTCACGATCAACCCCTGACCCCATTGACCCAAAGTTGTTTACCCCTAACTCCACGAGTATCTCTTAATCTCTTAAAATATGCTGAGTTTTCTGCTTTAAATAACTGACAAATGAAGAAAGAAAGTTCGCTGCACATTTTTTTTTTTTTTTTTGTGGTTTTGTTCGTCTCTCAGCTGAACTTATTCCGGTACAACAGCTATCAGACGGTCGCCTCTAGAGGTTAAAATGATCATTTTAGACACTATGGACCAAGGGTAGCCGATTAACTTTTAGATCTATCTATTCAACACGATACATAGGCATTTTAAATTAGTTTAATACAGATGTTTCTTTCACTTTTGAACATTTTAACCTAAAATCCTGGTAGTTGCACACCGTAATTGTTAGAAGGAAGGCTGTTCCATCTTTGAAATTATACGCAAACACTGCATTATAGAAAGTAGTTGTCTATTAACAATTAAATCAATTAATATATAAGCTGCTTGTTGCAGATGTAAAATAGCGTTCCATAGGTTCTCCCATCTGGTAAAGTTAATGAGCATTTTCTTGCAGGATGAACCCACATTATTCACTCAGTAACTTTAGAACTGATATTTCACTATATTTGGATAAGTGAAATGATATACATACACAGTCAATGCATAGTATACTAACATCCAGAAGGTGTGTGGGCACAATAAGAAACTGTATCTAAGTTCATGCAAAGCAATTAGCATAGAAAAAAAGAGGAAAAACAACACATTAGTTTCATAGACTGCACCATAGCCCTCATCTAGACGCGAAGGGCAAGATTTGTCCATTTTCCCCCCCTTTAGTCCGTAAAGCATTTTCTACTTCAGAAAATCAGTTTTAGTCTTGTGAAAATGTAATTTCATGGGTGGCAATGATACTGATGGGACAATAAGAACTATGCTATTTCTCAAAAAATTCTGTGTGTGACAACTCGATTTGTATAATAGCACTGTGTGTAATGATATGTTTCTTTCTTCTCAGATAAGATAAGATGTAACTTTATTGATCTGCCTCGGGAGAAATTCAGGTTGACACAGCAGGGTAAAAAGTACCAAAATAAGTCAACACACAGCATAAGTAAAGATAAATAAAAACTAAAATACTAAAAATTAAAAAATAGACTAAGTATTATGTACAATCTGGCCTCTGTGTATAAAATATGCAAAGTGCAATGTTCCTGAGATTTATAAATAGATAGTGTGTATATGAAAAAAGGGAAACAACTGCATCTTTCTCACAAAAAAATAAACAATAAATTCAGCATGACATTTTGCATGCGTGTCACTGTGTGCTCATTACTGCGATGACTAATTCTCGATCTAAGTGCCTTAGCAAATGTCTGCTTCGACTCTGCCCATCTGTGTGACCCATTAACAATCATGCATATCTACTCTATCACATCTTTTTCATGCAAAAAGATACAATTTGTGCATGCCCTCGGGAACCTCCCATTACTTTATTTTATTCGACTTACTGAATGTTTCTTTAATTTAACAACTGACAAGATGACTCGGTCACTCAATGAAACAGAAGTGCTCATGCAATAAATGCACTCCTGTGGCTCATCAAACCAAGATGTATTTTGTTTACTAGTAAAACTAAAGAGCACCCAGCGATGTGATAATGTAATTTCCACTTTCGTATGAAAACAGTATTGTAGTATTTTGACTTTGTTGTACGTTATTATTAAGTGTTTCATTACAATAATTCGTGTCATGTAAAGATGAGAAAATAGGCTCCGGTGCCCAGGAATCCTGCACAGGATTAATATAGACATCATGCAGGTAACACTTTAGTATTAAGTGTACATTTAATACAAATTGGTATTTCACAACATAGCTGACTCTTTCTAGATATCATTTGTAAAGGCAATTTTAAAAACAGAAGTTAAATCAAAACAATGACATTGGATAATGAAACCAGTTCTCTGTAAGCCCCAGCTGTCAAAGAGGACAGTCCAATCAAACGGTCTCTGCTCAAACATTCATCTCACAGATATAAATCTTGGTGGTGTTAGCAGAAACGGACAGATTCCATCTGTGTCTGATTTCTTTGGCTTCCATCTAGGTATTTGCTTGCTACGCTCGCAGTCGCAGTGCTGCGTGTTACAAACGAGGACAGCGCCAAGTGTGACTCAAAGTTTCTGGTCCTTATGCAACAAGATACCAAATGAGTCTTGATCGTGTGTAAACAATATTTAAAGTTTTCTAGAAAGACACAGTTGCTGTCATCCTAACTGGAAACCAACTGCCTATCATCAAAGGCAAGGAACATTCTTTTCCCCATGACATGACTGATACATTTGTCTCCCGTTCATTCTGTACCAAGTTAGTCCCACATAAAGCTGACCTTATATAAGATATGTCATTCCATTTGAGAAATAGAACTGTCACTTAAATTGGTAAATAAATTGGTATTATCAAACATGGCGTGGCTCATTTAAATACGTTGTGCTTCCTTCCTGACTTTGCATGAATTACATTATAGTAGCAGAAATGTGAAAACTCAGCTGGAAAAAAAAGCAAGCTTTGAGCCAATGATGGATTTGGTACCATGACTGTTCTGACATTACCGATAGTATTCACAGTTTGCAAAAGCCTCCGGTAATTTGTAAAAGTTGCCGGAAGAACACGTTCTCCTGGCCGTGTGAAAAGGTTGCTAATGTACTTTGTTGGCAAACAATTATATTGGTGGACTGGCCTTTTGAGGGGCAATTGCAGCTTGATTAGGATTTAGACTTACGGAACAATGTCCTTTCTCTCATTTAACATATTGCCCAATTAAAAATATTTGAATGTATCAAATTATCGTTTTGTATCTCATACGACCACATTTTTTGTTCAAACAAACAGACAATAATTATACAATAATTAACAATGACTTTTGACTGAGATACACATATTTAAGCAGATAGGACAGAACAGCAAGAGACTTACAGTATGTCAAGCAGAAAATCAAATACAAAAACTTCCTTCCTCTTATAATACTGACTTTATCTTCACAGGATAAACCAAAACTTGCATGGACCAATGACGGTCTGTTTCAATGTAGATTAAAGACTTTTTTTCTCCAAAAGGTGCACACTACCTACAGTCTGAATGAGAATTGAGGGGCCGTCACACAACACTGATTAGTTGCTAAATCTGATTTGTTGGGGACAAGAACGAACTGAATCATGTTTCTCTTCTTTCGTCTTTATTAATACACAAAAACACTTTTTCCCCCGGTTGGTTTATTTTGACAGAAGGTTGCAGTCATAAGTAGAGCATCAGGCTGTGAGAAATGGCAATCTCATAAGTTTGACCTTTTCTTGGGCTACTCCATGTCTTTGAGTTATCCAGCTGCTGAATGAGAGCTAAGTCCATTTAGATGATTACCATAATTTATTTCCTGATGTGTCAGTGCTTTCCTCGTCAGGGTATCAGTTGCCATTTTGGCAGAGATTCTTTACAGCAAGAATTTATTGATTGAGACAACGGAGTGCTCTGAACCTTTTCAATCAGACGCTTGCTGGAGAAAGAAAATAATTGGTGTAGAGGACTATTTAAAGTCTTATATTATAAATTACTCCGGTTTGCCAGAATAAATCTGTTGTGGAACTCAAAATGACATCACCCATACTACTGGATAACCTTAAATAAACAGATATTTTAAAACACTGTAACATGTTGTTGTGGACTGCTGATCAAAAATAAATATTGCACAGCCACGTAACTATTGTGCCAACAATTGTATCCAGTCTCTTTAATGTTTTTGACTCGGGCAGTTCTATGATAATTTGCTGTCAATTCCGCACATGCTTTCCCCATGAATATACATGTATAATATCAAATACAGAGTGGGTCAAGAAACATGACTATAGAGAAATGAGTAGTATAAACTAAGCAGAAATCCTCAGCCATGATGTTGACGGCTTATTTTCCTCAAGATGAGTGCAGTACAAAGCATCCACAAGCATGTAAAGAAATTAGAATATACATTACACCTACACAATTACACAACACTGGCGTCAGAATGAATTCTACCACCCAGGGGCAAAGGTAAGCGCTATTCAAAAGTGTTATTCGGGAAACCCTGATGTGTTTCTCTCATGAGTAAACCCATCATCTAATACTTCTGATTAATTAATTAAAGAATAAATTGCACACAACCAGAAAGGGACTCTCTGTAGTGTACAAACCATTCCCACACATATTCACTTGTTCATGCTAGCTTGGTATATGTTGATACTCTTTGTCCTTTTGCCATACTAGGAATTACACCTTTACAAAGGAATGGGGATGTGAAGAGCAATGATGGAACCTACATTTTCTTTCCCTTTATTTGATTGCTCAGCCTAGTGATGAGGTTGGTGTTAGTGATGATCAAGACCAGGAGTGGCTGTGGCCAAAGAGCTGTGAGCAGAACCTAATGGTCTAAAAAGCTTTCTTTGGGACCAAAGTAAATTATGGCCTTCACAATAAATAGTAGCACGACTGAAAGGCAATGCGGCTCGACTCCTCGACTCCTATAATAACAGTGAGAAAATAGAGCAAGAGTTCATCTTTATACAGTGTTTGATCTGAGTTATTGGAATCACTGAACCTACTTTTTACCCAAATAAATCCATACTAACAGCAACAAAACCACAAGGTTTCATCTAATTTATAACACAAATCTGAATATGTAACACGCAAAACTCGGAAAATACCAAGGGCTGAAAGGAGCTGAAAAGGATCTGGAGAGTAAAGGCATCAGTGGTGCCTGTGGTGATGGTGATAGTGATGCATTTGTAGCATGTCTGACCCGTAACGCGTCTGTGTATTGTTAATGTCTTGGCAAACAACTCCATCTTCTGTAAGAAATAATGTTCAATTTACTTTCTTTTTCTGAAGTGAGCAGTTTCATTGGAGCGTGGTATAATCGGACTGGAGCGTCAAGCAATAAGCGTTAGAGCGGCATGGAGCAGCTCTGAGCAGGGGAGCGGGTGGAATGGACATCTCCCTAAATGAGGAGCAGTTCTTACCGCTGCACACTGCTCACATGCTCTGATCTATAGCTATACAGAGACAAGACTAAACACTAAATTCCTTTTTGCTCTGTCTCATACAGTATCCACCGTTTACTTATCTCTATGGGTAGGGCACTCTTTGAATACAATCATGTACACTATATGTCCAAATCTGTAGAAATGTCCCTGGGCAATGAGGAAGAGCCTAACTTAAGTGTCAGTCTAAAAGATCACTTAAACACCGCCAACGATCCAAAATGAATGGATGTGGGTCTAGATTTCCAAAATCTTGAAAGTGCCTAGCCAGCTCCAAGTGCTTCAAACAGAAGATGGCTTTCCACAGGCACTGTCTATTGAGTGCTTCCATTGGTGAGAAGGCAGCAGCAATGTGACCGTTGCTGGCACTTCAACGGAAGTCTGCTGGACAACAAAAGCCAGATGGAGCTGGTTACTGATGGTGTCAGAACCGTTTCTCTCAAATGCCCCGCGCTGCCTCCTTTCATCACAATGACTGAGAAGAAGGCTTCACCATCTAAAGATGTTGACAACTTCTCATTGGTTCCTGCCAACTCAACATCATGTGGCAATGGCTCCGACTTCAGTTCCATGAGACTGACCACAGAGGGAGGTCATGATGGTCTCCTGCTGCATTCATTGGTCATCAGCAAATCAGTAAGCTGTCATTCTGCTGTCTTCAAATCAGAGATGTTCTCAGGCCCCACTTTGACACAAGGCTCTGCTCCATTCCCTTGGTAGCCCAGTGCCTGAAGAGGCTAGAGAAAAGCTCTCGCTTGTTAGCTTCCATCCGCCACTGGTTCATTTGCAGAGATGAAAGGGTGAGATAAGATGATGACAATGCAGCGGGGAAAGAATGCCACCACCACAGAGTCATGTTTTCGGCTGCCTTGTCTTTTCCCTATATGGCACAATCTGCCATCTGGGAATTATTCTGAAGGCTATATGGTTGGATGCTACGCATCCTCCTGCCCACATCAGGGATCAGGAGACAAAATTGCATATACTTTGCCCATCCTGCACATTAGTGTGTTATGTTATGTTGAAGGCATATCAGGTGCACAGACCAATTCTTATTTGCTTCAGGGATGCTGTGACTGGAGAGGCTCTTTCCAATAAGTGCTTTCACAGTCAGTTATGTGAGTGTATCTTTCAGGCCTCTGTTGGTCCACCTACTCTCATCACACCTTATTGTATTGTCAACAGCCTAGTTAATTGTGATGTCTGTCAAATATGCTCAGCAAATGAAAAACTGCTCACTTTATATGATAGAAGTCATTTTGTCAACATAGCATACTAAAGAGTGAATGGGGCAGAATATATATAATGTCTGTTGGTACAATTCTATCTCTTGGATATGTTGGATTCCTTGATGTAACACCGAGCTGGTGAAGATGGTTGCTGGGTACGAAGTAGCGGTGCACCTAGTTAATGATGATTTTAGTGGAAAAACGTGATTGTGATTAATGAGTCATTCGGGTAAACAAAATGTCTGTCAAGAACGATCGAAAATAATAAAATAATCATATATCCCCCTGCTCATAAAGAAGTAACCATTAAGAATAGAAATACATACATTTCTCCTTACTGGTTTTCTGAAAAGGGTGAACCCTAACCCTAACCCTAACATAACGTTAATATTAATGTAAATAATATGGGGGAATTAAATGGAAATGCTGAAAGCATTACAAAAGAAAAAAACAAAAAGGATACAATAGCATCCTAACTAAAGGCATCGAATTCAAATGATCAAATCTTATAATGACAGCCTCAAGTAGCATTGTCCATATCCATTTCAGTGTAATTATTTGTAATAGCCTGCAGTGCAGTTATATAGTAAATCTGAGTTGGTTTAATATATCTATTTATTTGAACCTAAGTGACAAATTCAAGACAACATGGAGAGGTGTTGGCCTGTTATCAGAGCTTCAAAAAGTCATGGTACAGAAAGGACATAAAAGAAGCCAGAAGAAAAAGTAGTATCTAAGAAGTACATATTGTCCTTTCCTGAGTCATTGGACCGACAAACAAAAGCTCCCAACTGGAGATGCCAGGAGAATGAACAGGCTGTTCTCTACTCAACCATCCTGTGTGTATTCTCAGTGGCAGAATGATGAGAAGAAAAGAAAGAGCGTCAAGAATGAAGACCCGGACAGCACAAGGCTCTGAGCTGAACACCATCTACTGACTAAAGAAACTGACTGCACTAATGGATGCCCAGCGTAGGGCTTACCTGCTCACGAAGTAGGGAGCAATCAATGCCTCTGCACAATATGGAAGCTCCTGTCAGGCATCATAGCAGCATAAGATATGCCTAAACTGAGTAGTCGCATGGCTCAATACTGTCCTTGAGCAGGGCCCAGAGTGGAACTGGTGGTAAATCCAGTGACTGGCTGACAGGGCAGACACTTGAGTCCGTAAGACCAGATAAACCAATCTGTACATCTAAATTAATTCAGAGAAAGTCTACAACTCAATACCACATAAATGGATAATGGAGTCATACAACATGACTAGGACAATAACAGCCTTCACCAAAAACTGAAGAGGACTGCGGGCAACAACCCTTGAGGTAAACTTAAATTCAACTGGATGTATAATACAGTATATTGCATATTCTGATATATTTGGCATATACCAGGGACATTTATGGCCCTGTTCTGCGTAGGCCTAATCTGTCTCAGCCAAATCATCAAATAGAGTAATTTTAAGGCATTCTCACACTGGGCCATCCAGACTGTGCCCAGACAGGTTTGACTCACAAAGTCTTGTTTGTTTGACTAACCTGCTCAGGCACAGTACACCTCCACGGCGCTGGCATCATCATCTGCCTCTGAGCGAGGTATATAACTGAATGCTTCGCTCATCTCCAGCTGTCTCTGCAAAAATGAATGTGATCTGGACAAAGAGACTAAAAAATAAGCTACAAAGTCAGTGAAGTTACAGGCATGTTCTTTCAACATAATGATCTATGTACAAGAACTAACTGTGCTCAGGATTGGTTGAGCTCAGAGCAATCTGAGTGTAGGACAGCAGGGGACCAAGGAAGATGATGCTGAATCAGATAATACATAGATTTATATCCATGAAATATCCATTTTATTTTTTCAGTATGCCATTTTAATTGCTGTGTAGTCTGTTGGCATATCATAATTATGATGACTGAAGGTTACTTTTTTTTTTTTTTTTTTTTTTTTTTTTACTGTAAATCTGTAAATACTACCCTTCTGTTTGCAACATGTAATTTAGATGAACTATATTATTTGGTAGTAATTCAGGGGAAAAAAAGAGACCTGAATAGCTTTGAGCAACTTGATGTATTGGTGTTAGGATTCATCACTCTGAACCAGCTTCAATATTTTAAGTTCTCCTCTTGTCTAAATGTGTTTTTCTTCTTGCTGCTCTGTTTGAGCATCGCTGTGGCGAATCATGTACAGTTTGTGCAGACTCAAAAAGCAGTTTTCACATTACTAAAATTCTGTAGTTATTTTGTGCTTATCAAAGAAGTAGGACTACAAGCATGAGCCTCGACAAGTGTATCAAGGAAACTGGAACCCTCCAATGCATGTACATTGACCAGCCAAATTTCAGTTTCAGTGTCTCCAGATACATTTATGACACAGACTTTCAGCTTTATTTTAAGAGGTTTCTTATGGCATTTACTGTTTTTAAAGTAAAGGTGAGGTCTGATCCCTCATTACTTCAAGACAAATGAAGCAGATAAAAGGTGTGCATCCGACAGCTGTTTGACTGGAGCCGTCGATAAGAAGTCCAGGGAGATATCAACGCAAGTGAAGGAGGCCATCGTTAGGAAGAAATACCTGGAAGACCGAAGAAGACATCTAAAGTGGATGATTGCAGAAATTTGTCCTTCACTTGGTGAAGAAAAACCCCTTCACAACATGGAGACACGTCAAGAATACTTTGGAGAAGGTAGACGTATCATTGTCAAAGTCTATAATTAAGAGATTCCTTCATGGACATAAATACAGAGGGTTTACAACAAGGTGCAAACCACTGAGAACATTCAAGAACAGGAAGGCCAGGTTAGACTAGATGCCAGAAAACATCGGGAAAAAGCCTCCCAGTTGGAATCAGATTCTTTGGACGGATGAAACTAGGACAAACTTGTATTAGAATGATGGGAAGAGAAAAGTCTGGAGAAAGAAAGGAACAGCTGATGATGAAGAGAGAAGTGCAAAAATAATGTGTAGTGACTTATAAATTAGAAGCATCAGAATTTATCATTTAAAAAGTAATGTTAAAAAAAAGCCCTCATTTTTGACTTTTCTTTTAAATATTTCATTTCAAAATTGTAAAATTCTAGTGAAACATTTTTAAACTTAAATTTCCAATGGATATGTGTATAAACTGCATAACTACTGCACTTTGCTACAGTATTCTTAAATGGTTTTTCAGGTAACACTGGCTGGAAGGCATTTAAGATGAGCACTCATAGCAAGTCTTCCTAAAGTCCTTACTTCTACAATATGAGCAGTAAAAAGGTGACATTGCTGTTCGTACTTTCTGTTTTGAAAGAAGTAGCAAGAATGTACCCAAGAACACCATTAAATAAACAACAAAAACCATGGGTAGCAATGCCATCAGTGCTGGATCTTCAAACACACTGGCCTGATCTATAGAATTTAAGGTCAGACCACACAGGACCAGATAAAAGCCTTTCTTTCACACCTCAAAGGGACCTAATCTCTTAACTCTCTCTGGTGCAAAGTTTAAGAAAAAAACAAACAGAGATTTTCTGCCTCGGCTCTCTGAAAGACGCGTGCACTTTCAAGAAGAATTTCCAGAGGGACTCACTACGGCAATTCAGAATGACATAGACACCAAAATTGCTGAGAGGCCGTTACTGCTGACACCATCATCAAATGAGGCCCCAAATGTGTCATTATACTTAATTGCTGTCTGCATAAAATGCTCGTTAATATGCATATTACATCTCTCTCCCACACCTTTCCAAATCTGAGGAGGTAAACATCAACAAACTCTCAGGTTGTTAAGAGGTTAGTTCATTAACTCAACCATAAATGACAGCAGACAAAAATGCAGCTATCAGAGAGCTCATTTTGAGACCTTTGAGACCAAATGATAAGGTTGTGTGAATGGATAAAATGTTCACCCTGAAAACCATGTATGGTTGTTCTCATCAAATGGAAAAATCATTTCCTACTGCTTTGGGCTCTTTCTTTCCCTTAATTTGGCTGTTTCAATAGCAGACCTCCTGCTTTACTTCAAAACTCCATTGATTTGTGTCACAGCAAATGATTTTTGGATCATTATTTTGCTATATAGAATATATTTTGATATACTGTAAGAAACAGCAACATTTAAGGTAGTTACCCGTGACATGTTTTATAATGTACCATACAGTATACATACACTTGTCTTCAAGGCTATCTACACTTTACTTCTACTTGGATTAATTTATTTCGGTGTAAAGGGAAAAAAACGGTATCCAATTTCTGTGGGTAAATGCTGATGTTAATCACAGTCATATTTTAGAGGAAAAAACCTCTGTCATTTGTATAAAAAGTAAGCAAAGATTGTGGTCAACTGTCCCTTAACCACAAAGAGTTTCACTAATTACTGCAGTCCAGCTGCTTTTACTCTCTCCAGAGCACTCGCCAAGGTTTAAGATGAGCACTTCTTTTCTAGTCTCTTCTGTAATTACTCTTGGTTCTTATCCAGTTGAGCACGACCATTATGTTTTCTGAAGACTGTGCCTCTGTCAGATTGCCTCTGCAAACGGATGAATTTAGCTGTTTTTAATTGAATCCAGTAGGAGTTGGTGACGAAGTGATAACGTATTTGCTCCAGCCTTGTTTGAGTTAAAATCTGTGCCTCTGCTAAATTACTCGCAAATAATCAATCAGAAAAAAACTGAAAGAAAAAATATAATCAATACAGGATATAAATTAAGTACCTTTACGTTTACACACCACAGAAAACAACATGATTTTTTTGTGAGGGAAAGCTAAATTAGGTTACGTACAGATTTTTGGAGTGAACGCGCAACAAATACAGCCATTCATACATCATGCTTCAAGGTCCTGTGTGCAGGATCATATGATGTGCTTGCAGACTGACTGGCGTTGTACACCTCATCTCTTTGCCCCCTACGGTGTCACGCATGACCAATCAAGAGCTGGTGCGATCCAGTTATAAAAGGCTCAGTCTCTCAACAACACTACTAGCAAAAGACACAAAAGATACATTTGACCACATTAAAACCATTACAAATCCCCTTAACATGCAACTGATCTAAGGGGCCAATCCGGCAAAAGTGCACTGCAGCACTTTGGACAGCGTCACAACGTTTTCCAAGCTGCAGTGACTCTCCTCTCCTGTTCGCTCTCTATCTGCTTGCTGCCTGGCCATGCTGCAGACAATAGTATTGATTCTTCTTAATTAATTTTTATTTTACTTTTCTCTATAGTGAGCCAACACCTTTCAGCTATTTTCTTTTTTTTCAAAACAGCACTTTCGTCTCTGCGAACAAAGCCAGCATTTGTGTTCACACTTTTTCTTTAAGACAACATGCATCATGTCCGAGGCTTTTCACACTTTTAGAGAATTCCCCAGAATTCAGTGAAACAGTGTTGTTTATGAGAAAAGGACGGCCAATACATTCTGAAGGTTATGACCCACAGATGATTAATCTCCTTCTTTGGACTAAGCATATATAGCAAAGTAAAAATAAATGCATTAACATTACATATGATATCGTGCTGTGCTTGGCAGTTATCAGTGTTTTTGTCATAATCTCTCGTGGCACATCCAGACCACAGACGGATTTAACGTAGAACTAGAACGCACCAAAGCTCCAAGATCCGAGTCTAAAAAAATATATCACATATCCATAGATCTTGTTCAAAAACAAATAAATAAATTAACCAATAATAAACGCAGACAAAACCACAGCCTCTGCCACTAGGCGGAATTATGTGGTAGGTGATGATGTAGCGTGAAATGATACTGTAAATGTTTAAAAATACAGAGAAGTGAGGAAATCAGGGTGGAGTGGAAGGTTCCGTATCAAACTTTCACTCAGAAAAACGGTTTTCCAGTTCCAATGCAATTAAATGCCAACTTCGAAACCTAACCACATGGCTTATTTGCCTAAAATCAACAAAACTTCACTTCCATCTTGTGCCTAAACCTAAGTAACACAATATAGACCATCAGTGTTGTTTCTACAAAAGGGAAAGTTTAGAAGTTCAGCAAAGGGCACCTAAGGGACTGTTGTGAGTGAAGATAGGAATCATCTTCAACTGCATCTCGTGTGAGGAGGGGATAAAAACAGGTTTGTGAACCGTATTTAGTTTCTCCATTTTGGTCTTAGAAGTGAAAATGAAAACCAGTGTGTATATATTTATATTCTTTACTGTAGTATCAAAAGGGCATCCACTCCAGTCCTGGCAGAAAGAATGACCTTGGATATGCTATTGAGTTGTGCCAGTCTGCTGCGTCCCAACGTCCCGAACGCGATCTATATAGGATCCACTCCCTTCAGGCACTTGAGAAGCTCATTTAAAGACATCAATACTGCGGGAAATGAGACACAGAGCAATGGCTTCAGAGACTGAGAAGTTAGACGGTCGACTGAGATGCCTTTACATCTTACTTAAAGTGTTTCTGCTCAACGGCGTCGAGTTCATTGAGTGAACGGCTTCCTCTCTTGTTAAAACATCAAACTGCACAGGATGTCGGGCCAAAAGGCAGCAATGGACACTAAGGAAGACAGGTGCACTAAGTTTGCTAATCGAAGTGAATGTTACTAAGCAGTTTAAAAGGACCAGTTATCCTCAAAGTCACTATATTCACTGAAAATTATTATTTTATTTGACATTTTCAGGTTAGCATCAGATGCTGTACGGGGAGCTTTTTTAGCAAGAAGTATATATAATCCCAGACTTCATCGCTCGTCTAGATGTTTATGTGTAAGGATGCAATAATCCCAAAATTCAAAGAAAACTTGCTTTCAACAGTCTGTCAGTACTGTTAATAAATCCACAACAAAGTGCCTCAATGTACTCAAATTCAAACAGAATAATGTTGGAACACTTGCTTCCTGCCTTTCTCATAGCTAGAAATATTTTGGAGAGCACAAGTACAGGAATTAATCCTTATGCTGAATATTCAGATAATTTGTCTGCCGCTCTCCTGGAACAATGCAACCGTCAATCAAAACGGCAGCCATTCTGTCCTCGCTGTCGACACCCCTTTATTGCCTTGGCAACAAAAAATACAAAGATGCTGGGAATATAAATCAAACGGCATTAGAAAGACAAGCAGGGACTTGGAGATAGCTGAAGAGTCAGTGATAAAAAGCATCACAGATTAGTTTTGACAGATTGCCTGCTATCTATCAATCAGTTCTAACTAAAATTGATGCAGTTTAAAAGCTAAGGCTGAGTTAGTCCCAATCCGATGGACAGATGTTATATTTTCTCAGATAAGTGATACAGTTCCAACAAAAATTCAGATGAAGTGCCTCCTATGCTGGTGATTTGAAATGCTACAACGAAGAACGAATCATCTATATCTGCTGCAACTCTCTGCAATTATGGACGACGTCGTTACTAATGTCCCCTCATGTTGTCAACACGTGGCTCAGCTGTTATCACTTCAGCTTTAATTTGTGCATAAATCGACATCTATACGTTCTCGTACATCGCAACGGGAAAGAGAGAACTCCTCTGCACTTTGTCATCGTGGGGAACAGCAATCATCAGCACGCACATTGCTGCGTCGCATCGGTACTCATTTGTCTTGCACATTCACGTCTACGTTTCCTCTGACACCAACAATCACTCGCTACAAATTCACATAATTGAACTACACCTTTATGTGTTGAATCCATATCCCGCCTCACAAAACTAATAAATAGGTCTCCTAATGCATTAATCAAATTCTAAAGGTAAGGGTGCCAACAAATACCTTTCTGTGCTTATTTGACATGTTTGGATGTAAGCATTTTCTCTCTCATGCTGCAGTCTTTTGTCTGCTGCTTGAGAACTACGGTAGGTGACAATGTGAAGCCTGACCCTGATGAGGATTTCAGTGCATTTCATGGCCTGCCACTTCTTCATCACAGCTGCTGCTGACTGTCAGTTGCCTTAAAGCGCCTCTGATGTGGCACATTATGCTCTCCGCCTGGTGGTACTGCTGTGGGAAGGGATGACGATATGTTGAGAGAGAAAGAGAGACAAGGAGAGATGCAAACCCAACACACAGGTTAGCATAATTAGGCATGCAGCAGGTGGCATGAAATGGATTTGTCAGTGTTGGGGATTAATGTGGTATCCAAGATCGTGGGTGTGTTAAAATATGTCCGGTCAGATACTTTTTTTTTTTTTTTTCAAATATTGATTATTATATGCTTGTTAAGAATGTACATATTGCAAAATGTAGCACAGCTATACCTATTTTCACTGTGATCTTTCAATGAAAACTAAAATACGGGGGTTCTTATAGCATTTTCTTGTATTGTCTTTATTGCGATGCAGATATTGTAAATCCAACGTGTTTTCTTGGACAGGATTACAATACCAGACGAGCTTGTCTGTATCTTGCTGCTGCCTTCTGCCTTGTGCCGGGGGCTTCATTAAACCCATCTCAAAGAAAAATGGGAGACAAGTCCTGTTCTGTGCCAGTCCAGATGCAGACAAAAACAAGCTGCATCATGCATAGTGGAACACCAGGGACAGGGAAATGTTGTAGGAAATGTATTACAAGCACTTACACACTGGGGCAAGCTAAGCATGGTCTCTAGTTTTTGATTGTTTTGCTATGTGGAGCACATGCCACCCATTTAGGAAATATTGTGAGCATTTATTACTGCACATCTTGTTGGAAAAGGTCCTTAAACTGGTCCTACTCAGTAAGTACTACTGATCCTAATGTTAAAACACAGACAACTTACACATTGCATCCAAAGGACTCCACTGTAGACAAATTACTTATTTACTTGCAAATGAAAGCTTTGAATATGAGTACTCCATCTTCATGAGGAGATTGAGAAGGTTAATCAATCTGCCAGGTAATGGTCCATGATTGTGTGGCTGAAAACAAACATTGTTGATGTTATCAGATGTCGGCCTGTTCCCCTCCCAGGTCGTCACATACTAATGTTTTTGTCACACGCCTCTCATGTCTTATCCAGATGCAATCCAACCTTTGACTTTAATGGCTGATGCGTTAAACCTTCTCTATAACGTTGCTGGGTGACGTCATTATAAAATGGTGGTGATATTATTCAAGTTCAGGAATAGAAATCCTGAAGATACGTTTAGACAAAGTTCTATGACATTTTGTTTAGGACCAAACCTACTTGGGTTTTGGAAAATTCTGGCATATTTAGAGGAAATACTTGCAGAAAAGTAGACGGGTGAGCGATAGAAAAAAGTTCAGCCAGGGGAAATGTGGCAGCCTCCTTAAGACTGCTTGTACTTAGTTCAAGCATGTTTACTTAATTATGGTGCAGAGAATGGGCAAATTGTTAAAAGCTCAGCTGACAATTAAGAATAATATGCAATTGCAGAGATTTAGATTCAGGAAAAAAATAGTTGTTAGATGCAAAATGAAGAGAGAGTGATATTTAACCAGCGTTTATGTGTGGATTGAAGAGCTAAAGTCATGAGTTGTGTGTTAACGGGATGAGGCCTGGGGTTAAAATGGCTTTGTTAGAAGATTATAGACATTCATTTGACATTCTCTTGTGTGCTGTATTAATAACATCATTACTTACATCTTCTTTAATTACAATTACAATAGGTAAGAAAATTACCTTTTCACTCCAGGGCTTCTGGTTGCCCACTTTCAAGTCAGGTTCATGTAAATTCTAGGTTTATCAAAGTTATTGCCATTAAACCCAAAGACATACACGTGACCATAGGTGTCATCCCGTTTCCGATACAGTAAATATACTGTATATACATATTATGGAGAAGAGGGAAAATGTTTTCTTGGCCAACAAGCAGTTATGAAACTCTGTTTTGAAGGCTTAAATAGAGATGGGTAATGGCACATCCAGCCAGTTTAGTCCTATATTGTCACACATATAAATCTCATCTCGTTAGCAAGAGACTCTGGTCTCCTTAGGCCTGGTTAACGCTCTCTTCGTGGTGTTTGGTTCTGTTGTTTGAAGAAAAAATTGAAAATGCATGTTGAGAGACATTCTCTTACGTGTTACCTGAACAGGGTTACCTGAGTCAGGGCTCTTTTAGTGCCACTGGTGCACAATATTCTGCTTGCTTTAAAGAAAGCCTGGCCCTTTGGGTAATTATTTTCAGGGAACTCCCCTTTTAAGGCCGAATCCCTTTGGAACTGTTTTTCGATGCTCTCCCACGCCAGCTGAAGTATTCAAAAAAAACAATACTGACAGACTCATCATTTGTGTTTTCAATTATAATATTTCAGTGGCTTTCAATCTTTGTGGAGACTCAAGAACACATATGCAGGGAGCAAGCTTTTGCACATGGACAGCCAGTGATAGCAAAGGGTAGACCTCGCATGAGATGCTAAGGGTGCAGAAAACATGAGTGGTTTGTGAAGAACTGATGAGAACACATTGACACACACTGTCTAATTTAAATGCACTTGTGTTGTCCTCCACTGAAACTGTAAAATGTCCACGCAACAACTTCTCTTGGCTCTCCTCAGGCTGTGGAAGTCTATCCACGTGCAGGATCTTAAAGGCACGAGCACAACTTCTGTGCACCGTCTTTAAAGATTCATTCTGACAGCTTTTTCAGTGTGCAGGTGCAAGTCAAGGACGGCAATTTGGCTTTTGTAACATCCGTGAATAACTTCATTGGCGACCTGATAATAGAACATATCACACTATTGGGCCACTAATTGATTGATTCAACAAATATTGTGTGTGATCACTGACACACAATATTTGTATACTCAAAATTGATTGTATTAAAAGCACAGATTCTCAAGCAAACCCACAAAAAACTTTAGAAATGTGATGTTGTATTTATTCATTTATGTTTGATGGTAAAGGAACTGTGCTTGCACATCCATTCTGTCCCACAATCAGGATTTCCCATTTATTTGAGGACTCACAAGCTGCCTGAAAAGATACAGGTGGTATAGATAATCTATTTTACTGTCACCACAGTACCGGTAACTGTAAGGTAATAACAGCAATATCTGCGACCATTTCGTCACTCTGTCCAGAGCTATCAGGTTTTTACTAGAGTCCCAAGATTTTCACCCATCTTAGTCATCGTGACTATTTAACTAAACAACATTCACATAAAAATAATAATAATAATAATAATAATAATAAACTGTCCCTTAAATGTCATTAAAAACAAAAAGTCTGTATTGCGTCTCCTCATCTGTGTAGTAAAATTTGGGACTACTGAAGGGGCAAAGCAGTTGGCATGGAACTGTGGGCCTCTCATGGCATTTTAATGATTCAGGATCGTTGTTGCTGCAGTCAAATACAACCACATCTTGTATATTTAGACCTAAAAGCGGTTGTGCTTCCTTTTTGAGAGAGCTCTTGAACAACTGTGGGCTTTATCAAAACTGTACACACAACATGGTAAACACTTAAAAGCGTCCCCGAATTACTTTATTTTGGTAACTATCTATCACGTAACACAAAGGCTGCTCTAAAATCTCTGGATTTGAGGATACATTCAAGACGGGGGTGTGGTACAACAGACACAAGCACATCAGAGCCTCAGTGCTAACATTTTTTCTTTAGTTCTTCTTAATGAGTAATTGACAAATATGTCAAAGCAATGTTGATTTTTAATTTTATGACTGTTGGCAGATTCAAATGAGCTGTATATGAAAAGCAAAGTACGTACAGCTGGCCTATTTAAATCGCTATCAGTGCACCTGCAGGTGACTGTATAATACCATCCTCAAGAGGGAGCATGACAGTACAAAGATGCCAGAGGCACGTGCAACCATGTTAGAGTTCCTATAGTGCACAGAGCTTCTCCTCTGCACAGAGCATGTAAAGATAAACAAGGGGAAATCAAAAAGAGAGGGAGGATATATTTGGCAATTACATTGCCTTCCGCATCCATTTCCCTAAATGACAGAGAGGAACTGTCAGGCACTCATCGACGTGTGCGTTCACAGCACTGAGAATATTCATTCGCCAAAATGTGGTTTTTAATAATCTATAAGAATTCATGCATAAAGCCTTGCCGTTCCTCCCCGAGGAACACATTTATGCATGCCGATATACACAAAAGATGAACTTACCACACAGGAACACAGGATGAGAACATGTCTGCTTTCAACCAGGAGAGCTGAGAGGCGCCTACACAGATTCGGCCTGAAACACAATGAAGGAAGACTTCTGTAAGGATATACAATAATGACGTATTCCACAAGACAGGCGCATCGGAAACATTTGGAACGTCAGCGTGCAGGAAGCTTGTGTCCTCCACTCAGCTCTGTGTCACACTGGATAAGTGCATCAGCTGCACACAGAAAACACTGATTATAGATTGTATACAACTCGTTTGCACTCTTCGCTGTATACCAAGGTACAGAGAAAACACAAAGTACATGTAAGCTTTCCAAACTGTATTTCAGTGAGTTCTCTTTTCAAACAATGTGCTGCATTGATTCATAAAAAGCATTTAAAACATAGATATTATTCATTACCTCTCAACAGGCAGGTAAATGTCCACAGAAACATGCTGCAGCTCCAGATGCCAAATATCAAAGATATTATCATAAAACCGATCAGTCTGTAGCATCCAACTGATTTGGAAGCTCTTCTCGTTCCTCACTGTCACAATTACATTGTCGTGTCGTTGTGAAAAATAATTAATTAATAAGGGTCAAGTGTCATGATGGCTTTACAAGTCATAAAGTTGCACCATTTTGTTAGCCACAATCCTCGGTCAAGCAACAGCAGCTGGCATGCTGCCATGAGAGAAAGAGGCAGATGGGTGCAGAAAATGAATTCAACGGATTTATCCAAGAAGTAAAACTGACTCAAGAGCAAAATTATTAAAAAATGAAACACAAGGATAGAAGCTTACAGACTGCAGTCTCAAAATGAATGATATCACCTGGTGGCTGAGACAATGGCACGCCAAGACAAACCCTCAATTTACCACATTCTGTGTCGGGGGAAAAAATAGACGAGTAACATTTCTCTCTTAGAGTTTTTGCAAGATTTATTGAATAAATCTGTTGCATTTGATTGTTGTTGACAATGTTGCAGACGAGAGCAGAACTGATTTATGGCAGTAAAACAGGCTTTTTTTTAAAAAAAAAAATCAATATGACGGAAAGACCTGGGTTCGTTTGGTCTTTAAATCACTGGATTGACCAACGAGAGAATAAAAAATTGCAAATACAATGGGGAAGATAATCCCATGTCAATATTACCAGTCTCATCTGAAGTTATGCCACCATTATCCTCTCTGTGAAGAGCAAGTCTCTTTAATACTTTGTGCACATTCAGCATGCGCAGGTACGCTGTCCGTAAGACATTTCATATGAAACAAAAAACATACAAACACTTGTCATTTCCATTGTTTCACACAATGTGTGTAATGTTTTCCCACAAAGACTAGAAGGACACGGTGAAGCTTTGACTGCTGACACGCCGAGGCACTGTTAACACTCAGACATATGTCTATAAATCTCTGTGTAGCAGTGTTCCCTCTGTCATTTTCTGGGTTAAAACAATGTACGCTCAGTTCTGTCTCTTATAGCGACGCAGCTGCTAAAGACTTCACAAATTTACAACATATTTGACGGGATTGTGTTTGAAATAAGACGGAAATAACAAGTAGATGAAAACCTAAACGTGACCATTCATAGCATCTGTGGCTTCTCTAGCAGTGAAGTTTTGAAATAACTAGTTTTTCTGGCACAGTTTACCCTGAAAGATAAGAGCCAGCGGAAATGAGAGTGACAGGAGGGGTCAAACAGCCGCATGAATTTTGTACACAATGATTGCATTTAGGCTTATTGGCCGTACAGTCTGAAGGTCTGACCGTTGTCCTGCCCGTTTTAATCACAACTTTGTAGGGATGTTTTCTGGTGGAAGACAGATATAGACACAGTTTTGTTTTTTTTAATGGATTTGATTGGTGTTTTGTTTAATCTGCAAAAAGAGAGAAGAATAGTGTGTTGGATCTGGGCGGAGTAACGGTGAGCGAATGAGCAGAAAGGAGATGGAGATGAGGAGGGATGAAATCTTGAGTATGCCAAGGTCAGCAGAACACTTACTGTGAAATGAGACGCCGGCAACACGCGTGCACACACACACACACACACACACACACACACACACAGACATTGCCAATATTAGCTCTTCCCCAAAGACAACCTGCTGAGAACTGCTAGATTATCACTGGGCTCGCACTTGACAGTATGTGCCTGGACACCGACACACACACACACACACACACACACACACACACACACTTCTGTTATTACAGTGTACTTGAGTTGTGCAATAAGTGAGAGGAGAGAAGGTTATGAAAGAATGATTAAAAAGAAAAAACTGCTGCGCTATAATAGGAAATGTTATTAAATAAACAAACAGTTGTATATTCTACCTATATATTGCATTTTTGATAACCTTACAAATAGAAGGACAGCAAAAGTTATCCATCAGGGCCTCATATGAACAAAAACTGCAACACACATTATGGCGTTGTGATCAAGTAGTCTATTGTTTTATTTCAGGAACTCAAGGAAGGGCTCACGTATTGCACATTGCACTGCAGAATTATTGCCCCAGACAGCAGCCTCTACCTTTAACAGCTTATTTAGTGTGTAAATCTAATCGATACAGTCCATTAAAGTATTAGTTTTCTTATAAAATTTGCATGAGACAAAAACAAGGTTCTTGTTTGGCTGGATGTTGAACTAGTTATCAGTCTTTCATAATAAAGGACTCGGGGCAGACCTGGAGAATAGGGGGAACATTTCAACATCACACGAGGATGACCTAGAGTGCCTCTGTAATCCTTTAAAATGCCTCCCTCAACTATCGAAGTGCTTTTTGTGACGGTATTGTTTGTGCCAATATAAAGAAGGACGACATTGCAGTCAAAAAATGTCAACAAATCTCTGCCTCCCAAATGCTAAAGAAGGGATATTAAAAAAAAAAAAAAATAGGAATTTGCAAACTTGTATTTCCTTTCTCTTGATTGCGGGTCATCATTATAATTTCTCAGGAGGTTCCCGGAGGCAACAGGCACTAAATAATTGATGGGCCTGAGAGCTGTTTTGCTCTGTGAGCAAATGCCTGCAACTCCCTTGGGAAACAAAAAGCACCAGCAGCTCTGAGACCAGTGCTAGCAGGCGAGCCTCAGAATTGGTATTGTGTTCTGTCATCCTGAGACAATGCAATACAGTTTCATTAGGAACGGAACCTTGCAGGCAGAGACATCAAAGCTCTGGTTTGTCTCCGCCTCACTTTACCAGGACAATGAAGGGATGGAGATATAGTTAAGACTCATTTCAAAGAGAACCACTGACAGTTTGATTATGAAAGTGCTGAAATAATGAAACACAATGTAGTACCTTCGGGTAGAGCAAGAATCGTGAGACAAACAAGAGAACCCATGCATGCTGTAGCATGATAGTGTATAATGTATAACTGTGGAAGGGTAAAACCTTTCATTTTTATATTTGGAGGGAAGTATTTGTTGTTTGTTTTTTTTTGTTTTTTTAAATAATCTGACTACATTTATGTATAATAATAACAAAACATTTATACCACACTTTCATGTTAGAAATTTAGTTTTGCTGCAATGTGACAAACTTGCATTAATCATCGAGGAATAGCCTCTTATTTCTCTGTCATAACTTTTGTGTCTCCAGTTTTATGTCTAGAAATCTAGACTGGACTGTCAAAAGCACAGACAACAGCACAACAAGGGATGACAGCCCTGACTGAAATATTTCTGCAATCTGGAACAATGTTGTACACAGATTCAATCTTTCATTCTTTCATTTGACATTTTCAGTCACTTTCTGGAAGTTTCAAATCTTAGGAATCAGTATGGTGGCCACAACAAAAAGGGCTTAAACAACTTTAAAGAGAACACGGGTTCCAGATGCGGTTTTCAAATGCCACAGCAGAGAAAGATCTGCACACCGCTGAAGGAAGATAGCTGTACCAAGTGACATTCGTATGCTTCAGTGCTCCACAATGTGAGGATGTAACGTGTTGACAGGGACAGAGTAATAAATTGTCAATAGGTGGTATGGTTGGCACCTACACATACATGTATAAAAGGTGCAAAAAGCCCCATTTCCCAAACTTTTAGGGGCTAAAATTTGACAAAATATACCTTTTATTGATAATTGGAAAGGCGTTTGGTAGGCCAATTAGCTCAATGAGGCTATGCAAAGACAAACACATTCTTCTTCTTTACTCCAATGTATTGTCTGATTATTCATTCCATTCATTTTATCACAGAATGGAATAAATAGGTTGTAAAAAATCTACATAAACATTGGACAACTTTGGAAAACAGTTCCCTGGAAATAGAGAGAGGTAGGAAAAACGCATACTGTAGATACAGTAGTACAGATATCAAGTCAAAAACATATGGGCGTTTGACTGTAGGTACAGTATCTATGTATCCATGTTAGACATTACATGTTAGATACTTGCAATAGCGAGTGTTGTTAGGGGCAAAACAGAACCCAAATATCTACTTTCATAATGAAAAGATGTCACATTTCGATGCCCTTTTCGAGCATTTGTCTGAGTCTACAAGCCTGCAGTTATATATGCTTCAGGCAGACATTGCACTTGGCAGTTATCACCTCTGCCAGAATAGACTGAACGGCAGCTGACTCACAATTGTGTTATTTTATTCATTTCGTTTACTCGACAAACCAATTAATTTTTGGCCTGCTGCACAGATGCAGCGTCTACAGTTTTGGTTAATGCTCAAAATTGGATCTGTTCGAACAGATAAGTTGGACTTTACTGAGGATGGCAGAGAAGTCAAGTTTCTTTGTGTGGCCATGTTCTCACTAATACTCTTTTGTCTCTGTAAACTCTACTAGACTCTTTGGGTATTACTCTCCTCCAATCCCGATCTCGTATTGGCCCTCATAATCGTTACTACCGCTGAGTTATTCCGAAATAAGACTGGCCTGTTTTCTTAAGGATGTGCCTGTCCTTAATATCTGTCTGTCAAAAATGTTGTGATTAGAAAAGAATAGGGCTGGTTCTCCCCTCTGTCTCCTCCAAAATGCTTTCACATTCAGCTGTCGCCCAGCTCTTGTCTGGCTGTCTGGGCACACACACACACACACACACACGGTCCCTCTCCTCTCTCGCCAAATGGCGCAGGCGACCATTTATGTCCTGGTTCGGTCCTGAGCGTCCTCACCATGTGTGCTGGTTACCGTGACCACCAGCTTGTTAAGAAAACACAATGTGCCACAAATGAAGGCACCAACGAGAGGCAACTGTACAGCGATCCAATTTTAATTATTTGTCTCTAATTCCTGCAGTCAAGGGAAAACTATTTGCATTTTATATTGTAGAAGATGTAATGTGCACCATCTCTCACCTGTCGGACGTACATTGCTTATTATTTCCATAGTGTAATCCTGCTTTTTTGTGTGTTTTTTAAGATGCAAAATAAGGATCAGAGCTGGTTTCTGGGAGAAAAATCAAGTCTGGGAAAAGCCACAGAGACAATCATAGGCCCGTTAAATCTCCCGTCGCCTGTCTTCTCTGGCCAACTGTGTTGTGTTAAAATGTGGCACCGCAACTGGGACACGGTGGAAAAGTTGGACACATTAAAACATGTTCGAACCTCAGCACAGAAAGGATTCCTCTCATACTCAGGCGACCAACTGAAGCAAGAATCTTGTGATGTTTGCATTTAAAATCAATTTGTTATACTGCGTGAATTGTACCACAGAAAATCACCGTTCATCCTCTATATGAGCTAATTTAATGTCTGAGAAAAGGCTCTTCCAACACAATACAGCCAATATGCAAGAGATCTGCATAACCATTGGAGCATAAAGTGAGATCAGAATCATGCTGTGACTAACGTCATGAATGATTATGTGTCCCGTTGGCATTTGAGAAGATCTTGCTTTTTAATGAGATTTGTTCATCTCAATTTCAAATGAAAACTATAATCTTCCAATAACTGCATTTCATGTAATAACTACATTTGTAACATAAAAGAACTGTAACACAGTTCAAACTTCCCACTTTAAATCTAATCCATTTTCTGATAGCATTTTGATTGTGCTCATTTGAATTACTTACTTGTCTATTATTTATACACTTATGTAACCAAAATAGCATCCATATAAGTAAAAGATTGTGGAAATTCACTCTAATTGAAGGCTCATACGTACAAAGTATTTTTATAACCTTGTGTAGGTTTGTGGTTATATGTGGAGGGTCTAGACGATTTCTAATAAAAGCTTACTAACCAAATTTTCAATCTTATATTATTATTTTATAGAATATTAGTATAGGTTAAGGTCACTGGTAGCAATGCTGTATATGAAGCAACATTTTCACCAGCGATTTGCCATTTTGTTTGACCAAATATTGTTTCTGCCCCTGCAGGCAAAGTACATATTACTCATATTTCACATTTTCTCATTTTAGCTGGTAGGGAACCAATAAGCGTAAACTTTCAATACTTCTTTCCGTGTTACTAATGGCCTCATTGATTGAACCATCGAGGTATAATTACTAGAAAAGCCACACCTTTATATGGCGTATTTCAAGCATACTCGACTTCTCAAAGTGCTTTACAGTGTTTGTCGCATTGACAAATGTGTGGGGGTGTAGTAATATCTAAGCGGGGGTAATAGGAAACCGTTCATGGCACAGCATTGGGAGCAATTCGGGGTTAGTATCTTGCTCAAGGACACTTTGACACGGTGACTACAGGTTTTTGGAGTCAAACTGACTATCCTTGTATCAGAGGATGATGCGCTCTACCCACTGAGCCACCGGTGCCTCGTCCAAAACAGGGCTCTGTCGCTCCGGTGTATGTTTCCCAAACCACCAATATCTGGGCCAATTTCAAATACAAGATTTGCAGTACTTTGCTATTTGCACATTCTTTGTGTTCATACATCATTATTACACTTTACATTATGCTCGTTTTGAGAGCGCAGTGAGTTTTTGTGCCCAGCCTGCCTGTATTAATGTGACGGAAAACAACAGGAGACGGAGCGCAGACTGAGGTGGATTACAGCAATACCTGGAGTTAATAGCAAAACAAGTATTGGCTGCAGGTATTAGTGAGGTGTGCAGCTTTTCTGGCAGTGAGGAGAGTGGAGTAGGGAGAAGAGGAAAAGAGTAAGAAGCAAGTAATCAGTAGCAGTAGAGGTACAGGCTACAGTTTGTCAGTAAATACATCTACGGCCTCTCGAAACCAAAGTAAAGTATAAACAGAAACCACTGTGGTAACATGATAAATTTGGCTCACGGTCAGCTGCTGTTTATTTTTCTATACACGTCTATTGGCACCATCACCTGAGAGGAAAAGAAACATCATTTATGCCGCCTGACTATGGTCTGTACACGGAGCGGAAAAGGCTAACAGCCAGAATTGATTATTTTTGTTACCGTGGTTCTAAATTATGGTGCTGTTTGTTGCTGGTAACATCACAGGGGGATCGCCTCCCTCTGTGCGTGCAGCAAGCAATTGGGAAAAATTTTGAACAACAGTTCAAAAGTCAATTTTAGTGTTCAGTGTTTCTTTCCAACTGCTGCTATGAAGCAACTTGAGAAGAAAAAACACAGGACAGGAAAGTGACTGGTTTTCCCCACATCTTGGTTTAATTTTAACTACAGTCGTGTTTTACCAGCATTCATAACATTAGCTTACATTTTTCAAAGCCATGCCAGTGCACATGGTTGCACAGAGGACAGAGCTTTTAATTTTAGTAATCAGGAAACGCAATGAATTTCATGTTTATACTGTCGTCTGTATGTGTGATTGCCTATTATGTCTTATCAAATTGTGTGTAATCGTCAGCATTAAGCAGCTACCACAAATAGCCATTTGCCAATTAACGAACGTTTGAAGGTTTCCCAAGAGACAACAGCAAAATAGGTACACTGAGTAAGACCTAGAGAATTTGTTGTGCAAATATTCTCTATGAAAAATCAGCTTTGCAAAAGATTAAGTATTTTAAAGGCTCCACTGGCCAGAATTTATACTGTCTAATGCGCATGCACTAGGGAATCCCAGTTCATCCTTTTATACATGTCACATGTCAGATACAGAAGGATGATAAACTAACCAGTCACATCAGTGGCTGATTCTGGCTCAGAATGTTTTTGTTTTTGCTAGAGCAGGTAAGCAGTTATAAGTGCATGAGTGGATCTCATGGAGATCTACTTTTGAGCAAGAAATTCAAATCCAGGCAATAGTTTTTGTCATGTTGACAAAAAGGATCTGCGATTGCATAATACCCACAGTACAGTTATGGGAGAAAAAAACTCAAGGCAAAATGTGGATTAAGACTCATTTTTTTTACTGACAAACGTTAGAAAATGGTGCCCTGCCACAAAGCTTCTTGAATGGGTAAAACACAATGACGTATTATTATTATTATTATCGTACAGCATTGGTTTAAATTCCGAATTGTACGAAAAGATGAGCAACTGATCAGTTTGCCTTAAATCTGCGTGTGCAGAGTACTTGGCCAGGACCTTCACGAGATGAAATTGGACCTCCACCATTCCCTCAGGAAAGAAAAAGACTGACTGCAGCTTCTCTGATTGGGCTAAACAGAAGTCAAACAGACCAGAACCAAACAGACAAAACATTTGGGAGAAATCCAGTGTTAGGTAGCTGGACTAGTCGCAGAGATGCAGAGATGACAGCTGTCAGACCAATGCTGCAGTAAGAGTATCTCCAGGTTCAACACAGTCATCAGCGACCTGACTGATTACATCTGGAGTGTTTTGCAGGGCATATTTTCTGTTGGTCTTTCTCCAGAAATTTAAGCAGACATTTGACAATACTACTGGCTCATCCGGACCATGTTCTGTTGCACACGTGTGCATACGTGTGTGAACAGTAAAGCAAAGCTACATGTAAATGTAACATAAAACATCTCATGGTACAGCACTTAAAATTGGCACTTAATTTTTTTCTATAAGCCATATTTGTTATTTTATTTATTTCTTATGTTTTAAGTCTGGTGTTTCTATATTAAATCCTGTATCAGAAGAGAAATCAATAAACTAAATTGCATATAAGAAATAGATTTACAATTGAATTTGTAAATGAGATTATAAAGAAAGGTAATTTAATGAAAAATATTTCAGAAATAAAAAAATAACACGTTAAGATAACAATCTGTTCTACAATTAGATAAACTCTAATATATCCAGAGGTGCTTTTACATCATCCACATTAAATTGGAAAGAAAAGGGGGATACAAATGCAACGGAATATTATGGCCCTATTTTAAAATAAATCAGATTTGTGTTCTCTTATAATGCGATGTAAAATAAGCATCTGCATAATATTATGCATTTTGTTCTTCTCAAACCCTCAATAATGTGCACATATACCTAAACAATGCATACTGCGCTGATGTTTTGCATTAACTTATCCTGGTTAACAATAATTCTGAACAGGCACATTTATGGCAACCTGACATCACTGGACCACGGTTGATCAAGGAAGAGAAGAAACAGAAATCCAAAGATGGCAGCTATAACTGACAACAAATCCAACCACAGGAAGTGTGTTCAAGTCACAACAGACTGTCACGCACCGACTAAAGTGAAGCCGCCATATTTATATTTATATATTCACTCACCAAAGAAAAACGGGCAAATATTTTGAAGAGTTAATGAGTGACAGCATAGTTTATTATATAGTTATGGACAACTGAGGGGCACAAAGTCTTTAGCCACTGATCCTTATGGAGGATGATCTCATTATGACATGCTTGTCACATACCATCATTTTTTTCTTTAATTACACACTTTTTTAACACGCCAAAAAGCAAATGCATATGGAACATAACTATATATTTCATCTTTAGAGGGGTTCCGAGTGGCATTTATTCAAGCTAAATCAATTATATTGTGACATGATTATTATTGCCTGTCAACTTTGTTGCAAGTACTTACCAACTCAAAACTATATCTACAAAGCAGAGTTGAGGGCTGAATGCAAATTGAATCTTCTTTTCAGAGTCATTTATCATTCAGCCTTTCACAGAAACGGGTCTCGGATACAACAGTAGAAGATGATCAGCTATAATCATCTGTCAGCCTGCACCGATCACTGCAAGTGTGCAGCACTTTTCAAACTTAATATTATCACACTGCTATCACCCTTTCAACTTTGTTCAAGAGGAAATGTAAACGTCATTGCATACGAGAATAACACCTTAACATGTCCGATTACTGAGCAAAGCTGTTGGAAAGAGCACATCAGTCATCTAAAACACTTCTGTTGTAGCACTGCGGACACAAAATTTCATAGATACCAAGTCTTTTTAAAACAGGCCATCAACACCAACGGCATTCTACAAGGACAGAAAACTGTGTCATGTGTGCTTTAGATATCACAGTCAGCCTTGGTTTGTTCACCGACCCAAACGGAACCTGCAGTGTCCATGTGTCGGCTGTGCAAAGGCAGCTGTATATGCATGCATGCATGCTTTTAATGCACCATCTACATATTTAAATAAATAAAACCTGTCATCAAAAACGGGTCACATTAAATTCAAACTCTGCAGCCTCCCCTCAACCTGTAGTGCTATTAGCTCTGCGTCTGAGCAACTGCTCTTTTGATTTTTCTTTTTATTACAATGTGCCTATTTAAATTCTGTGGACGAATCAGCCGGAGTACTAACGGTCTGTCAATGATCCGCCAGCCTATATTTCTCCTAAAACTTGAAAGAACTGAAAGATACTTTGAATAAATATATAAAATTGGTGCGGAGCTTGGAACGTCTGACAGGAGTTCAAACAAAGGTCTTCAGTATGTGCAGAGACAGGAGGTGTAGCATCTGCTAACAGAACAGTTTGCGTTGTCTCTTCAGATGGAAGGCTTGCTATGTCTTAGGGGCTATAGAGGTTGACATCCTGACACTCTAACCGTCACATACAAGGGACCTAAACAGGAAGAGTACACGAGTATCCGGCAACCAGAGGAAATCAATGAAATATCTTTCAGTATATTAATATTCTATTTCATCAGCATGGCAGATGACTAAATGTTGTGCTTTTTTAGCCTTTGAGAATTTGAGTAGGCTTTGATTTACGGTTTTTGGTTGGTCTCGAGAGGATTCAGTATTTACTCTCTACTGTCGTATAAGTACGGTTTTGCATTACTTCTGTGCTCGGCCCTGGAAAATAATCTTGTCATCTGCTGAGCCACTAAAACAAATATTGATGGTACTTTGTACAGTCTAACTAAAGATTTTACCTTGGTGCTCTCAGAGTATGCAGCTGTCTTCCTTCTAAAGGTATGAATCAGCTCCACTGGGAAACTGCTGACACATAGTTGGATGCTAAATTTCCATACATACTATTTTTAGCACAAAAGACTTGCATTACATTTGATATGATTAGGGTCAGCTTACTATTGTGAAAAGTGCTTGTGGTTCCATGCTTTCTGCGATTATTGTGGTTTTCTGAGGCAGCCTTGTTGTCCTGAGAGATCAATAGACTAGAGCCTAAAAGGTAGGTGCCGCACTGGCAGGTGTTTTGAGCCTGGCTGTTTTTCTGGCCCCTAAGCGGGTTAAAGTGATTTCAACGAATCTTATAGGGGGAACCTGAGGTTGGGGGGTTATGGGCCAAACCGTTTCAGGTGAACCACATCCACCAGTCGGAGAGGGGTATCGATTTTGGTAACACAACACTGGAACTACTTCACTTTAGAGATTTACAGAAAGTTGCATGGAGCTGAACCTCATTAAAAATGTATTCAAATTAAACTAGAGCACATGCCCGACAGTAACCTTACCCAATTAAAATTCCCAAATACAACCCTTTACTGCGATCTGCATCAAAATGTAATGAGTTCTTCCTCGGCCGGTTCCCCGTCCTTCCATTTTTGTTGAAGCCCTGCCAGTACTTTTTGCACAGTCCTGCCAACCAGCCAACCAACAGACGGGGATGAACTCTATTTCCACAAAGTTCGGATTCTGTCTAAAATGTAAATGGAATGATTTCTAAAATATTGAAACGTCACACTTTGTTGAAAATAGCACAAACACAATATTTCAAATGTTAAAACCGAAAAATGATTCATTTCTTTTTCAATAACGTTTCCAATTTGAATTCAACGCCAGCAAAATGAACCGTGTCAATTATTTTAAGTTTGTTGTGTTTGTTTTTCCCCGTCTTCTAACCTCTAATTTACAGTTGACTGCAGTTGTATTTGGCTCTACTAGCATCCTCATTTATAATTTAAATGTAAACAGAATATAGAGCATCTAAACATTAGTGCGCTCTGAAGGCCTACAGCACTGAGTGAAACTTAACTAAACATACTTCCCTCTCCATTGGGACAATATTCCATTTACATATATAAAACTCTGCATACTGCTGTAATTCACTGAATGCTGACTAAGAACTTAGCAGATAACGCATTATGATTAACTCTTCACCCGCCAGAGTTTTATGTTCGAGTTGCCAGCCAGCGCTCGTTTTTCAAGCTACCTGGAATATTTAGCTCCGTGAACCTGTGAATAGTGAGTAAGTACATCAGTAGAAAGCACTGAGCTTCAGCATTTACATTACAAAATATTCCAGCTTCATCTATTCTTTTTTCTGTCAGCATTTGAAAGTTGGTCATTTTCATCAGCAAAGCAACATGTCAAAAAAAATACGTTTTTGTCAAAGAACCATTTTTAAGCAGAAAAAGTCTGTGGCTGCATCTTCATCCTGATGAAAATGTTCAGTACCATCTCCTATGCTGTGATTGCACACATTTCCTGCTTTGTCTGCAGGCTTTCTTCTTCATTTGTTTATTTTTCACTCGGCAGTCTCTTCTTCACTTGTTTTTACATCTAGACGTGTTGTACAAGTGTCAGCACCCCCTATAGTATTTTGTACCATTTTGTGATTCTTGCACTTGCTAATTAATGTTTTCTATAATTTGATATGGTTTATTACTAAAAAAAGTTTCTATTTAGTTGCTTTTTTTTTTTTTTTTTTTTAAATCCATCCCCTGCACAGTAACCACATAAATAGGCAAGAATGAGGCAAGTAGATTTGCCCAAACCTTGTTTTCAGGGTACGAACGATCATCCTGTCTTATTTTCTTCATACCTTTATACGGTGTGCCTTATCTCTGTACTACAGTGTTTCCTTTCTTTGTTCTCCCAGTGTCATGCTACTATTCATCCCCAGTCTGCTTCTGTTCTAAACAACAAATCTCCGCTGCACTCTCTTTGTCTTCAGGACAACCAAATGTCTGTTTCTCATTCACGCTCTCAGCCTCCTTGCCACATTGTCTTCACTCGCTCATTGTCTTTGCCTCTGTCTGCCCCTTGTTATTTATGGAATGCAGAACCGCCGAAGTACAGAGAAATGGCCCGGAGGTACACTCTGCCTGCAGCCAAGTGGTGTAATCACTGCCAAGAGATTATGGAAAGGCCTTGTCAGAGACAGGAAGCCTTCTGTCACCTCTGCCATGCCATCTCCCCTGCAAAGTATCCTGCCTTCTCTCCCAACCTGATTAACACTTCTATTTGAGGATGAAGTGATGACTTAGTGTTTTGGCGCTCATACTGACGTGTATCTGTATGAATTGATCCCTTCTTCCATAATGGTCACGCTTGCACATGCGCATTTGTTAACAAACGTATTTATCTCTATAACGTTTCTTTCTAGAATTTGAATAATTCCAAGAACATTTATTATTATTAAATGATTGCAAATAGACAATTGCAGTTGAAATGCAATAAGATGTAGATATTTTCTCTACTTTACTGTGGCTACTTAACGGGACGGTTTATATTTCATATAGGGGCCACTTTCTTTCTACCGAACTCCATCAGCCAGCTGTATCGCAGGGCAGGAAGAGGTGCATCAACTAATAGATTAGAGACCAGCTGACACAGGCGGCTAATGTTACAGCTCCGCAGAGGAAGCTTTGCCATTAAAGTTTACGTCCTGCACTGTCACAAGCACGAGCCTGCATTTATCCATCTATGCTGTAAGATCAGCCATTCACCGTGTGTAATAATTTGGGAATAAAATAAATACTAATTTCAGCATGTTAATCCATGCTAAACTCTTTCATTTTATAGTTTTTTCTCTTTAAGATTTCCTTTAACACTTAATTGGATCCATGAAATGGTGATAGCAGTCATGACTGACGATTATTTTAGTTTTATAAGATATATTTTTTCATTTTGTGAAATTAGCTTTAATTGAAGTTTTCAGGTGAGGAGCAGGATGTGTGTCATCATATGACATCATCACCTTCAAATCTTATTCAGAAAATTTTTAAACAAACTCTTCAGTTTAATAGATAATACAATGGATGGAGCAACAATTACCAAGCGGATGCACGCAGTCTAGTAACCTGATCTGTTGTGGGATAAGTAAGAGATAAGTAAGTCATTATGACATGAGTTACAAATATATTATTGTTATCGTTTCTATAAATGGGGCGGCTGTGGCTCAGAAGGTAGAGAGGTCGTCCAGATCGGAAGGCTCCTGGTTCGATCCCTGACCCTGCAGTTAACGTGTCGAAGTGTCCTTGAGCAAGACACTGAACCCCAAAGTCACTGCCACCAGCGTATGAATGTGTGTGTGGATGGGTGAATTCAAAACCTGTAGTGTAAAAGCGCTTTGAGTTGTCAACAATGACTAGAAATGTGCTTTATAAATACAGGACATTTCACCGTCTATAAATGCAGCTAAATATTTCGTATTGTTGCCATCAGGTTGTTGCTACACTGCTGCGAAAGATACAGGCCTCCATTTGTGAAATGCAAGTGAGAGGAAATTCTTATTGACTGTCTCATTGTGAAAGGCTGAAGACCAATAAATGCTACCTGACGCAGACTATATACGAATGAATGATATGAATGTTTTTGCTATGTGCTTTGATTCAGCTGTAGATTTTGTGACGCATTAGAATTGTTGGAAAAGTTTTACTCCCTCAGAAATGCATTGCACTGTGTGCATGTAATTTCAATAACTTCATAAACAAATGCCATTTGTGTAAAGGATGGGGGGGGAATTAATTGTCTTAGCATGGCTGTATTTTGTTATTTTTAATAAAAACAACAACGTTAGAATAAAATGCCATTTGTTGAAATAAGACTTTTCCCAAATTAGATTTAATTTGACTTAATTTGAAAAGCACTCAAAGCTGCATTGGTAGCAGTGTGGGAACCAGTGCAAAAGAACCAATCATCTGTAATCATTAAACCTTGGGAAGCTGGATCTATATCACCAGGCACTGTCAAATCTCCAGTTCCATTCTTTGTGTTTTGCTCTTAAGATTCTTCTGCAATAAAGGTTCAATGAGTCCCAACTGTGAAGACTTGAGGACTGATAATCACTCATTCTTAATGAACCATTAGGTTTCTGGCTGTAACTGCCGACCAGTCTAACAGAAGGCAGTTATTGAGCTGCTGCGCAGCTAATTAGATAGGCTGTTACATATCTGTGTGTTCGACATGTACTCACTTGTTTGTATGACTGAACGGACGCTAGGCACCTTTTTACATGGTCAGTGTCCACACACATGGCAGACCATAAATGAGTTATAATCAGCAGGATAAACATATTCTTTGATAAATTACTCCTGATGAAAACAAACAGTTTAAATGAAATACAACACATGTAGGGTTACACAATAAATAATCACTGCATGATAATTGCACTCTGCACCATTGCAGTGCATATGTATCTACTGCTAACAGATGCCACACTGCAGACACGAGGTCTAAATGAGAGTCTAAATATTGAAAATTATATGAGAATTAAGTATTAAGTATTAACTATTCTGTAGGCTGAATATTTCTACATTCTTTATAACCCCCTTGTGTTAAGGGTCAAGAAATGTCTTTCCTTTGCTAAACCTATAAAGAATAAAACAGGTCAAGTGAATTTTAAACAAAAAATCTCATCGCTGTGATGACACAACTGGTCTTGCATCCAAAATTAGCTGTACAGAGGAGCAGAATCACTTGTTAGTCAGCAATGAGAAATGTTCTCCTGCTGTTTGTTAAATCTCCCCACAAGAACCGACATATTACTTTGCAGTTTCGAATTCAACTATATTTAAACGTGAATCCCATGAGTAAACTGCATGTGTTTGCGTTGTCTAAATTTGTTGTTGTTGTAATTTTGTATTCAACTCACGTTTTATGGAATTGTGGTGTTTATATATGTACTCTATGTATATATATATATATATGGATTTTATTTTTATAAAACATATTAAATTCTCAGTTTCTTTGTTGTGTCATGTAAGTACTTTAGAATGCTTGAGTCAAAATAAATTCAAGACACCCTAGATGTAAATGTTAACAATGAGGCAATGTTTCACTTTCTTATTTGATTATTTTACTTAAGCAGGTTTTCTCTGATGTTACACATGATGGGACGTCATATTTGAATCCTAAAAGAAGCAATAGGTATAAAATAACTCAGGGATTATCTCAGGGAAAACATTTATTTTATAATGCGTTAGTGCATTTTGGTTCGGCCCATTTCCAACCTGAAAACATCAACCTACTGTACATATGACCACAGTGCAGGGGGGTGGTCATGATGCTTCCCTTTGGGAAGCTCCGATGTTGTCCAGCTTTACATACAGTCAGTCAGCGGTTCTTGTTATTCAATAGTACACAGAGAGTGAAAAACGTTCATCAGCTTGTCAGTTTCTTCAGCGTGTATTCTTTGTGGACTCAGGAGGGTTAAGATTGTTGTTGCTCGTGTGAACTTTTTCTCACATCAAAGCAAATTTCTGATTTGTTATGCATCTGCTCACCAGCTTATCTATCTTCTTTCTGTGTGTGATTTATCTTAGGGAGAAGTTTATACATTTATTTTGTGCATGTGTGCCTTTTGGTTTACAGAAAGCTAGCAAATGATCATGATAGACTGACAACTTGTTGCTGATGAGAATCTCCGACCATCTATGAGGTTAAAAGTTCAAGCATGTGCTGAATGATAATAATAATAATAAATAGATGTTTGTACTGCACTGAAAAGATAAACAGCACGTACTTTGGCTTCTATCTCCTCCTTTGGTTGTTATACTAGGAGGGTATCTGATGACGGGCAGGGCTCAGGTGTTGTTGACTTGGATCTTGTTCTGACCATTCAGCTGACTTCTCAGGACCTGTCTTACTCTACGTAGGTATTTGGCTGTGACTGACTTCCTTGAGGCCTCTTTCTGATTTCCATTTGCCTGTGGGATGCCAAGGTCTTTGTAGCTGTCCTGAACATCAGCCATGTTGCCTTGTGGTAGTTCAACCCCTTCAGTTATGATCATCTTGCCTGTCTTTGATATCATTGTCTGGGTGGGCCTCATCTTTAAGCAGCTGGTTCATCTGGGCTGCCAGGCATTCATGGAGTGTTGTTAGGTTCCTTAGCCAGTGGCTAGGGATCAGGTCAGGGCCTGGTGATGTCCGGCTCTTCATCCTCGAGACTGTTTTTTGGATGTCTGCCATTGTGATGTTTACTAAGTCTTGTTCTGGGAGGTGGCTGTAGTACTCTCCCAGGTCTGTGTTGGTGAAGCACTGGTGTTATGTGACGCCTCCTTCTCCCATATGCTCTTACAGTACTGTTCAGTGTCACTCCTGGGTGGGTTTGTTCTCATCTTATTATCCTACCACTGAGAGTACACTTTGGATGGTTCAGCGGTGAACATCCTGATTATTCTCCGAGCCTCCACTTGTCTAGTGTACCTCTCCAGGCAGGTAGCCAGGGCTGTGAGCCTCCGATTGGTATTGGCAATGGCTCAGTAATTTCAAGGATTACTGTCGCTGTTATGTATATCAGCTTGTTGGTCTCTGTGATTGTCACAGTAGGGATAGTTGGTAATGCTGCATTCACGTCCTCTAGCAGACTTTGAGAGGGTACTCTGCCACTAAGCCTTGGTAACCGTTCCCGGGGGTTCCAGGTATCCATGTTAGCTATGATCTTCATTCTCAGGTCAGCTGCCCTTCTGTTAATGTCAATGGGGCTTGGAAACCAATCTTCAAGTGTGTGGGTGAAGAAATCTCCCCCCAACCTGTCGTCCTGGCTCTGTTGTTGTACCTCATCGATCTGAGTCACAAGTTATTTCTTCATTAGCTCGGATTTACCACCGAGCTATCCATATATACTGACAAACACACATGTGCATGTAGAGTATATTTCCATATACAGTTAAACTCTACATTGTGTAAAGTAGAACAGGAGGTCATTTTTTTCTATGTTCACATGCACATTTAGTTTTTTTTTGTTTTTTCTTTTCAATTTTAACTTTTTTAGCTTAAAACTGTAAAATTGTTGAAATATTTTAGTTTGGAGTCCATTACAAGCAGACTTTATAATGTATTGTCTAGTAGTTATGGTTTAATCATGTGATATATTTTTAACTTGGGGTCGTTGATTGTTAGCATGGTCATATTGTTTCTATAATCATATCTTGTTTTTTAACTGTGTTTCTGAATTTTATTATAAAATCTGTGAGAAACTATTGTGACAAGGAGTATTTTCAAAATTTGGATAACCTATTTTTTAAAAAATCAGCTTCATGATACACCTGCAAAAATGTCTAACATAGGTTAAAAAAAAAAAAAAAAAAAAAAGTATTTCATTGAAAGGTGATTTTTTTTCATCGCAATCCCTGAGACTCACTCTCACGTGGGATCTTTAATAAAACTGCCGCATATTATTCAGACATTTTTTTTTTCTTTTAATTTGGCCTGTGGCAAGTTGAGATGATTAAGGTACTCTTTTGCGTTGTTGGACATTATGCTCAGCCTTCTTTGTTGAAAAAACTATATTGGCACAAAAATATTTAGGAAATGACTGTTGATGGTTGATTTCAAATGGGACTTTTCTACATGGTTGGGGACTCTCTACTCAACCCTGATCTCAATCCCAGTCAGAACCTCTTTGAATTAAAATACGAAGCAGCGTTACACCTCATCTTATCCAGTCCTCTGAAACTGACATGGGTGGCTTTATGTCGCCTCTACATTAAATCCCTGTACTTCTTTTCACAATGACAAAGTGCTGAATTCTGAGGGCAAAGTCAAACCTCTGAGTTTAAAGGAAGAACTCAAGTAAAATTTCACATGTGGCCCTGATCCTCTTCCATACCTCGTTAGTTTGGTCACAACACTGCATCCTTATTCTGTATTTGGTTGCAAAGTACCCATCCATGTCTTCTATCATAAGCGTCTATGCAAGTGCTCAGCACCTCCTTAGCTTTGTTCTAACGAAAAAAGCAATAGCGAGTAATCCTTCGTTTTTTTTACTTGGAAATAACCACAGCTCAGATAACCTGTGACATGGAAACAGACACTTTCTTCAAATCACATTTTAAATATTACTCTTTCATCAAAAAATCAAATTACCATCTTCCTGTTTTTTTCTGTGATCAATGAAGGAAATACTTTGGCTTGCTGATTGTGGAGAATATTACAGCCTAGTGGTACAACAGTATATTACACAACTAATTGCAGCAAATCAGCATCTTTCTTTGCCAAACATTGTCATTTCGTTATGTTACAAGCCCCATGTGCAAAATGTTTGCCTCTACTGAAGCAAAAATGAGGTCAAAGATGCAAAAACTGACTTTAATAACATGTTTGAGGAATTCATTAATAAACTTTCAGGTCAGCACTACTCAATGTTGTGTCCTCTCAGAATGGCTGTGAAATCAATTTCTTAGAAGGCATACAACTCACAAAGGACCTTTAGATTACGCTCTTATAAAACAGTGGCAATCGCTCAGGGCTTTAGACACCCCTACACACTGACACTGTCCTGTCCTCAGAACCTGGTCTGGGTGCCGTACTTTCTCTGCACATATTTTCCCCATGTAGAAACACACAGCATTTGCTAAGTAGAAGTTCCACTTTCCTCACATAGTCTAAGAAAATGAAGTACATGGACACCCTGTTCAAGCATGCATATGTGTTTGTGTTGTTCTTGTTCTTTGACATGTTAGTGCTCAATCAATTGATATTCTCTATCTCTGAGAAAATGACGATTGATCTCTTGCATCCCACTCAGAAGTTTTTATGTGAACTGCTTTAGTAACTGATGAGCAAATCAGATGACATTGTGCAACATATTTTCCAATGAAAGAAAGTGCCAAGAGGGTGTTTGGAGGGTCACACATATGAGTCTCATCCAGGAGATCAGAGATCAAATCTCATTTACAAGCAAGCAACACCAGTGATTTCCTAACCTAACCAAGTAGGTTTTGTGCCATGACTTTACCTCAACTTTTGTTCTTAACATTAACCAGTTATATCAACCTTGAGCATCCGAATAAGACAAACCTTTGCATATCATGTAAAGTCACTACGGGCAAGGCTTAGCTTGCTGGCCAGTAATACCAAAGGGTACCAAAAGTTCCAGGTAAGATGTGAGTGGCAGCTGACAGATCACCATTGTAATGACCTGCAGTCCTGCAGGCGACAGGCTCCATCCTTTCAATCTAACTTAAAATCAGTAAGACTACTACATTGGGGTGTATTATGAAGATAGACCTAAGGCAGAAGTTCAAGTATGTACACCAACATTTTTATTAGTAAATACACAAGACAACCAACTGCAACAAACCACCACCGTCAGTAAAAGCAGCAAGGAAAGAACTTCAGGTGGATGCAATATTTGCTGTTCATTACTCAGTGTAAAGGCAAACTGGAGGTAGCTGGAATCTAAAAACAGACATCAGTAAACATGCAAATCCATACTGACAAAGATATGTTTGATGTCTTTTTTCTGAAGTATAGTTTAACAGAGCCTTTGAGACAGACATCTTAAATGCACGATCCTATCGGAGAGAGAAAAGATAGAAGATATAAAGTCAGCAAAAGTAAAATGCAATTTTTACTGTATAAAGCACTGATGACAGCAGGATGAAAAATAATCTCAGAGATACATATTTTATACTGTAGACTGTATGAGGCACATGATAAAATACTGCGTGATCCATCTGCTAACAAATAGAAATCTGGATGAACAATACTTGGGTACCACTACTGGATTTTAGTACCTCAATATCAATGAAATGTGCTGATTTTCAGTAAAAAAAAAAAACCAAAAAAAAAAACACGTGTTAAAGGTCTATCCTGCCTAATTTAAAACAAATTGCTGTGCACTTTGGCCGACACAGTAACATTTGGTAATAGCTAATTAAGCTGTATAACCAGGCATAAGTGTTCCTTTGTGAGAATGCTGACTATTTGCTGTTTTTGTAAAATAATCAAGTTAAGATAATAACACCGGCCTAGATTAATATGTTAATTACTCTCAAGTATAAAGTTTGAATTCTACATCTAAGGACAAGCGCTGTCTCCCAGGTGTACTTTTTGCTCGCAGGCACATAATCTAGTGTATCTTGCTCCTTCACAGACAGTGACCTACTTAAAATCTAATGAAAATTCAACCCTCCCCTTTCATCAAAGTAGTACACACAAGGTTGCCTGGGCTCGGTGTCAAAAAGAAGTCATTTTGAACATTTTCCAAAAGCAGATAAGGAAGCTTGTGAGGAACCACATCTTCGGTGTGGTATATGTAACAAAGAGATTAGTGTTTTCTCTATCATGTGTGATCAAAAAAAAAAAAAAAAAAAAAAAGAAAAGCCAACTTATGTGAAGGGCTCCCACCTCAGCTGTTTTATCCATTTATGTATTTGTGCACGCGTGCTGTAGACGGCACGGTAAGCTTCCTTGAACAGATGGCAAATCAATTCATCACCTCCTAATATCAATCAATCTTCATTTCCCCATTTAGGATTTAGCATCCCACTGATACAATGGGTGGTGAGTGCGGATCACACGTCACACTGCTAATTCAACATGCTGAAAGGTTGACTTCATTACTAAGTGTTAACTCCACTTAATCAGACAGCAGTGACAAGAGGAAACGCTCTTGCCAACGTCACAGGCTCAAATCCCATGACAGCAGGAGCCAGCCCCGTGCTTATCAGCTCACAGTCTGCGGCACATTTTCACTGATCATAGGATATACGTTGTTTTTCATTATTTTAAAGTGAGATGAGATGTTAGTCAAGTGGGTGATAAATCAAAGTGATAAAAACTGGCTCAGCAGCCATTACTGTAATTCAGAACGTTACCTTTATATAAACAACCCCAAAATGGTGGTTTCTTATTTTAAAATGATTCTGACTGAAGATGTCAGATCAGCTGCTTTCGTGGGATGTGAATTAATATTTTTTTTTTTTTTTCATTTTCATTTTCTGTCACTTATCCGGGTCCGGGTCGCGGGGGCGACAGCCTGAGCAGGGAGATCCAGACGCTCCTCTCGCCAGCCACTTCCACCAACTCCTCCGGGGGGACACCAAGACGTTCC
>KV751331.1:4923918-4939430 GCA_001698575.1 Mola mola | reverse complement strand
TGCCCGAAACACCTCCCCAGGGAGACGTCCAGGAGGCATCCTGACCAGATGCCCGAACCACCTCAACTGGCTCCTCTCAACGTGGAGGAGCAGAGGCTCTAGTCTGAGCCTCTCCCGGATGTCCGAGCTCCTCACCCTATCTCTAAGGCTGAGCCCAGCCACCCTGAAGGGAAGGAAGCTCATTTCGGCCGCTCGTATTCGCGATCTCATTCTTTCTGTCACTACCCAGAGCTCATGACCATAGGTTAGAGTTGAGACGTAAGTAACCTGTTAATTGAAAGCTTTGCCTTTTTTTTTAGCTCCCTGTCCTGAAGATCGATATTTCATAAAACAGGAAGTTAGCAGGTTGGATCTGCTTCCATTTTTGTAGTCGGTCCTCAAAGGGCTTCCAGTGCTTTTTGTTTGGCGCCTCGGTCTATCCTGACTTCTTTCATCTTCGTCATGGGCTTCAATGAATAATTTGCTATTTTTGGGATGTTGTTACTGATTTTATTTTCTGACCATTTAGGCATCCAAATATGTTTTGTTATTTTTTTACAAGTTTTTCTTTGAAATAATCTCTCTTCAGTGGGCCAGTTAAGCTTGGATTGAACTGTTATTTTTGGAGAACGGAGTAACGTATGTCATTTTCCTCCAGATAAAGTGTGTTGTGGCCGCTGGCCATTGCTCCCATCACCATCGTTGATTTGGCTGTGGGGTCCCCTAACTGCGATTGGTGTGGCATCAAGCCCTGCTGACTTGTCACCTCGCACAGATGAATCCCTGAGCTTACCACATGCCTCTTTTTAGAACTGATGTTAGTTTTGAATGCTGTTGCGTTTCATTTGAGTTGGAGGCACTTTGTGAGGTTACTTTGATCTTGGCATGATTTAGCTTTAAAATCACTGATTATGTTTTGCACTTCTCAGTTATAAGTTACTTCATGTTAAGACACACTGTGTTAGAGGTTGCTGTTTGGTTGTATATTGGTTTACACTGACTAGCATAGATTTTCTAGTTAGATTTTCTATTTATTAGTAAAGTTAGTCAGATTGTGTTTCTTTCTAGATTCCTTTTGCAAAATTCATTGTACTATTCAAAAACTTAACTTAACCTATTACATCTGGTTACTTTATGTGGCTTCCTTTACAAGCTTAAACATAACAAAGGGCATGAGCAGAAAGAGCACAGGAAAAAAATCAGGTTCACTGTTTACGTGGGGCAATTTTCCTTTTGATTGATTTATAAAAAAGGTTTTATTCCATCCCAGTGGAACCGATTGAAATGTTATTTGTTTTGGACCTTTTAATTCCAAATGAAGGGATTATATGGAGCTATTTTATTCTGTTTGGGCTTTTAAACTGATATTAACCGGAAATACAAACTCAGTGTAAATGTACCTATTGCTACGGACGATAACTTAGACTAAAACAATTCAAACGTTGTTTTCTGAAAATAAATAAATAAATAAATAAAATAAAGCTCAAGTCCAAATGGTGACTTATCTTGATTCTTCCTGTGCATTACACTTGAGTTTAAATATAAAATATACAGAACTTAATAAGTAAGCAAAGGCTTTTCTCACGTTTTCATTCAGCTCATTATTCCCCGTCTCCGTGGCCCTGGTGCTGTCATTTCTACCTAATTCTGTATGCAAAGTTCGATGCACTTCTCAGTTGTTGAAAAAAAAACAAAAAAACAAAAAAACAAACAGACATTGCCAAGTGTCAACACCAGCTTGACACCATATGTACTGTATGCTGGTGCGGGTACTTACCATAGACACACAGCAAAAAAAACATCTTATCCAACTACGGATTCTAGCAGTTGAAGTCTTGTGCCATGGTTCAATGATGGCATAATCACACTGCAGCTGAGTTGCTACGCAATTTAAATCTCACAACGTGAATTACACTTATTTAACCATGATAGGATCAGTTAGAAACTGCACATCAAAAGATGTCATCTTTAGAAGCAGTATGACATCTGAGCAACTGATTAGGCACAGCGATGACCGTGCCGGAAGATGACTGCTGTCCACTGTTTGATAGAGCACAAACCTTTGATCTAATTTTAGTGTGTACCTTTGCCTTCACACTAATACTCATTACCCTTGGTGCAGCTGGAGTGGTTGAAGAGTGCCGAGTGCCAATCGGATACACCATCAGGTCTTCCTGGAGGAGTGAAAATTGGGCACTGCAGCAAATGGAAAAGAAAAAAATCCAACTTTTTTTGGTGGAAATCTTGGGCTTTGAGCCCAGCCATCTGGCTGAGGGAGGAACAAACCCAGCAAGAGATGTGAGAGGACAAATAAATCTGTGCATCTCGGATGTTTGCTGTCACTTATTGCTTGGATCACAAAACTGCACATCCACTTCTCCAGTGCGTCCTTAACAAAGTTTGGAAATTAATTTCTAATATGGGCTTTGACTGTCTTAATTCAGATTGGTAACAGCTGTGAACATGACTTAAGGTTTTAAATAGGGGTGTTAAAATTAACCGGTAACCGTTTTTGTCACACTGAGGATAAGAATGTACCGGAACGATGGCCCGATGCTGATTCAACTGATCGGTTCACAGCTGCAGCTCCCTCCCATGGAACGATCCTCGCTCTCTGCTGCGCCGAGCGGCAGAAGTCTGTGACAGAGTCTCAACAACATGACAGGCTGACATGTGTCGCGTTAGTGTCCGCAGCTACTCTTTATAGGCCCTCGAGTTGAAGCTAAAAAGGTGTTTGGATTTTACAAGAAATTGGACAAAAGTCTAGTTTGTAAGCTGTGTAGAACCGTGATTAAGAACATGGCAACTCACAACAAATCTTAACCTGTCAGACATCCAGATTAAGGCAATTCTAGTAGTTAATTCATAGCAACTGGACTTGCTTGAAGTTTCTTGAAGACGTTGCACGAAGACGTTGACAGATGGTTTGAAAGAGGAGTAAAAGAGGCCATCTATGTCCACTTGGAGAAACCCTCTCTAAACAGGGGTGGTGGACTAAGACACAATTTGTCCTGAACCTACAATGCTGTCTTGGGAGCCCTCCCCGGGCGGTTTAACCCCCACACACACCTGAGGCCATGTGATCCGAGGGTGTCACATGAAACCAGGGTTGAGGGGCAAACACTCTCGAGTGACCCTCAGAACTGAAGAAGCCTTTCGGACGAGAGGCGAAACGTCTTCAAACAAGATAAGAAGTCCAGTTGCTTCCTACTAAACACTCCGAGACACGTCTCAATGAAGGGGCTTCATCAGTTTTCATCACAAGAGCATTCACCTCACGAGGATTATGTGGATGTTCTGGATGGCTATCTAATGTTAAGACGTTTTCCCGCTACGATTCATCAAGTCTTAAGGTAATCACAGCGTCCTGTTATTGTTCCTGTTACTTTACCTCGCTGAGTCCACATTGGAAAAAAAACAGGTATACGCTGTTGCCGTTTTGACCTTGACAGCTCATTTCTGTCCATCCAAGCAGACAGCAGAGCTTTGTCCAACAGTTCTTTAGTCTCCTTCCTCTGGTTTCTATACATATTAGTTGTACCGTTAGTGAAAATTTAGTTTGAACTTGCTTCAGTCTTAGATTGGCTTTGCAAATTAGATCTGCAATGTACTGAAGGGCTTAGTTTGTGTTATTCAAAACAATATTATTTTTCATATTTCTGCCCCACAGTGCCAATGTCAGGCACCTGAACTCTGTGACACAAACCAAATTTTATTATGTCAACATTTTCATACAGAATTTATTTTATAATGGAAAAATGATATCTGCATTTAAAGCAAATGGAACCGTATCAGTGCATTGAATTGAATCAAATTGAATAGATTCAGGATTACATTTAATGAAGTCGCTTCACATTAAAAATGAATTGTACCTGAATCGAATCGAAGAACCTGAGTCTAGATTTCGACTGAACTGTCATATAAGAAGGAGATTTACACCTCTCGTTTTGAAGTATTGTGGCAAACACTTACAGCATGTTCACTCCAAGGTGCTCTCCGCTTCATACTGACGGGTTAAACGCTCTGACCTGCTCTATGAGCTGCTTTCACATGGTCAAGCGCTCTGTAACTCTCTACGAAGAGCCAGTTGCCCCATCACATTAATTTCTTCTTTACTCGTTCTTCTCCTCACTGTTAGTAGCTCACAATTACCATCCATCTGCTTTTTGCATGTTTCATCAAAGTTGTTTTTTTTTTTTTTCTTCCCTTCACTAACTTTAAATATTCAGTTGGTGCTCTTTTCAGAATATGGCCTTGAGCCCACCGTCTTTGTAGATGGTCTTTGTATTGCCATTGATCCGAGGGTGGAAACGCCCAAGGAATTAATTATTTATGCACTTTTTTTTTTTTTATGCCTCCTGACAGTTGAAAGTACTGAGTCACAAACAGTAATAGGATTAGATGGGTGATGCACCGGAAAAAAGGAAACAAGGGCCGCTGAGTATATTGGCAACTCCGTAGGAGCAAAGGCAGCGGCCACAACATAGTGTGGTAGAAGGCTTTCATCTCCTAACAGAACAATAACTGTAAAGATAATGCAGCCTTCAACTTCACTATACACAGATTGCAATGTCATCATAGAGGCACTGAAAGTGCTTAAAACACCCTCTCAGACCTTGATGAGCCAATCATATACTCCTGCAGCGAGCTCGCTCTTAAAATCATGTATTTTTCTTCCTGCAGGGAACAAGAAGAAAGAAATCTGTGATCATCAACTCCACAATCTTCTTCTGAGTTAACCTCATGTAAAATGATTATGTTGCCGAGCTTTTCATGTGCATTCGTATAAAGCCCAAAAGATATGACATGGAGATTGAGATGGGGTATTTTGTCATTATTTTGTCAGGCTTCTTAGGTCATTAAGTTGGTACTTAGCTGAAATAAACTAAGGTTTTCCTTCTCTTAAGCGACATAAACGTGTTGAACAGCCTTCCCGATGCAGTCATGTACAATAATCCCATTCATTTCTGGTGAGCGCTTCTGTAGAGAATGCATCTTAGCATGTTCATAGCATCTAAATTATTCAAATTTCTCTGTTTAAGTGTCTATGTATGTGTGCGTGCAAACGCGTGTTGGAGTTGCGTGGGCATTGCCTTTAGGGTACACATATGTCTTTAATAAGTCACTACCACTTTATGACACAATGACAATTTAGAGTACCACACTCTATAGTAGTATACTGTTCACAGAAACGATATTTCCAATACTATCCATTCAATAAATCCCTTCTTGATGAAATAGTAGACTTAGTTCCATCATCCTCTCATGTTTTTGACATGTTTCTGTAGCTCCTTACTGTTCCTGTTCCATCAGGCCAGTTTCCCCCTGCGATGACTCTACAATGGCGTTGCAGCTGTCAGGAAAATGACCATATGATGTTGAAGGAAAACTATTACTTTCAGCAGTTAATGATAAGTTGCAGGTAGAATAATAACAACTAGTATTACAATAAAACTGGTATAGCAGAATTTTGAGTTTTTCCACTTTTGTTTCACTATACAGACTAGTTATTTCTGAAACTCCCTGAAGCTAATTAAAGTACACTCACGCAGATGCACAAAGAAATATACATATATATTCATTTTTTTTCAGTGCTAAATGAGCCGCTGTCTCCGTGTATCTGTGTAGAGGAGCTTCAGGCTGTGATCAGTGTGAAACTCAGAATTGGACAGCTTGGCATCCCCTGAGGTGCCCCTGTTTCCCTCCTATTCATTCTCCCATCACAAGAAAAGCCGAGTGCTAAAGTGTTTTAGACTAACGCATGCTCATTGATTTGTAATTCACATTGAGCACGTCGGCATCCAAGGCTGGGAGTTAAACTTGTAGACAATAGCAGCGGTGCTTCCATACTTTGGAAGTAAAGGCCAGCGTAAAAATTTTGAACTTCAATTTTCTGCTCATCAAACGGGAATGGATGACACATTCTGCGCAATATCAAACGTGGCAGGCGAACTGAATTCACTCTATCAGTTGTCTTGTATTGCCCACATTTTAAATGTTGCGGGGTAGATGAAGTGGTGCTGCCATTCAAAATTTGATTGAATAAGGCAATGTGAGATATCATTTCTATGCTATAACGTAAATGTCTGCATGTGGCAAATGTGACACATACGTGATGCAGCTAGTGTGTGACATTTGTTGAAGACCGCTATACAATGTGTCTTGCAGTTACACATAGTAACTATAAAAACAAAATATAACATTAACTGGGACTGTTTGTTCTGCGATTGACTGCCAGGGTCATAAGCATCTGACATACTTTTGAAGATTCTGCGACAATATGCCCATCTCAAAGTGTTGAAATATGAATTCTGCATTACAGTTTTCCAACCATTTTGTTCAGATGATTCAAATGCCCATTACAAGCTGTAAATGCAGAAATTGTGCGGTGACACATCACTTTAGCTAATGTCAGTATCATCAGAGCAAAGTCAAGTATTGAAATGGATGAATCACCGTGTAAAAAGAGGGAAATGTGGGCAGGCAATGTCCTCATGAAAAATGACAGTATGAACAGGAAAAGATTGCAATATAAGTGTGTATAAATATCCTGTTTGCTGCTTAGTTTGCAGCACAGAATTTGTGTTGAGACTGAGACTGGGACAATAATAATTAAACTATATCACTATAACATTAGATAACTTATGTGTAAGGCACATTGACTTAAACGTTTTGGGGTTTTTTTCCCATCCTATCGAAGTAAAATGTAACAAACAAATACAGGCAAGCAGTGCCAGCAGACAATGAAACAACAGAAGACAAGCAATTGCTTTTGTTCCAAGAATCACCCTGGTTTGGTAAAAATCAGCCAATATTTTACAGGGTTTTTTGTGGAAACACTCAGCTGTTACGTGCTGTTTTTACCCATTGTCCTCCTCCTTGCTCCTCCCCTGATATTTTCACATCTACCTGTGTAAATCAATGGCCTATTTAGACCAAACTAAGCAGTAATTTAGTTTCTTACCAGTGAAGTGACATAAAAAAAACCGCAGTAATTACTTTTAAGGGAACGTCACAAAAACACTCCTGAGATGTAATCATGTTTTTACAGTGCACAATATGTATACATACACAAAGGTAAAGAAAAACAAGACCGCAGGACGCAGGCTGAAGCCTGTAATGCCTCCAGAGCTGCCATCACCTCCCCTGCAAGACTCCAAATTGTCTAGAGCTTCCACTTCACAGTGAATCCTCTGGTAACACGCTGGGGGAGGCTTGGAGGAGGAAATGAGAGAGCTGGAGTGATAAAGAGAGCTGGGAGAGGAGAAAGAGTCCTTATCAAGTCAAAATGTTCCCCAGCCCAGGAGCAATGGCCTGACAAAAGCTCTAACGAGTCTCTCGCTAAACTGATAGCTATCTGAGATTACATGAATCTATGAAAGAAGCATGCAATAATTTAGAGGGGCAGCACTGAATCATAGCCCCTCATCTCAAATTACTGGCACTTTATGCAGAAAGCTGATATAGAGCAGGAGGTGACTGCAGTACATTTCAGCTCAGGGGAAATGTTCTTTTACGAAATGTAAATAGAAAGATTCAGGAACTGTTTAAAAAAAAAAGAAAAAAAAGGGTGTCTGCATGAAAAGCTGAAAAGGACAGGGGCTGCTGCCTGGCACAAAGCTTATTTGACCAGATCACCTGCTGATCGGCAGCTTTTCAATCATCCACGAACTATATGTGTTACAGTTTCGTGCCACTTTGAAAGTAAAATAACCTGGCCGAGTGAAATCTTTTTCAAGAAAGTCGACCTTTTCCCAAATGAATGAATTTTATTTAACACTTGGCCACTATTTTAGGCAAAAAGAGCACATGAGATCCAGTGAACAATTTTAAAATGACAGATCTCCTCTTACTGGCTGCAATCACGGTGAATCTTGCTCATCAAACAGACTTCACATTCGGCCGTTTTCACTTAAGAATTTTACGAAAAAGAAAGAGGGTACAGCTGGCCAATATATTGTATAAAGTATGATATATATTATTACTGTGGTTTAGAATCAATATTGTATTGCATATAGTAAGTGTTTAAAGAATGCATGACAGTAAAATATGCTGTTGTATTTCAGTCATTAAATCCGCAGTACTGATGATTACTTGTCAGAAGTCTCATTTTGTTAATATTTTGTCAAAGTGCCAAAGTGTTGCAGCATTGATATCAAGTTATATTTTAAAATGTTGTAATGTTTCATTTGTTTTGCCCAGTATTTGCATTTTTCAACAGCTTTTGCGATATATAAAGCATATTGCGACATGGCTACAAAACAATTTTGAGGTCATTTCACGGCCATACCATCCAGCCCCTCAAGATGTGTTAAATGCTCTCATTTCCTCTGCTGCAAGAAAGTCAGTAGTGGATCATTTAGCAGTGCCACTGATCCCTTTGTAATTGATTGGTTAACGGATGTCTTTATTTTGGCCTCGGTAGCTGAAAGCTTCCCCTGGACACCTGGAAAACAGTCCATGTCCTACTTTTGGACAATGGGGGTCTGTGAATCAAAACTGTCATTACTAGGTAGAGTTTTAAAGAGATAACTGAAAGAGAAGGTAAAAGCATTTTCACTTCATCGGTCTGGTTTTTCACTACTGTGCTGTACTGCACTGAACCACAGTACACAGTACTGGAAAAGCAACAGTAAAACTCTGAATGATACAGCACGATTAAATCCCTGACGTACATGCACGGTAGGCAGCTGCAGCAAAGATGGCAGCAGAGCAGGGGGCGCATCAGGGTGTTACCTTCAAAGTCTTTATTTATCTGTTTGTTTATTCATTAAATGCCACCTGTTGCCTCGTCCTGAAGCCAGAAAATGTTGGAAATCTAATCAGAAGATCCATCCTTTTTGCCTTTTGATCTAAAGGATCACAGTGGCAGTGCAGATTTTGGGGATTAAAAAAAAAAATAGAGATTTGGTTGGTGCTTTTCATTCATCAGTGGCCAATATGATATAGTGGATCATCTCATTTTGCAAAAACGGTCTAAAATTTGATGAACAACGCAATTGTTTCAGAAGTTATGTTAGTGAAAGAACACCAAGTGTTGTGGCTGATGGGTATCTGTCTATTTTTAACAGGATTGTACTTCAGGACCACTTTTATTTTAATACCACCCTCAGTCCTCTGGATGGATGGATGGACAAAATCCTTAGAATAAAATTTCTTCAAAGGAAAAAGGCACGTTTGATTCAATACAGCAGAAAACCAATTGTCCAGTCAAACCTTTAATCCTTTATGAGTCCCTGTCATATTATTTACATATATTGTCCTGCATCCACTCTCAAAACTGTTGAAGCATCTCTGTCCTTACGTTTATTAGAGAGATCATTTCAGAACACATTATTTCCTTTGTGAGGCGGCTAGTCGGCACAAACTTCATTAGCAGTCAGAAAAAATCTGTACTGCCGTCTGTTTATCTATACAGCAAGTTGGCCAACAAGAAGTATCTTCCTTGTCATTAACAAAGATCACCATGTCGATACAGAGGTTGTTAAAGTGGCTTTCATTTGTAGTGCAACCCATGAATGGACTATTCGTCAGAAATTCTACTTTAAAAAATACAATTAATAGATGTTTTAATCCCTCATAATTGTTTATTTAAATATCTGTATCCTTTTTTTTATTTCCTATTATCTTAAATGTATTGGGATTTTGTCTCTTTATATTCCACTTCTCATGTCCCAGCATAAAATCCCATGAGCACCTGGGAAAATGAGCCACTTCATTCTCCCAACAACAATGACAAGAAGCATATTTAACTAACAAAGTAACATGCACATTTTTCTTCCACCAATACCAGCTATGAGGCCAAAGGAATCAGGGATCTGCACTAACAGGTGCAGGGACAGTGTCCTGTTGAGAGCGCTTCATGGTCGGGCAGGAGTAGGGTTATGGGAGCTTGTTCACTGTAAGAGATAGAGTCCACAGAGGCAGAGGTACTATCCATGTAGTGACATGTTCCCTACTATTGAAATAAAAGGACTACAAGGCACGTTTAGATCTGTAAAGCATTACAACCTTTTTGGCCACCAGCCTGTCACTGCACAAGGAAAAATTCTAAACTGCAATCCATTTAATCATTTTTAAGACTGTTTTTTTTTTCTGTTTTCTGGTCCAAACCAACACAATAAAAGTTTGGTCCCGTCAAATCCATGCGCTTTATGTTTTTATATATCCTGGAATAACTAAATTATAGAGGGTAAGTGCGCGTGCCAAATATTTTCTTTTGACCTAATATCCTCTGATAATACCATAATTTACTGGGACTATATTGACCTATATTGGCCTTGTGTCTTCCTTAGAGCAAAGTGGAGAATACTGCAAATACTGGGTCTTCTCGATTGAAAACTGAGGTTGCGTTAAAAGGCTTAGCTCTCTGTAAGGACATCCTACAGTGGTTGATGAGAGCAAAACCCAAAATGGATGGCTTCGACATTTTTCCAGCTGTAATTACATATTGATGCCATACATAGTGACATACATGGTGGCAATAAGCTGTGAAGACAGATCCGTGCACTGTTCTCTCATTCGTCACAGCGGGACTTTTGTTTTATGAAATTCTCTTTAGATAAAACCTTTTTCTTTCTTGTTTTTTTGCAAATGAATATGAGATTATTTTGTTCTTCTTCCATGTTCTTGTAATATTTCTTGTGCGACGCTGGAAAACAGTTTTCTATGTGCAAATCTTTCTCTATGAAATGTTTTATTCAGGTGATGTTTGGTCACTCAGAGAAATTCTTTCTGAACATTAAATTCAGAATAGCTAATCTTGTAGTGATATTTTCTCTATTACTTCACAATCAAGAAAGAAGTAAGTATTTTACAGTTTGTGTGCACTTTTTTGTGTTGTACTTGGTAGGTTTAAAGGAAGATTGAAGTAAATATCAATATTACAATATATCTCTTCATTAAGCTGTCGACACTGCTTAAGGATATTTGATCTCAGTTTGTTGTTTTTTTCCCCCAGGGACTAGGCCAAAAAACCCTTTTTCCCTCTTGTTTTATCTCAACTGCCCCTTGGTGCAACATCCTCTTCCCTGTTTCTTAGTCAGCCAGCTCGCCTTATGACCTTTGCTAACACTCCTTGTCGACACACACAGAAAGGAGCTTTTCTAAGGGTGGTACGACGGTTAGTGCCCTCGGCAGCTCGCCCGGGAAGGTCAGACTACAAAGTGACACAGGCAGCAAGGTCACTTTCAGTGGAAGCGGTTGGCATATCAGTTCTCCTGCCCAAGACAGCCACTTCCTGGTTACTGTATCCCAGAAGAGCTACACTGCCACCAGCAGTCATTTAGCACTACACATTTTCAACAGGCAGGCAGACAGAAATCCTTTCCATTCCTCTTCCTCATCTCAATGCCAAACATTTTGTTTAGCATAAAAAAATGATCCGTAGTTACCTTTAATTTTAATTAGCCTTGAATATGCAAAATTAAAATAAGATCTACACACGGGAACATACACAGATGCCCTCATTCAATAAAGGGTATTGCGTTCAATACACCTGGTCAGTGCTTTGGTTCTTGTCGCGTTAATAAGATTGTCACGAGTGAATATCAAAGCATCTTCCCCCAATAGAAGAAAAAGCTGTCATTTTTACTAAATATTTAATCAAACTTTAAAAGATAATTTTCTTTTGTGATGCATCTATTAAAATTCTTTCCTTCCTTTTAGCAGCAGATGACCATGATGAGCAAGCATATTCCTAAAATGACCCAGCTGGTGGAGCATATTGTGTTTTGCCTCATCAGGGATTCAAAGGGCCTGAAAACAGATCAGCCGATTCCGTTCACAGTTTGGACTCCAGCTGGCCAGAAGTTCATTTATAAAAAAAGGTCTTTTGTCTGTCACAGCCAGCTGCTGATGTATATGGCACAAATATGTGGCCCACGTTAGCCAACTTAATAAAAATATACACATGAGCTTGTAAATTCAGCCATTTAATATAAACACCATAATGGTACTCATATGTTTATAATGATCTCGGCTCGGCACTAAGACAAATGAATTTTAATAAGTTTTATGAATTACTTATTTTATCAAAAGCCTTATTTCATCACATCTGTGGGACTTATATATTCCCGAGGGTTTCCAAAGGTCAGAGGGGGAAGAAAAATCTTAAATTTGAAACCCTGTGTAGTCTGATCACCGATTTTTTTTTATTTGCTTCCACGTTCATAAAGATCAGGCTAAAAATATACCCCTCCCCATCTGCATATAAGCCTCATTTTATAACGGTGCGCTCATGCACTTCTACTACATGTACTTACAAACGTATGTAATATATTCTCAAGGAATGTGACACAACCATTGTGTTTTCTTCACGATATGTTTAACTTCAAATGACTGAGCAAAGATGCCTTATATCTTTGAACTATGATACAAATTAAATTTGATATGAACTACAGCGTATTTATTCATGGCTTTAATTTCATACAACTTGTCAAATGTATATTTGCTAAGTTATACGCAATATCTATGCCATTTTGTGTGCATATATGTGACTTTTCTTCATTTAACAGACAGGTACATCCTGTATATGAGGCCATATACAGCAATGTCAGATGATTTTTATGTACGTATTTGACGTTATACTACTTATATATTGTACATCAGTTGGGGCAACCTTTTTAAAAGCCATTTTCGGTAAACAGAGCTCATCGCCGCATCAACAAATGCAAGTTAGGCACAAATAAGCACAAGCTATGTGCTGATAAGCCACATTAAAAGTACATGATGCATTACATTGCATTAATTTTGTCTAATACTGCATGCCACTCATGCCACACAAACAACGCTGACCTGTCAGGACATGGGCAGTGGATCCTTTGGTTTAGGATGCAGGGCCTCTGTGGGTCTGTTGTATCCCATGACAGCTTGATTAAATTGGGATCTGAGGGGTTTGGAGGCCATGTCAAAGCCTTCTGCTTTTTGTCATGTTCCACAAAACCATTCCTGAATTGTATTTGGCACTTTCCAAGGCACATTATCCGGCTGTGTGAGGGGGGTGTATTTGGTCTGCAATAATGTTAAGATGGGTGGAACTTGCCAAATTAGCTCTTAAAGGCCAAAAGCCTTTGTTACCAGTAAAGACTTTAAAAGCACACATGATTACATCATGGTGCAGTGCGTTACTGTCCGTGGCACGATAACCGCACTTTTCTGTCGGCACCATTGATGATGAAAGGGACTTACTTCTGGACTTCTGGATTTCCGCCATCCAGAATATGTATTTTTCAGTGATGTCACCTCCTACTGAAGAATGTGGCTAAATATTGCAGGTCAATACTTAACCACATCCACTTTATAATGAGGCGGATTAAATGATATACTTTTCCCCACCAAGGTATGATGATATGTTAGCAGACTGATGACTAGGAAAATTAATGACTGGTATTTCCATTCCCATTACATTTTTGGGCCTAAATTTACATTGTCATTTGCAGGCATTCACTGTTGTTGTTCTTGTTCTTGTTCTTGTTCTTGTTCGAGGCTCATTCCAGCTAGTTAGCCATCTGTTCTGTTTGGTTTCATTCAGTAACAGATAATGAGTTAATATCCGTCTAACTGGGGAGGTAAATTAATCCATTTTACACTCAATATTACCACACAAAATGCAATGGATATTTGTCACCTGCACCCTTTCTATATGACTTCATTTTGCAGTAGGGCATGACTCTGTATTTAGTCACCGATTGTTTTGATACCAAACTGAAAATGCAAAAAATTTTAAAAGATGTGTGCAGTTTCTGCCTCGTGTGAACATGCTGTCATCACCACTGAATAATAATCCGGTAGAAAATGGATCCTTCCCTCTAGTCCCTCCATACCATGATGCAGTGGATATATTTCACTGAAACTGGAAGCCCCTTGACTTTGACATCTTCCCTCACAAAGGAGTAAAACAAAATGCGTATGTAACTGCGTAAAGTATCCCCTTTGTACACAAGCTTATGCACACACAAACAGGTACTCAACTCCTAATCGTACTCAAACACATGCTATGTCCATGGTCGCATTTGTTTCCCTGCTTAGACACAAAGACAGTTGTATACAATCAAACAAGCACAAAGTCTTGTACCATTGCCAAAATCATCTGAAGCACATCATTAGTCTAATCTAAAGGGTTGGAGGAGGCATCCACATCACTGTTTAGCCATAGATAAGGTACTACGACAAAGAACAAAGTCTGTCTTCATGCTTTCCTTCAACCATGCTACGCCATATCAGAGGCAGTGCGTCAGTCCTACCATGGTTAACACTCAATAAAACATCAAAAGGGATGAAGCTCGGAGCTCTGGACAAATACACACCCACGCAGATACCAGATACAGTCTGAAAATCCCTTTCACTCTCTCGCAAGCTCTCCTTAACATGTGTGTATACGTGCATGTGCACAAACACATGAGTATTTAAGAAGGACATACTGTAGATTTAGCTCATTAGATTAAATGAATTCAGCCGGCAGAGCAGATGAGCGGTTCGCTATGCCTCTTGAATGCTAAATGTGATTTCAATAGAACACCCGTGCACAGCAGCTTCTCGCAATCAAGCTCTATGTTGGCGATCTGAGCCACCTAAAGCCAGTAAGTCTCACATATGCAGGAGCTGTCACCAACTTCCCGTCAGGTCCCACTTACCCCCAGAGGATGTACTGCAAGAGGACAGACACGTCTCTTGAAATTTTTATATCCAGAGGCAAAGGCATTTAATGGTCACTGTTTTGCATGTTACATGAGGAGATGGGCTTCTAATCATCTGCTCAGGACAAAGTTGGACTTTGAGAGCTTAGACAAGCTATTTCTTATTCAATTATTTTAAATATTTCAGGGGTCCAACAGGATGCTCATGCAGTCATTAATATTTCAACCGCTGTCTGACAAAAGGACATAGGCTTGCACTTGTCTGGTATTGATCAAGAGGGCAGCATATTCACTCCTCCTGAAGAAGAACATAATATCCCTCCGTTTGTTAGTCTGCAGCTTACGCCCTCCTAAAACACCCTTCATTTTCATCTGAAAAGAAACTTGGCAGAGAACCGATATCATTAAATGGGTGTACCATCACTTTCCCTTCTAGAGAGACAAATTGTACACAGAGAAATAAAGAGACACTGAAGCAAATCAACTGATGGACCAAAATCAGAGCAAAAAAACTTACACGGGCGACGGTATGTTAATTGTAGAATATCAAGTGTAATAGTGGATACAATCAGTTCATTCTGTGCAGTGATAAAAGGTACAGACTAGCCTTTAAATTGCTGAGAGGCACTCAGCATTAGGAATAAAATGTCCCTACGTATTAAGGTAATTTAGTGCGCTCACAGATAGCGTTGCAAAGAATGGGACACACGACCACCACAATTTTATCCCTTCCACCTGCAGCCTCCCCAGGTGACAACTGTTCATGTAGCAAGGAAGCAAAGAGATTAACTGTTTTGCAGACAGACATCTCCCCTCTCAGCAAACACACACACACACACACACACACACACAAGTATGCAGATACACACTGTTATATTCATTGCTGCCTAGAACAGT
>KV751331.1:4910204-4923906 GCA_001698575.1 Mola mola | reverse complement strand
AACAGCCATGAAAATATATATATATATTCTCTGAAAGTCCTGAGACATTTTATTATAGTATCCAAACTTTGCATTTTCCATAAGAAAAGGCTGAATTCAGTCTAGGATAAGATTCACACACCTCATCCACTTCACTGTATCTTCCACACTCAGCTTTTAAGCTCCCTAATCTCTCCTTTTCTCAAAAACCTGGAGGGTGCCATGAATGTGTGCTTACCTCGAAAAAGCATCCAGAAGCCAATAGTCCACAAAGCTGTCCGAAGCTCGATGCTGCTCCACAAGAAAGAAGAAACGGCAAAAAAAAAAAAAAAAAAATCCCCAAAGTCTCTGAGAGCCAGGAGCCAATTAAACCTTTTTTTTTCTGATTAGAACTTACTTTTTGTGAACAGGATGTCCTTCATTGATTCTGTACGTAATCCGCTCCCCCTTGGCTCCCCTGGCTCAGGAGAATTTATTTTGGGGTTCTTTCCTCCAGATATTCCACCTTGGCACAGAGAAACAGTGTTATGTGTTCTAGTGGAAAACGCGTGTGCGAGAGACTGCGCGTGGCACTGTCGGATCTCTCCTGGTGCGCACAACCAGCTCCACTGCAAGTCAATCCAGCCGGTCCTCGCAGCTCTCCTCCTGCCTTCAGGAATGAAATTCACCAACCGCTGTTCATCCCCATGAGGGGAGGGTTTCCCCCCCCTGGATGGAAACTTTCAGACACCTCTGCAAAAGCTATAAGAGGTGATAGTGTATGCCAGTGAGCCCTGGTATGCGCTTATTTTCCTCGATATGCTCCCTCTTCAATGGATTTTTTTTCTCCTTTTCCCTCTCCAATATGCCCGTTATTCTCGGCTCCAGAATAGGGTTTCACAGAATGGATGCTGAGAAAGAAGCAGAATGAGGCGAGCTGCACTGTTCTCTCTCTCTCTCTCTCCTACATTCCCCCTCCCAGCTTCTCACTGCACCTCCCCACCCTTTCATTTTCTATCTCCTCCTTTCCTCTCCTCACGCTCTCTCTCACACACACACACACACACAGAGACAGATATGCACTTCTGAAGCTCTGGCTTTTCACAATTACTGTTGTGCCACTGCCAGCCATGTCAGACAGAAAGGTTCACCGCCCATATTCCACACAGAAACAAATAATGCTTGATAAATATGTAAACTTTAATAGATACGAAGAAAAAGGAGCAGCAGCAGCAGCGAAGAGAGCAATGAGCCATTTCTCCATCCTTCCTACCCAAGTCCTACATGTCCCAAGAGTTAACATTATTTTGCGCCTCTCTTTTGTCATAACTTTTTTTGCATTGTGAAGTCTGTTCAGCGGCTGAAACTGGCCAACTGTCAGGATTGGCTGCAGAGGAAGACGAAAACAGCAAGTTAGAGAACAGCACGCCGCATAGAAACAAGCACAAAACATGTGCGGTAGCTGCTGTATAATTATGTAATTAGCCATCGAAACAAGTTGCCAGAGTTCTGTTATTGTTGTGTGTGCATACAGTGATTACTACCCCAGAGGGACACAACACAAACGATGTGAAAATCTATTGGAACAGAAAATATCCGAAATGTTTCTTGTGTGTTTCCCACAGCGACAGCATCTCACCTCCCCTTGTTGCATTTACCGATAGGCCATTCATGGCATACTCAATTGGTCTGGTACAAAGAGCTACATGTCAACAGTAGCCGAGGGTGCCTCTCTGTTTTTCTGCCGTGTGCAATAAACTATTCATCAATTAGGATCCAGCCACAAATCCACCATTAAAGCTGTCAGCCAGGTATGATTTTAATATAAAGCAACAGTTGCATTGATTACTTGCTGGCTTTATTTGCAGTTGTTCTTGATAAGAGGACGCTGACCTTGATATTAGCGAGACGAGGCCGCATCTCATTAGCACCTCGTCACCAAAGCTTTGAGCCAAGAGCCTCTTGCAGGGTCACTTGCCTGTATTCCATCCTTCATACAGTATGTCTACTGTATCTACAGTGTCTTTACCAGAAAAATAATGCAAACCATCTCACATTAGGGTATTATACAATAACTGCTGTATTTACTCTCTCTGTCTTCATTAATCAAAATAACCACCATATATATTCTCTACAATGTACATTGTCACTGTTGGTTGTCATGTGTCCTGTTTCTCAATGTCATTGTGCATCGCCTCTCCAGAAAAGCAGCGTATTTCATTGCTGGTGAGACAAATTTCTTCTACTTTTCTTCTACTTTATCTTGATTGTTTTGATAAGTGTTGTTTTTTGGGTTTTTTTGTTTTTTTTACACATACTGTAGGAAGCTTTGTAAGCTGCTGCTTTCTGCCTATATTTAAAATGTGTGCGTTCCTATTTTTGAGGTGTCGTCTATATCGTCATCACCCACTTGTTGCTGCTGATAATACATTCACCCAGGTACTAATTTACAAAAAAAAAAACAACACTTATCAATACATGTATTTGTCAAACTTGTATATAATTTTATATGCTGCAAACAAACAACCACAAGGCTTAATCTCCAAAAACCCTTTACAATCCAAACATAGTGGCAAATCACAGCGAAGATGGCAACCCAGCGGGAGACAAATTTGGGTGTCACCACAGAAGTGTATGGTCTCCTGATAGAGTTGTATTTCATTTGCGTTAGATCTGTTGTTGGAGTCATGGACTCATATATACAGTAAACGAGTGTGTGTATAATCTGTGGGTAAAGAAAATCTACTGATAATGCACATTACTGCTTTTCATATGAGTGGCCTGCACGTGATCACAGCCTTATGGAACAATACATGATGGAATGATTTGAGTGACGAGCATCGCCCCATACTCAAATGTCATGAATGTTCTAAATCCAATAGCAGTCCTCCAAATTCATCCCTGTGAAGAGCAAGTCTCTTTGGTAAACCCTCTCCCATCCTCACTCTCTCTTCCTCTGTGGTACAGCTTTCAGATAAGCCTGGGTAAGCCCTCTGGCTGAGGCACTAACACGACCCTTCCTGAATCTCATTATCTATGCAGCACAGTTTCCAATCGACTGTCCATATTCATTCCCATCTTCTAAAACAGTAAGCGTCTCTAACTCGAACCTGACACTCACAGACCAAACTAAGGAGAAAAGACAAACTAATAAAAGCTGCACATGTTCATTGAACATGTTTTGAGGGAAAAAGATTCTTTAGCTCTAACACACTCATTAGGGAGGGGGGGTATTTATGCATTTGACATATGTACTGTTAAACCACAAATTATACATAGATGTTTAATGTTCATATCGCTTTTGCTGTCTACTGTCCAAGTACAAGATTTTTTACTTTAATAATATTGTTTTAAAAATAATATTGAGGAAAAAGGGTCTGCTACAACCAACAACCACATACATAATTATTAGCAAAGTTAATCACAGCCAATACTAAACTAACTTTTTTAGTTAAGTGTGGTTTGTCCAAGGTGTATTGTCTTGTCAAGCTGACTACTCCAATCCGGCAGCCACTCCAACTGGATTGCGATAACGGCAACTGAATTGAGAGTCAAAGACTCAAATGCAGCAGTCAATCACGAGACAGCTAACTGCACGCTACTGACAATTTTTTATTTTTTTTTTTAATTTTCATTTGCAAATGTGTTTTGCAGTAATCCGCTGTAGCTGCTGGGCGGCGTGTGAGAATGTTGAATGAGTGTAAAAGCCTTGTATTGTTAGACTCACAGCTCAGTCCACTCGAATAGACATTAAAACTGCTAGTGTGTAAGCCAAAGAATTTACAGCCAGTAGGCCAGGTTTGCTAAAATTCTATATCATACGATAGAACACAGTGTTTGTGTTTTTCCATTTGCCTGGTGTTGTCCCAGATGAGCTCAATCAAAGTTTGTTTCTAAAGTTGCTACCACTTTGTTTCTGGACCCTCAAAACCCTACAGTCTACTTTTACTAATAACTCAGCTCCAAAGGTGTTTTCAAAATTTTGAACCTCACTTTTGTGCTTTTCTGTTGCCATGAGTGGAGCTGAGTTCAAGGAACCCAGCTATTGTAAACTTTTGTTGTAGTTCATGAATTAGCCAAAGTCACCCGTCTTTTATGTACTGATCCCGGGTGCATGGATTTTTCCAGTCTCTGCGTATCAGTCCATGACGTCAGGTGTGTTCCTTCTCTTTGTGATCAAGTAACCTGGGTGTAACTTCAGGTGGCATTTATTTCTTCTGGCATCCTCAGCCTTAAATCTTGACACCACTAGCAAAAAAGCCATTTGTTAACTCTTTATTTTGTGACAGGACTGGATCTGGATACAGTCGGATTCCTACAAAATGTCTTCTCAAAATTTTAGCCTTGAGGTAAATGAAATGAGTCGTCTCCACCCATTGATCCACAGTGCAATTGGAACTCTGACATGTTAAGCTAGAAGTAATTGCTGGGGGGGAAATACCTCATTAGATCTCATTAAAGTAAAGATCAGGAAGACAACAAGCACAATGTGATCTAGAAGTTTTATCTGCCTCATCTCATGACAATAAATCTGCAGTCTAATTGATCCTGAGTTAGATGTCTCAATTTTAGCTTAACTTTACAGTATCTCCATAGGGGGGGAATCTTCTCACTCTTGTAACAATACAGGGGTAACATAGAACGTCTTAAGAGATTGCCTGCACACAAACAAACAAACAAACAAACAGGCATTAATGATGGACTGAAGCAGGAAGCTATTAAGTTTGAATGTTTTTAGGCATGAAAGCATATAATACAGTTAGATACAGAAGTACTCGCACAATGAAACCGTCTTTAGCATTTTGCCTCTGTACACCACCACAATGGGTTTAAAGTAAAAAAAAATAATATCAAATTGCAGACCTTCAGCTTTCATTTAAGAGGCTTTACAAAAATAAGGCATTTACTGTTTAGTTATTACAGCTATTTTGTCCTAAAGGGATCAATAAATATGATCACAGAGACTTGTAACTAACTTTGGCTGGACAAGAGACAGGTTGAGTGAGGAGTTCTGAGTAGATCCACTGTTCCTTCCATACCCGTCGAGACGAACCAGCTGGTCCAGACATTTGATTAGGACCCGACTACTGTGGCACTAGTTTTCAAATAGGCATTACTTTGATAAACTCATTACAAATTGAGAATATAAATGGTTACTTTCTTGCCTAAAAAACGGCATTCTGACTTCATGAAGTGACATCTGACAGTCCTACAGAACACAACACGTGCTGCTGTGGAGAGTGAAGGTGACGTCCTGAGTAAAGAAACATGTTTAAAAGTCGTGCCAAAAGTTTTATTTTATTTATTTATATTTCTGTGTACTGGTGAAACATGCTGTATTTGTATTTATTATACAAGTATTATCATCTGTATGATGTTATTTGAAGTTTTGTACCTATCAAATATGAGGCATTTTCACACAAGAGGAGAGAGGTCACACATAAATGAAGTAAATGTTAAAATTTTAGTTTTAACAGTTGTAACATTTGAATATCTAATGCAACATTTCTGAAGTTGATGAGCTTCACAGCGCTGGGGGTCAGGTAGCCAGATGGCCAGTCACATTTGCAAAGAGCTCTAGTCCAATAGTCTTGGACTGGTGACGTTGCTGCTGACGATATCGTAGTCGTGGATGGTATGAATAGAGGTTTTGATGGAGTCTGTTATTTGTTCTCCTGGGTAAAAGGAAGACAAACAATTTAAGGATAATTTGCTCCGCTCCTCCTCCGTTCTCTTCAAATTATTCCTTCTACTGATTTTTCCCTGAAAACTGGCTGATCTTCAACAGGAGACACACTATGAAACTGATTTCTCAGTTAAACACAAGTGTCTATTGTGTGAGTGACAAGTGTGAATTACACTGCTACTCTAGGTTGATATAATTTCTGAATGGTTTTAAAAAGTGCATCAAGTGAATCCTGCTTCTCGATGCATAAATAAGTAAATATTTTAGGGTTGTGGTGGGTCTACTAGCCTTATGCAGTGCTCTAATACCAAAATGTGATGTGTTTTCCTCTGATGCCTCTGCAGTTCATCATGCTGACATACATCTTCATGCTGGCTTGGCTTGGGGTGACTGCTTTTACATCCCTCCCAGTCTTTATATACTTTAACATCTGGAACATTTGCCAAAATGCCACTGTGCTGGAGGGGGCCACACTCTGCTGGGACCCACGTCAGTATGGTGAGGATGACTTTCATTTCTTCATCCCCACTCTTCAGACTCAATTTCTTACAACTCTATGGCTGACTTTAAAAGTTAATTTAACATATATAGTCCCTAATTTGCTTCTGTAAAAATACCCTCTATAAACTCTGGATGGGTAACGCAGCTATTAAGGGTATGGCTGGTGAAGAAAATTATATTTTGTTGTACAACAGAACACATTCACTGCACAGGACTTCAGCTGGATATCTATTTCTGTACATTATTTTACTTTTATCTTTAATGATCCAGAGTAATGTTATGATAAGCTGGGCTAAAGGTCAATCATATAACACATTGGTTGACTAAGATTGGCTCATTATTTTTTAATTATGCCATTTCTTGTCATCAGCAGTCAATAATACTGCCTCAGTGTCAACAACCATTGTGCTGCCACCTTCAGAGTAAAAGCGTATGATTGTGTACCACAACATTATAGATTATAGATATATATATTTTTGGGATTACATTATAGGGGAACACTATTTTTCATATATGATTGATGAATGAAGCACTATATTTCAGGTATTGTGCCAATTTCGGAAGCAAAAACAATATGTGCTGGATCAGAGAAATTCTACAAGATGTGTGAATCCAATGAGGTAAGGTCAAAGGAATATCAAATATCAAACAATGCTTATACTGCAGATGATAGAAATGTTAATAAATCAATGAAGGCAATAAACTGCAAGTTAAAAAAATATACAGAGGATAAGGAAAATCTTATGAAGACAAACCAGACTACTTAAAGCGCCCATACACATTCATTTAGACTTAAATTTTACTACAGAGATGTCCTCTGAGTTGAAAAGTAAAGCTAATGCTGTGATTTGTTTTTGCTTCAGCTCAACATGACTTTCCACCTGTTCATCTGTGCCCTTGCTGGAGCAGGAGCTGCAGTTATTGCAATGGTGAGACATCAAACAATAAAAAAAAAAAATAAGGAAAGAGATAAAAGAGCTTGTGGCACTGTGGCATGGCTCTTTTAAAGCGCAAAAAACAAATTCAGTAGCTAGAAAAACAGCTGTATATTGTTGTGGCCGGTTCACAACTGTGTTACCTATCAGCTGCTGTTTCTCCCTGCTCAACTATTTAAGCTATAGTCAGTGTGTCTTGCGGTTTATTTCGCTGGCTGAATATAGAGGTTAGGACTGGGTGTTGTCAAGAATCTGAAAATTCAATTCAATTTCCATTCTTTGGGTCATGATTTGATTTGACATTGATTAGATTCCATATAGATCTATAATGCTTAGATATTAGTGCAATAATATACATTCATGACAGAAATACCAAGATAATCAATTAGTGCTCTTTCTGATATTTACTAAATAACAATATGTGCATTATTTGTATTGCTTTAGAGTAAAATGACCCCATAATATATTTTATCATTACTTTTTTCTTAAATGATTAATTGATAATTGATAATTCTCAAATTATAGGTACAGTATGCTGTAAACGGTGTAAATTAATGTAGCTATTTTATTTTTTGTCTTAGTCTTTAGAGGAAAATGCTCATTGGTTTTAGTCACATTTAGTTACTTTAGTTTTTTAAGTTTTAGTCGAGTTTTAGTTTTAACTCATTACATTTTAGTCAACTTTTCCTCAAAATGTTTACTCTCTAAACTAATCCAATAGGGGCTCTCTTGTTCTATTCATCTGATGTTGAAAGAGCAGTGTGGCTACTTTAGGAACAGGACGAGCATACAGGCTGTGTGTGGTAGCACAGCGCAGGGGGAGCGAGAGGTGGGTGACAATTGGTGTCTATTTTAAAGTTTAAAAGTGTTTTAAATGTACCGTTACAAGATAAGTTGTCAGTAAATAAAGGCTACAACTGGCAGAGTCCACTGTGTGCTATTTTACTACTGCTGATGAAAGTTAACGGATCAGTCCCAACTCCTGAAGCACATCTCCACTGCTCCTCAACCACATCCTCGACACAGAGCAGGAGAAGCACTGAGAATTGGACCTCACAATATCGGACATAAGTGAAACTTCTAATTACCCACAATATATTCCACTACAACTAACTCTTCTATTCAAAACCTTTATTAATTTACTTTATCAAATATAGCTAAAAGAAAAAAACAAATAGTGCTCGCCTATACAAGCTGTCCACACATAGTAAAAGGGAAGGCCAGTGTTTATCTGAATGAAGGCTAGCAAGAACATTCTCCCAAAGGACAAGCCTCTTCTTGGCATTCAACCCTGTATTCTTGAGAAAAGGCCTGTAATTCTTACTTCAGTCACAAAATAATAAGTCAGACTATGAAGTAAGAATTCTGGGAAAGTCATAGTTCTCGCTTGCAGGTTACATTTATTTATATTTGACATGTGGCCAAAATTCTCTTCAGTACTTGTAAAAAATGTTTTAGAAAGTTTGGGAAGGAAATTATTCTAAAAATGCATACAACTATTTAAATGCACTACATCAGATTTTACAGCGTTAGAAAAAGACAAGTTCTCTTCCTTTTCCGGCTTTACCGAGGTATTTTTAGGAGTCGCTACAGCGAATCATCCTCCTCCATCTCTCCCTGTCCTCTGCATCTTCTTCTCTCACACCAACTATTTGCATGTCCTCTCTAACCACATCCATGAATCTCCTCTTTGCCTCCTGCCTGGTAGCTCCATCTTCAGCATCCTTCTACCAATATATTCGCTGTCCCTCCTCTGCACATGTCCAAACCATTTCAACCTGGCTTTTCTAACTGTCTCTCCAAAAGTCCAACCTGTGTCGTCCCTCTGATGTGCTCGTTCCTCATCCTGTCCATCCTCGTCACTCCCAAAGAGAATCTCAGCATCTTTAAGTCTGCCACCTCCGGCTCTGCCTCCTGTCTTTTGGTCAGTGCCACCGTCTCCAAACCAAACAACCCTGCTGGTCTCACTACCTACCCTCCTGTAAACCTTCCTTTCACTTTTACTGCTACTCTTTTGTCACAGATCACTCCTGACACTTTTCTCCACCCACACCACCTTGCCTGCACTCGCTCCCTCACCTTTTCACGTCTTTACCACACTCCCCGTCGCTCTGAACAATTGACCCCAGGTACTTAAACTCATGGACCTTCTCCACCTCTACTCCCTGTAACCTCACTGTTCTACTTGCCTCCGTTTCATTCACACACATGTATTCTGTCCTGCTACAACTGACTTTCATTCCTCCTCTTTCCAGTTCATACCTCCACCTCTCCAGGTTTTCTTCCACCTGCTCCCTGCTCTCACTACAGATCACAGTGTCATCTGCAAATCTCATCATCCACGGAAATTCCTGTCTGACCTCACCTGTCAGTCAGGTCTGTCCATCACCACAGTAAACAAGAAGGGGCTCAGGGTTGATCCTTGATGCAGTCCTACCTGTCCCCTTCATCTTTATTAATCTTTCCACCTTCCTGTTCCACAGTTTCCACATCCTCTACCCTTATTTCCCTCTCATTTTCATCATTCATCAGCTCCTCAAAGTACTCCTCCCATCTTCTCAGCACGCTCTCCTCACTTGTTACTGCATTTCCATCCCTGTCATTAATCACCCGAACCTGCTGCACATCCTTTCCAGCTCGATCCCTCTGCCTTGCTAGATGATAGATACTTTTCTCCTTCCTTAGTGTCCAACCCATCATACAGCGCATCATACACCTTCTGTTTAACATTTTCCACATCCCTCTTCACCTTACAATGCATCTTTTTGTATTTGTGTCGATTCTCCTCCGATGCTGTCTGTCCACACTCTCCTTTCACTTCCTTACAGTCTCCAATCTCTTTCAATGTCCATTACTCGTCCTATCCACACCATGATAGTCCAGCTTGAACCCTGCCCCAGTGCTTCTAGCTCTGCTGCCCTTCCACCTGGTGTCCTGCACACACAAAACATCTACCTTTCTTCTCAGAGTCATATCAGCCAGCTCTCTACCTTTGCCTGTCACCATGCCAACATTTAGAGTTAATCCTCTCAATCCTACACTCGTGAATTTCCCCTTTTCTGTCTGTCTCCTAATGCGTTTCTCTTTTCTTGTCTTTCGACCAACAGTAGCCCAATTTCAGCCGGTACCCTGTTTGTCAACGGCACACTGAAATACACTGGTTTGTGACCCCTAGTGGCTGGTTTTAGAAAAAAGACAAGTTACTGTCACGTAAAACTGTCCAGTCCTCCACAGATTTGGAAAATGATGTAATTCAAGTAGCATCTCCATCAGAGTAGCCTAATCGCCAACCTTAAGTTACCTAAGCGTGTTGATTGTAACTTTAGCTCCAGAGCTCTGCCTGCTGTGATCAAGCATTTTTAACAGCACTTCAACACATTTTTTTATACAATTGGGTTTAACCTCTATCACAGAAAACAACTGTCAGTGGATTCTTTGTCATTCATCAACAACTCATTTAACAAAGCTTTTGAATATTGATTATGGAGGGTTATTGTTTGATGTGGTGCTTTGTTGCAAGTACATGGCCTATTCTCATGCCAATCATAGTGGGCAACACAGCAGGAGCATTTTCTTTCTCAATTTGTTTGGAGAATAAAGTGATTTCTGTTTTCTGGGTCTAACTTAATGACTCTATGTCCCACATTTAAGAACATGCGACATACAGTACGGTACAGGCCCAGGGTTAAGTTAACCCTAACCTTAACCCCAAATAACAGCAAGCCATTGTTGTGTTTGGCTCAGTTCACTATTTAATTACTTTGATCAGCTAATATGCTTCTAATTAAAATACGAGTAATTCTGAAATTATTCTGAATAAAATGTGGTTCGGTTAATATTGTCAGTACAAGAAGGTTAAAACAATCCTGTGAAAGTTAATAATTTCTATATTGCCTTTTGATTTTTTCAATTGATTTTACGTTAGAAAATAAAAATTGAAATCGTATAAAGCATTTCTACCCTTTCACATGTCAAACCATCCATGAATCATATCAAAGATTCAAATAAAGTCCAATAAGGAGTATAGATATTAAATGTTAAAAATGGGAAATGTGAATTTTGATTGCACCTGGTAAACTCTGACCATGGCATAATATGTAGACACACTGGAAAGATAGCTTTTGGTCAAAAACCGTCTTGTTGAACAAGATAAATGTTATTCTTGCCACATTGGAAAGGTACCATGAGTCTAAATTGTCTGTTTTGCAACAGTCAAAATACCTTCTGACTGCTGTCACAGGTTTGTATTTATTTGCTGCAATTAAAACTAAGTAAAGAACAGCCAGTATTATGATTCTGCCTTTATTAAACATCGTGTTTAGCAATGCCTATATTGCAATAGACCTTCTATGATTTATTCTATTATGATCAAATGACAGAAGTGTTGAATAAGTCCTCTCCTAGACTCTACTCTCCTCTCCTCCAGTCTCCACCATACAGTATATTCGGCCAAGATTTACATAAATGTAGCTGGCTCATCAGGAGGAGTTTACCTGAAAAATACATTTTGAATAACATTTTTGAATTTTTGCATTAAGGCCAGCTGATAGAACCGTATAAATGGACTTGACATTGTCCAGTTTTTGGGGAAAGGCACCATGTGCAAATGCGTGCACAGGCAAATTTGTTGCTGCCCCTTTTTTGGTGTTCATTTAACCTTTATTTAAACAGGAAATCCCTTGAGATTAAAATGTCTTTTTACTAGAGAGGGATGGTGTGCCCGTGAGCAACTATTTGTGGAAGGAGCTGTCACAGTTTCTGGGCTTCTCCCTCTGCAGGTGAGCAAGTGACAGATGATGGCTGAGCTGCATTGACATTTGGTCTTCTTAATCATTTGCATTAAGCTGTATTTATGGGTAACTAGGGACAGCAATGGTGCACGGTATTGCCCTCTGTAGTGGGCATCGATAGGAAACACGTCTGATGCACCTACCTGATTTTGCTGATGCAAATGCACGTTGAAACTCTACTACCTTGAGAAGAGAAACTGTACGTAAACCAAACCTAGTCAAACCAATGTGAGCTGCAGCAAGCAGAAACAACATGAGGTAAATTTACCTGGGTCACCACGCAAAGTGAGCTAGCCTAGCAGCTAAGTGCAAAAGGCAATTCAACATATTGAACGGACCCTCACACCCCGTGCCCATTCCTCACAGGATGCACCGACAACCTGCTGAGGCACCTTAGTTTGAAAATGTGATATGTTGTGGTCTCAATATTTTGCAGTGTTCTGTTTTAATTTCTATTTTACACAGCATCACAACGTTTCTTTTCAAACAGGGTCATAAGACCTGCATTGCAAGCAGCGGGTAAATTGAATTATGTGCACTGACAGTCTGGTCATTCTCAATCGAGTGACTGGCTAAGTGCTTGCAGAGGAAGCAGGTTAAAGCAGCTTAAATAACATATCCTGTATGGTATTTGCTTATTGGCTGCATAGAGAATCAGCTGAGCCAACAGCTGATGTGGCTGAACTTTAGATCAGCTGATTTAGCTGAGATTGTCAGCAGAGCTTGACATCTGTAGCTTGGGCTAGTGCAAATCCTCGATTTCTGATTTATAGGCTAGAAACGATTAGTATACTTCTATTATATATTTTAGTATATATACAGTTTTTCTTTCCTTTCCTTTGTAAAAACAAAGTAAATCGAAAAACGGTGAGTCGGTGTTATAATGCAAAGTAAACAGCAGAACTGGCACACCCTCTTTGACTGTGACAGGTCTGACACAGAGACTTGGAGTGATGAATGACCTTCCTGTATGTGTGTGTGAGTGTGCGTTAGTGAGAAAAACTGCAGTTTCCTTCACTGGATAAAAATAAGAGGAGAGGGTAAAAATTCTCACTACACAAAAATGTAGAGTTGCCATGAGGAACCATTCCTTTTAAGAAGATGGTCTTAGGTCTTACTTCCATGTCGGCAGGTATTCATGAAAAATTTCAGCGGGCAAATCTGCAACAGCTCCCCCTGTACAAGGTTTAGAGTATCGTTGGTATTGCCGACATATTCAGCCAGGTTAGTACAGGTGCTGACAATTTGTCACGCATCCCTTGATTTTCATGAAGACACGACACGAGAAAATTGCTGGCCGATGTTTAAAACCTTCCCTGATGCACAATGGGCCCTTTGGTGTCCGAGGCTGAAAGACTAGCATTGTGCTTCAGTGTTTCTGAGAAACGAGCAAGGCCATTACATCCTATCATGACGCACAAGGTCTATGCTAAGTGCATGTTCATTTGATTAACAGAAACATGTGGTTATGTGTAGAAAAGATGGGTGATGATTGTTTAGAGTTGGGTCGGGGTTGGGTTTGGTGAGCCAGGACAAATCATCAATATCTGATGAGCTGCTGATGAGACCGGGTCCTTAATATGTGATCCTGAGAGCTTTATCGTTCAGCCCAGTTGAGGGCAGAGCAAGATTTCAGGACAGCGAAGTCAGAAAGTATTGAGAAAAACAAGACCCAAAGTGTCAGGAAACAGAAACTCAGAAAACACGTTTGTCCCTGGGTCATATTTGATTGTAAAGTCATACCTTAAAAAGACAAGTTTTCTACCCACAATGGAAATATATTTCTCATCAGCCTCACAGCCATTTGTGGAAACCTTTAAAAATAAAACGTA
>KV751331.1:4877055-4898035 GCA_001698575.1 Mola mola | reverse complement strand
AAAGAGGGGGGGGGGGGGGAAAAACAATGTAGAAATTAAACTGATGCATCAACTTGTAGGCGACTTTGTCCAAGTCGCTTTTCCTCTTTGTCCTGGGAATCTGTTCAAACACATATGGCCGAATTACTCCAGTGTTAGAACTTTCCTCTGCACAGTGTATAGCGGACTAGTTCAAAAGTCAGAAGATGGCAGAACATCTAGTTCTAGATACAGACGAGGGGCAGAGAGGTGAACGGAAATGCAGCAACATTTTAAGCTCTGAAGTTATTTATTTATTTATTTGTCATGAATAAAAAAATCGAAACAAAACAGAAATTAATTTTTAAGGAGTTAATGGCTGGAGCAGGACTTTAACTTTCCGTTTATAACAAGATAAGTTTATACTACTACACAATATGTAGACTATAGTCTATAGTCTACATATGGTGTAGTATAGAAACAGTTAAAATACTTTGATTGACCTCTATTTGCTATTCCCTTGAGACATTTTATATGTGTGCGCGCCTTATTTAAGAATAATCTCGGTTGGTACAGAGGAGCAGCGTACTTCTTTGGATACCTCTTTCTATATAACCAATATGTCAGACACAGACACAAACACTATCTTTGTGGTGCAAATCCAAATCAAACATGACAGTCCCTGCTCTCTGTGCCCCAACCCCCTTGGTCAAAATCTATGTTTGGTGTGAAGACCTTCACTTTGTTTCTATGCCAAGAAGACACACTCTTGTCACTCACAGTCGCTCCAAGTCAGCAGATCAGCATGATAACCCCTCATAAGAACTCCCCACCCCCTCTAAGCTGGATGCATTGTCATTACTTGGTAGTTTTTGACAAAAAGACAGTAAAATGCTTCCGAAACCACGTCTCCATTTGCTGCAAGTAATTTCAAGAGCCAAATGGCAGGACCACATGGTCAGAGGCTTAAAGAAATTCCCTGAAAACCTTTTCAAAACGTATAATTCAAGCGGTGTTATGCCATCTTGGAGTAGTAAAGCATCACTGTCACTTGTCAGACTAAATTATATCAGGATTGCACATCCACACACATGTAACAACAATGCCTTTTTTTTTTTTTTTTTTGTCAAAATCTGTCTGGCATTTAGAGCCCTAAATAATTCTTATTGCACTTGTAAAACCAGTTTACAAAGGAAAAACCGTTTTTAGCTAGTTGCCAACCACTATTCTGCAGTTAGATGTTTTTCTCTGATGTCCTTTTGAAGAAAGCACATGACCTTTGTATTGGGCATCTTCATTTGTTGGCTGTCTTTCAGTATCTGCCTGCTTAAAGGTCACCTTTTCTTTGACAGACTGGAAAAAAGCATTACATTGTTGACTAATGGCGAGTTACCCGTGTACTGTGGAGCTTCTCAACCTACTTGTCATGTGCTATCTGACAAGATGTTAATATTCAAACAAGAATACAGGGTATTCTTTGTATTCTTTGGGTACCTCCGGGTACCCAACTCTCCTCTCCCCTCCGGGGTTAGGAGGGGGGGTTCAATGTCTCCTAGATTTTGTTTTTCTTTTCTCTTCTTTTTAATATGTACACAACATGATCTGGTGGGACTTGTTAAGCCTATTACTTCATCTCATTTTACCACTCTTGCTCAATTACTAGCAAACATGAGACCCAGAATCTTGTGATTGTTCCTCATGTTGCGATCAAGATTGGATTTTTGCAGAACCCCCCATCTGAAGTCAGTTCCTGTGATGGGGAGAGCCTTAACAGTTAACATGGTCTGAAGCCCACAGGCACAGGTTCCTCACTAGCTTCAACAGGCAGGCAGACTGCACTCTACCCTGCGTGTCGATATAAATCATCGTGGTGCAGTAGTGGATACTTAAACACATTTGTCCGATCAGGGATTTATAGTTTTCGAGAACCAGCACCTTCCTCTGCACCTTAAGGACACATCCATGAACACTGTGAGTCACTTTCAACTGCCGTTACTAAGCAACTATTCTACTGGCCCAGGCATGCTCATCCTACATTTGACTGCAAACCCCAAACTCAATGGATGCAATATCAACCAAGCCAGGTGGACCATGATTCACTGGTTGGACCCTGCCGTGACAATGAGATCTTGGAGATAAAAGACCTTTTTTTTCTGTAGTGGCTGGAAATTTGTGTCCACACATCTTCTGTAGTTGCAGGGTATTGCAGGGTACACTCATTCCTGGGTGTCAGGAGTGAGCTGAAGGAAAACTTATTGTATTTGCAAGCTATGCCCTACGGACAAATCCTTTATGTCATGGCCATTTCAACATAAAAGTAGGTCTCCATTAATTTGATAGTGGTGAAACAGCTGAATTGAACTGCATCAGTTTCAGTAACCACTTCAGTGTTATTCTGCGGAACTTTTTGCGAGCAGTACAACTATATAGTAGGCAGAGACGTAAAATTGGCCTAAACTCATCATTCCTCTTGTGAACCAGGAAGTATAAGAAATAGAACCCCTTCTTCCCTTGGTACAATGACAGATACAGTCTGTCCTGTGCAGTAGTCTTGAATCACCATGAGAGTTTCACATGCCTTATATCCCTGAATGAAGAGGAAACACTGCAGAACAGAGGTGACTGACCCAGTCTCAGCATCCTGTCCATCCATATTGAGAACATACAATTGGAACCCCAGTCCTCATAAGGGGGGTTACAACTAGCTGTGTAGTGGCCATCGGGAAACCTAAAAAAAAATCAACATCAACCCTCTCTGTCATCAGGCATCTATAGATTAAAACAAAAAAAAAATCCTGTGATCTGAAGGCCCAGTGTTCAGTCACTGAATCCCAAATTACTCCCAATGCTGTGCTATTCATGTGTTAGTGCATGTTTGCATGCATACCTTACCCGATGAGCAGCTGGCACCCTGCGAGGTAGTCACTGCCACCAGTGTATGAATGCGTGTGTGAATGACTTATAATGCTCTATATATCCTGACTATGCAGGACAACAATCAGATATTAGCAGATGTTTTGACAATTTTTATTGCATACCGGTCTCTAATTACCTATGGTTATGCTAATCTGTCACCTTTATCTGCGTCAGATTATTACCTTAATCCGACTCAGAGAAAGGTAATAAGGACTGCACCCTGATGCTGTCAGCTGGCGTGCTAAATTTTCCTGCGTATTCTCCTCATTAATTCAGCTCAGGTCAATGGTCAGCTTGGAAAAAAAACAAAAACAATAAACAAAAACAGAAACATGGACTCCCCTGCAGCGTTGTCTGACAGTTATGTTTTCATTAAAGATGACTAAGTTTCTAAAAATGCTTATTATTTAAAAGATGAATTGGACATGGGGGGGCAATTATCTCTGACTGGATATTAAGCCTCCTGCCTGCCTGATGTCACTACGCTATGGACTTCACCGTGCACACACACAGTATCAGCTAGTTTCAGTATTTTCACAAAACCTGGAGCGCCCAGAGTGCAGTAGGTTGGAAAAAAAATCAAAAGTTACATACTTACATCTTAATAGCCCTATTTGTATTCAAATCTAAAACTAGACAGAAGCAGTAACCAGACAACACTAAGAAAAGAACACAGAGTGTAGATGGAGAGATAGACGTTCCAATGTCCATTTTTCTTTTGTAACACTGCAGTTGGCTGGATCAATCAATCCATTTTCTTTCAGTGCTGCATTCTAAATTACTCATCCTATATATATATATAAGTTGTGAGCATGAATGAAGGTTTTGCTAAGACGCTTCCATTCCTGCATGACCATATGTCAGTAAATACTCCTTGTCTCTGATTGATGGTAATGGCAGTTGACCTTGTTCTGTGCAGGTACAATGTATTTTCCTGTTCTGCTTGCTTTGTTAGTATTATACATCATGTTAGGAAGCTATCAGGGATGAGGGACTGGCAAAGTGCTTTCTCAAAGAATTATCCACAATTATTGGCTTATATGCAACCATGTTAGTCTCACATCTTTTGAATAATATCTGCAGAGTATTTATGTGTTCTGGCTACCACACATCTATTATATACATTCTTAAAAGAAAAAAAAAAAAAAAAAAAACTCTCCCCTTCCTCCTCGTCTCCTGTTCAGCCCTTTTCACATTCACTACCCCCAGGAAAACCCCACCACTTTGAAACCTATTTGTAAGCTGAATCACTTCCAGGCGAGCGGGGCAGAGATTTGCTGCAGTGCACAATGGAAGAAATAGTCAGAGGGGGATGTGAATTGGATGCTCCTTGAGTACTAGAAATGAATTATAAGAAGTACACAACATGCTTTCCCGTCTGCCATTTTTCTCTTCTCCGCTTCCTAAATGTACTGGTAATGTGATTTGGCTTAGCATGTTTTGACATACAATCTGGTATATTTTCTTTGCCTGAAGTCAACAACTGTAGAAGTAGAATGTGCTGTGACTTGTACAGATTTTTAGTGTGACTCAGTGTCTCTTTTTTGTTGAAACAACAGATGTCCCCAATGGATTCCCAAGTGTTTAAGTCAAGTAATAGACAGACAGGTTGGTCAGTCATTTAATTGGGTCAATTATCTGGCATTTTTTGATAACTGGTATTGCATCCTTGTCAGTTTGGCTGCTGTCAAATGTAGCAGCAGTTGCTTTTCCTGAAGACTCTGAAGAAGGCCTGACTACCACAAGAGATGTCCTTCTACCGCTGCTGCATAGAGAGCATTTTAACATCCTGTATCTGGATGTGGTATCGCAGCTGCTCCGCAGTGGACAGAAAGGCACTTCAGCACGTCATGTCCAATTCACAAAGGGTAATCTGGACTCAACTCCCCACGCTGGAGGAGATCCACAGCACCAGGTGCTTCAGAAAAGCGACCAGTATCTGGGAGGACACCACATATCCATGCCATCACCTGTTTGAACTGCTGCCATTAGGCAGACGTTATAAAACCCTCCGCAGCCACACAACCAGACTGAAGAACAGGTTCTATCCTAGAGCAGTGGCTGCTCTAAATCAGGCCAAGAAACTCTGACACACAATCATGCCGACAGTTTACAATGGAAACCGTGCTGCTAGGTAAATAATACTGGTTGATCATTTGCACAATTCTATACATAATATCTGTTTTTGTAATAGCAATACTATATCCTCATTCAGATATATATATTTATATTGTATTCATATTTATATCCATATCTCACAACACTGTATATCTGCATATTCTCCATTGTCATTCCAAATCCATGCTTATACTCTTATTTATAGTCCATACACCAGAGCCATACTGTGCAATTGTTACCTTCAGTTCTTCTCTAACTTAGATTTAGATTATATTCTAAATCAATACAATAAAGACTATTCTATTTTAACTTGGATCTGACCACACGGGCCAGCCTTCGCTCCCCACGTGCATCAATGAGCCTTTGCCACGCAGCATATAGACTGTATATATATTTCTTCTCTTTTGTCCTAAAAATGGCAGCTACAAAAAACTACAATGTTTGGAAATGTTCAAGCTTCTGTGAAGAAAACCATTGTCTGTAAACTGCAGAGCTTACAAGATAATGGCACCAAAATGTGTGAACCTGCAAGTCTCATTGAGACAGATTGCTGACGCCGGTTTCACATTAGTTTTGCCGGAGGATCATGATATTGTATTACTAAATCCCTGATAAGTATATGAGCCACTAAGGGAATCAGGCGACCCTTAATTGTAAGCCTTGAAATCATTCTGGTTTTTTGTTGTTGTTTTTTTCACAGCTATAAATAAGCCTAAAAGCAAGGTTATGATACATAGATAATTCAAGTTAGACTCAGCTCAGTGACTGTGAAGTGTCTGCTTGAACATTCAAATGTAAAATCTCAGATCATCATCCACATAACAGGCTAATGTGGCTGCTTGAAAATGCATTTTCTTCAGTCAGGGTAAAAGGTTCAATTGGGCGTATTAGCTCAAAAACATGCAACAGCTTCAGGGAAAGACAGTAAATATTTGATTAAAAAAAAAAATCTTATTATTGGATAAGTAAAACCCATCTAATCTAACTTGCATAGTCCTATGGGAGAGCTACAGTATGTGTGTTTTTAAACTCATTTAAATATCCACTTTTCATGAAAACCAAGATGGCCTACAGCTGAGGCTGTCTATGAATTGAAATTTGCTATGACAGATTAACCGGAAACTAATCAGATCATTTGTCAAGCAATCAGGTAAGCCAGGATGCGTACTCTTTTGCCCCAAATTGGTAAACCCTGATATTGTGATTTCCCAATGTCCGATTTTGTGAGAGAAAACTGTTTTGACTAGACTTCAATAGCACAGCGGATGCACCATGCACCGCCTCCTCTACAGTCAATAAGTCTGTCATTACCAACAGAGCGACCAGTGATGAGACTTCAAATCACTCAAGCCACAGCAACCAGTGGGAGTTGCACAAACAAGCAAGTGCAAATGGCTTTAAATATGTTTTCGCAAAATGTCACTGTTCACACATCACTGAGCACAATCCTTACCGTGACTAACGCGCCCCAACTCTGCTAGGTCCTGTACAGGAGGTATTATAAAATAAAATTATAGAAGAATTGCAGTCATCCAGAGGATGAAATCTTGCTAAATCCATTATCAAAGTGATTATAACATGAAGGGAAAAGACAAACAAGAACATTGTGGGGTTTTTTTTCACCTATTTCATGTCCCCATTGGGTTTTATTGTTATAGTTTTTATAGTTGTAGTTTTTATAGAAAATCAATTAGGGAAAATTTTTAACTTGGAACAGCAATGGTGTCTTTTTGTTGTTCCTTTATTTACATTATTTTATGTTTTCTTTTACCCCTTTCTCATACAAAAAGACTAATGTATACTGTATCCTAACATGAGTTGCTAATATAGTATGTATACAATAACACCAATTAAACAAATATAACAAAACTGTATATATTGGGAGAAAAAAAATCAGTGCGAGTTAAAGCATAATATTTTAGTTGTCTATGCAACAATGCAAAGCAAAGTATTACTTCAGGGTAAATAATTAGGCATAAAATGTGGACATCAGAAATTACTATGACTTTTGTCCTGTATTAAAGTTGTTCCAATCGGTTCTCATCGCAGGTAGTCACATACTGTGGCTCTTTGGCCGCCAAGACCAATGCACTAAGCTTTCCTCTGAGCATTGCATGAACTCTCTGAAGATACGTTAAAACATAATACAATTAAGGTTTTCAGGTGGGAATTTGAATTAAGTACAAGCTCATGGTCAAAAGAAAACTTTGCGTTCGTCCAGCACTTTCACTGCTCAACCCTTATGCCAGGCTCAAACTAATTGTCAGATTGCTGGCTGCTTGTGTGATAGACTATATCACTGCTAGCTTGGAAAGATTATCAGGGTTTATCTTGGATTTATTAAAACAACCATGTGTAACCTCAGACTTATTCATCTGTGCCAAAATGTTGATGGATTTAAAATTGCATTATCAGATTTACAGTGATGAAATTAGTGCTGTCACTTTTAAATAACAGGTATTTGCAACTTTAAATGTCTTTATTCATATTTAGATTAGACTCTGGATGCTCCTTAACGCACTTATCTACTTCAATGTCCGCCTAATTGTGTTCCAATTGTCTTCAGCCCTCCAATAATGTGTATCTTCATGACCCTCATGTTTGACCCATTATTTTAGATGTATATACTGTACATCTACAGTACAAAGCAACTGTTAGTTTATGCTGCTGCATGTTTGCTGTGCTCCTTTTGAAATACTACATAGGGGATGTCTTTTATTTAGCAACTTTGCTTTGTTATGGGGTTGCTTTGTCTCACAGCTGGGTTTCATTGATTTGCATGGTAAGAGATACCGAATGAAGCCACCTAAATCTATTGTTATCAGCATTTCTTGCTTGCTCAATCCAATCCTTTTGTGTTGCACTGCTGGTCGTGTAATGACAGTAAAAAAAACAAACAAACAAAACAAACAAAAAAAAACAAAAAACAACACTCCCTTCTAATTAATTTTGTGTTTTAAGAGTTTCCAAGGTAAATTTCACTCTTGAACACAATGATAATGAATATTCTTGTGCTTTTCAGGGTCATATGAGTCAAGAAACAAAACAAAACTTATTTCCTTCTTGAGCAATTACATCGCTTGTGCCATGGCAACCATTGCATCGACTCTCCATGGTGGACATATTTTGTTTTAATTTAATTTGGCAAATTTGTCAGGAGGTTATATTTGGAATCCTGTTTATTTTTCTATTTTTGAGTATCATGGTATCCATCTCTACCTAAGTTTTCCTGTGTGTGTGTCTCTGTTTGACCTAATTACCTGAGTGGAGACAGGTGTATGAGTCCAGGGCAAAGCAATTCCAGCTGCATCAGATCTTCTCTTCAAGAATACTCAGCTCTCCCACATCCACTGTGCCAGATGGTAATGCTTGTCAATCTACATCTCCAGTCTCATTTTTGAATCTTTCATTATCTGCTTTTTACATATGATTAATCCTGCTCTCCTCCTCCCTGCTGGAAACCCTGCCCACTCAGAGAAAGCCCTGGAGTTAGCCCAGCCCTGCTCACTTCAACTCATCTCTCGCCCGGCCCCCTGGCTGTGCTCACTCAAGCCCTGACCAACTACCAGCTACTTCTGCAATATGCTATTGTTGGCATAAATCCCCAGTCTCCCTGTATCACTGTGTCCACTACTTGGGTTTGCTAGTCTCCTAACATTGAGTACGTAACACAAAAGTCTGCTGAAAAAAAAAAAAAACAACAAGAAAACATAAAAATACAGATTTCCATTAAATTAGGAGGGACCAACAACCACTTGAGGGTGTAGAACAGGGAGTGTTAACTTTGAAATATATTACTTATTAGACAGGGGAGGAGATAATGAAAGATGTGCTTTATTATAGGAATTGCAGGAGTAAGTGCCCTTGCAGCTCCATTAACACTTGATATTAACATTCAAACTGGTGCATTATATTAATACAAAGTGTAAATCCTAAACTAAATGAAAAAAAATGGGCTCAATATGCAGTTAACAGAATGTGGAGGTAGTTTGATTGGCATTGTTTTTGGAACACTGCCTGTGTAAATACAATCTCAAGACAAATGTTGAATATTGAATAGCCACTTAAAGGTCCAGTGTGTGAAATTTGGCAGCATCCTATGCTGAGATAGTGGAATTCATGGAACAAACTGCTGTCCCCTTCCCTCTTATAGCATGTAGGAGAACTACAGTTGCCCACCTTGTATGATCCTCATTTAGAGTAACACAGGTTAACAAACCTGGGACAAACTTACTGCTGACAAAACTCCTTGTACTCCTTTTATCTTTGTTGCCTTTTACTGGAATATGTCTTTTTCACTGATTCTATTGCAAAGCCACTATGGTGGCTCCCTGGTAACTATAAATAGATTATTCAAAGACGACATGTTCACTATGGTTTAAGGTGATCACACACTAATGTTAAAACAGTTATTATGATTATATTAAATGTCTGAAGATAGATATTCTTACATGCTACATACCGGATCTTTAACTCTATGTCTTCCTGATAGCCAAAACAAGTACAGCAAATTGCAATTGTGCAATTACTAGCAATATTGGCAGTAACTTCCACAAAGGGATATGATTGGACCCCGCTCCATGGCATTGCTGTCCTTCACACACTGTCAGAGATAATGTGATACTTTTGTATCCTTAGGTGTCCAACGGCTTGTCACTGGGGATGTATATCCTCAAAGGTACAATCATTGTAGCCTTCAGAACTTATGTGTACCGTATCAACCTAAATGTTCACTAAATCAGTTTTTACTATAATACTGTACAATTCAAGTATACTTCTTTAAAATATTGTGTTCATTTTACTGTGGTCTTTTAAGCATGAACTGAATTCAGGTTATGTGAAAGCAGATGTCTAAACGTTTTATATTGTCCAGTTGAACAAATGTATGGTTGGTAGCTGCTGTAATTCCCCATAGTGTAAGACCGCTGAGAGGCTCCGCTTTCCATTGTGTGTTCAAGGACACCATGGCAGCTGATTAACAGAACCCCTCTGTCTTTTTGCAACCATGTCTCTAGATTTGAATCCAGTGACCTTAGAAAAATAAAAACTGTTGAACCCTGTTAGAGAAAGTGAATGTGCAAACAACCTGAAATGACTAACTGATACACTAATCAAAACAAAGCATTTGGTCTTACCGTAAATTTAACTGTAAATGATTTAAAAGTCTCTCTTTAAGCAGGATAAAGCACCATGCCAGATCTCTTGTAGCGTTCACGAATGGCCCGGAACATAACAAAGAGCTCACGTGGCCTCCCAACCCCCCAGATCCCAATCTAATCAAGCATTTATGGTATATAGTTGAACCATAAAAGAGATAGAGGCCCCATGTCTACAAGACCCAAAGGATCCACTGCCAATGTTCCCACAGGGCATCCTCAGAAGTATCCTGTCCATGGCCTGACAAGTCATGGTTGTTCAGAGGAACCAATGCAATACAGGCAGGTGGTTTTGTTTGGTTTTTTTAATGTCCTTGATAAATAAAATTGTCCATGAGATTATAGTATTCATAGACTCAAGACTTGCAGGATAAATCAAGATATTTTCTTAGTGTTGCTCGTCATGTTAATTTCCACTAGAACACTTTGATTTCCAGCAGTAAATAATGGGAATAACTGGTATGGAAATAATGGTGTCAGACGTGAATATGACCATTTGAAGTCTTTAATTGCTGATAGAGTAAAACTGTCAGTCATTTTTAAATTCAAATAATGTATTTTCTTAAAGTGAGAAAAATCTAATGAGGTCAACATTTGACAGTATCCAAAGATGGATGGATGACAGTAGAGTTCCTGAATAGTTAACACAAAGCATCTAGATCGCCCTCTGATGGTGGGCTGCAGTACATGTCATAACTCCTCCTCCTCCTCCTCTCTTATGGAGGTAATACTTGGGCTAAAGTAAAAACTCACAGTACACCAATAAATAAATACACCAATACATCAAACACGGATTTTCCCCAAAGATGGTGTCTGTTGGTTTAAATAGTCCTTAACACCCTCATGTAGGCCAAGTGTTCATTATTCTGATCTGTTTGGTTTAAATGGGTAGATGGGAATGTTTGTTATTCAGATAATGTGGCCTCATTTTTGTACAAATGTTTATGACAATGAGGTCAACGCATAGATGGCACATCTCCATTGTACTCATAATAAAACACCAATATGCTTTTTCCTCAGACAAGAGACAAGTTTTCATCCAACCTGTGGTTAGGAGTATCTGATACACTCATGTCATACATTTCATAAGGAGAGCCGAGCAGCTGCTTGCAGAAGACATATTTAAATATAGTAACTTACCAAAATGTATTGTATATCCAGGCTGTGCACGACTGAAGACTTATAATTTTCTTGGCTGAAGACTCATTGTCAATATTGAAATCACTGAAGTAAGTTCAAACTGAAGACAGACTCAAATTAGTAGTGTGGGGTTTTCAAAATCCCACAGTTATAATTATTGTTAGCTTTTTCAACTGGCAGCTTTGTGACCTTGTTTTAAACCCACAAAATCCTCCAGCCTTCCCAGATAGAGAATGGGAAGTACCTCAGTGATTAAAAGACAAAGAAGGGATTTTATTGGACAACAATGGACTTTGGACCATCACAAACCTTTTTGTTACTCAAGATATTTCCTTCAGACTGAAGAAAGTCTAAGCAGCTCTTTTAAACGTCGTCCGCTGGCATGAAACTCGTCAGCTGCAAATGGTTTTCGGTCTGGCAGGAAATGCATAATTAATGATGCCCATCTAATTCTTATTAGCTATGTGTGGCTGAGAGCTGAGGCACAAAATGATGATTTTAATGAAAAACATCAAATTGAACCATTCACTGGGCAATTATCTGTAAATTTGTTTAAAGTATTTGAGTGTTAGTCAAGCCAGATATTAGTTAGCTTTGGACTCAAAGAAGAGCTGAGACTTCTCAAGCAGTTTGAGCACCAATCTGTACTAAATGTGTCACTCTTTAATCGTGAAAAAGAGTCTGTCGGCTGTAGCTGTACATCATATTTTCTTTTAAGTGTCTGTTATTTAAAAAAATGTGAATTTTCAGTGTTTCCACAAAGTTACCTGCCACCTAACAACTCTGATTGGAATCACCTAATAGAAAACTATTCCTTTTACTGTTTGCCTGCTATCTACTTGCTTATTTGTCTCTGTGTTCATTCTGAACACAGACAAACATGTCAGTTCAGAGCACGCAGTTTGGTTGTAGTTCACAAGTTTCAATCTGTGATTCCCATATGGAAGAAGTAGATACTTAAAGGAGCCACTTTTTAAGATGACGTGTCTTGTTCCTGGTAACAGAGTTGCCTTGAGTGGGTGGATGCGTCGGTCCGACCACTAGCCCAAAGTGTCAGAAGTTGATGAAATATGTAGTGTTGGTATTTGACAACATGGGAATGAGACTCGACAATCAACTATTGGGGGATTGGTTAGTCGAGTATGTTTGACCAACCCATCCAATCCTTTAAATAGACATTGTTAGAAGTCTTCACACCACCTCACCAGACATTCTCCTTTAATCAGATCATAATTATTCCATCCCCTAGGGGTAACTAAATGTAAATGGGTTGTTATAGGCTGCTTGCACACACAACCCTAACCCTAACCTTACCTTTTCTTGATTGCTAACTATTATTGCACAATTAACCAAGATTTCATAATACTGCAGGTGTTAAAATTTTATGTTTCTTCTTCATTTGAACATGCTTCAAACAGCTCTAGAGCAGCTATTAAATGGCTGATTGGTGTCACTCACTGCTGTTTCAAATTAAGTTTATACTTCACTTGCCCTTCCGTTCCCTTTGCATCATATATGCCTTGTGTGGCACCTTGATCGCAGAAATATACAACAATTTACGAAACACAGCTAATGCTACATATGCCTTCTTTACATTTGCAGCTTTGTGGAACACAGAACACTTCCATAGATTATTGTTTGATAGAAGAAATATTGGCGAAACAGAGTTGTCCCCTCCTGGATTGAGTAAATTAAACATTTCCACTGCCATTGCCACTACTGCATCCCTACTGGCACGTCAGTTTTTATAGTGTTTCTAAAATCACCAAGCATCACTCGCTGACCATGGCAGCTCTGCTTTACATGGTGGCTTTTTAATTCCATCTCCTCTTGTTTCATGACCATAGCTGTCCTATGCAGTATAACTTTAGGCTTGCAGATGGTTTGCCCATCCCCTCGTGTGGAAAGGAGCAGCGGTGGTACAACAGCATACAACGTCACTTCTGCTTTCCTGCTTCTGAACAAAGGTGACAAGTAGGCCAAGACTTATGAGGCACAAACACATTTATCTGTGACAACTGGGACAGGGGTAGTGTCAGCTGAGTCTCAACTGACTCTGCAGGACTGAAAGCCAGAGTGAGTGAGCTAAAGACCCAGGATAGGATGTGAGGGGGGCAGCTCTTGGGATAGAGAAAGAGCATATGAATGTGATCTAATAAGCAGAGTGCATATTAGTTCTTGCGTGTTGGGGAGGGCTGTTCAGCAATACAAGTCAAGTGCTGAGTTCTTTGTTTCCAGTTGTTCACGTAGCCTGTAGGAAATCAGTGTGACTAGTCAAAATTTGCAGCCTGTGCCTGGCTCGCCTGGCCTACTTGTTTGTCCCAGATCTGCTGATGCAGTCCCCTCCCTCTTCATCTGCTTTTCTTTTTCTCTAGCTAAGGCATTTATTATTCAAACCATCCCTTTTTGAATTCTCCCTCTTCCGTGTTTTGCATATGGATTAGAAATGCAACACTCCCACTTCTTCTTCATCTTTTCTCTTCTTTTTTTTTTTTTTTTTTTTGTAAATAATCACATCCAAATATTTTATTGTCATTAGCAAGGGTTCCTTTCTTTCCATTTGGCAGGACGGTATCCCAGTTCAGGGCTTCTTACAAGGCTTAAACGCTTCGATTATATCCATCCACACAACTCAGTTGGCCCTATACTGATTTAATCTTGGCCTTTCTCATGTATGAGTTATTCCCAGAGGGAAAGAAATGTGACAGCATCTTTTTATAGGTTGCTCAATTGATTTTTTTTTTCTCTTTATTAAATTAATTTGTTTCTTAAAAAGACTGTATGTACAGAAATTTTGCACTCTGAATTTACAAAAAAAAATGTAATACAGCAATATAAGTAAGCACTAATTGAAAAAAGGTAGTACACTTTATATAACTATGCATACTTGCATGGTCCTGTTTGTGTCTGATTTTTCACCTTTCCTACACATGACATGTTACCCTAGACTGAACATACCATGAAGCCAGTAGGGCTTTCTGAAGTGATTCTCAGCTGTTCATTAAAAATCTTGTCTGAAGATGTTTTAAGTGATGTGATTAGTCTGCTGGAGGACCCCAGAGTTTGTGTGAAGCGTCCCACTGGCTGATAACTGATCCTCTTTGTAATTAATTTCTCTGCCATGAAAAACAGTATTAGATTTTTAACTAAGGGAATTTTTTAAGGAAATGTTCCTTCTTAGCCATAATATCATCCAAAAATGCAAGCCACTCTCACTGTATATCCTGTCGTCATTCAATAAGCAGTCTTTCTTGCTACATCAGTCTTTAATACTTTAGTTTTTAATAAACATTAATACTGGCCTTAGTTAAGTACCATAAGGTTTGAAGAATCTTGCAAGACTGGCAGTGCTAACTTGTAATTTACTGCTGAGCAATCAAGTCCCCTCAACATACCAGCCATACAACAACACATTTGCCACTCACAGGCAATTGTTTCTGACTGTCACTGAGCTATTTCAGCATTTTCCACCTGACCCTGCAAATCAAGGCACAGCAGTCCTCAGCACTTACTCTCTCTCTCTCTCTCTCTCTCTCTCTCTCTCTCCCCGGTGTTGACTAAACGGAACAGTTACGCCTTGTTCTCTTAAAGCCCATTTCTTCCCCACAAGGCAATCCATACCACCTGAAACTAATCCTGCAATATACACCTGCTCAACATCAAAACTGCCACAGGGGAAACGTAAACAGTGAGAACCCGTCAGCTATATGGTTTTCTGTTCTTTGGAAAGTCAATTAAGCAGCAAATGACCCTTAGAATCCACTGTAATAAGCCAAGCAAACAGAATTGGCTTTAATATATCATAATGATGACAGTAATTGGATTGGACGGTTCATTGCATCTTCTCAAGCTGTAAAGATACATTACTTCAGTAAAAAAACAATAAGAAATAAAGTACTGCCAATTAAAGACAATATTTTTAGTTCAGTGATACAGGGGGACTAGTCAATCCTAGAGGTTCCCACCTTTAATAACTTGAGGCACATCTCTGGATGTCAACAAATTCCCACTTGGTTTTCAAGTCTGGCTAAATAAAATGTGTTGTGGAATACTAGTCTGGTTTCACCAAATATTGTATGACTCATACACCAGCATCTCGCAAATCTCATCATCAAATCCTTTTCTTCTGATATGTCATTTAATGCCATCTGTTAGTGTTTGGCAGGTTTGTCTGCACTTTGTGTTTCACTATTTCCTCCTCCAGTCCTTTTCTGTTTGTGTGTGCGTCTTCCATGTGTCTGTGTCTTGACTGGGTATGGCTGACCTAGTTCTGGTCCTCACCACAATCGACCACATCTGCTAAGAACTCGTCCCCTGGTCTCCTCATTCACTTGTCAATTCAACCATTGTGGTAACGCTGGTTCCCAGCTTGCTGGTTAATTCTAAATCTTCTGTTTTGATGTTGCATTTTGGAAACTTGTCTAAGACTCTTCTTGTCTTGCTTTACAGCCCCGCCCCACACACACCTGCTCTGCCTCGCCTCAGCCAGCTGCCAGTTGGAGAATCAACCCTGACCCATCGACTCAATTCGGAATTTTCAGACGCCAGCCTTCTGTCGTTTCAATAAATGTTTAAAACCTCTGCTGCCCCTGGAGTCTGCATTGTATGTTCAATTCTCTGTTCCAAGTTGCTGCTTAACACCATCTGTGTGAGACTTTCCTCATGTTGTCAATATCACTATTTGAACGTGGCATAATGGGATTGGGAGACCAGACTTTGTGTCCCATCACTTATTTTCAATAAGCAAAGTTATGTACTGTTTTGAACTTATGTGACATATATAACCCAGAGCGAGTCCCCTCAGCTATGTAATGTAAAATTTTAAGCCATTTTTGATTTTCTTTTTTTTCCCCCATTAAACCCAACAATTCATTTCGTTGCCTAACCTGACATAACAAGACTTTGACCACAGGTCATTTGACTAAATCTACAAAAGCAATATCACCTACGTTGCTATTACGTGCATGTTTAAAGCCTCCCAAATGAGGAAGGCATCATGTAACACGTGAAATGGTTATTGCAAAGTTGGCAAACAGGAAATGTGTACGAGCAGTTTCCAGCGTTGAAAGATGGTGTTCGCAGTGATTCTATTCAGAACCAGGAGTTTATATACAAGCTTATAGTTTGTTGTAGTGAAGCGTCCAGAACTTTTTGTGCACTTTAAAAACGCGCACATTTTCAGGGCTTACGTCCTGACAGTCGGCAAGTGTTTACTTTTCACGGCATGCAATTAGAAACATTTCGGAAAAAGCCACAGAAATAGACATACGGTGAATGTATCAATATGTGACTTTGACTGTTCTCCTCCTTTTTTTTTTTTTTTTTTTTTAAAAAAAAATTGATTTCAGAGAGAAATGTATTCAAACACCTGATGTATCGTATATCTCTGAGCACGGTGGACACTTGTGCTATGTCTTTTAATGGTAATGTGATAGAAAGGGCAAAGAAAGCACGGACTAAAAGTAGTAGCATAGCTCGATTGTTGGCAAAACATACAGTAGAACATTGCCACGCAACTATTTTGTTAGGATTTTGGTTATTTGGTGGTAGTATGGAGATGCACATTATTCAGTCGGAAGATTAGCTCTATAATTAGCACATTTCAAATGGACATGGCTACAAACAAAAGCAGGATATTACAATGCATATTGGAGAAACATGCACATGCAAACAGAGTACTGCTATGTGCTATTTAAATACATGGGAAAGTTTTGTTTCAAATATTACCCAGGTCACGATGAAATTAAATGATTAAACACACTTTTTAGGGAGCTTCATCTTGGAAACTGGAGAGGGTTTTTTTATGATTACAAACACAAACAGACAAAGAAAATTAACTTTTTTATCTTCATCTTTAACTGTGTACACTGTACATCCTTGCTAGACTACAATCCGAGCTAGTTAGCTGTCTAGCCCATAACTGGCATCACCACTGCCCCTCTCCCTGGTTAATGTTTGTCCGACCATTCACCAAGCCAAGGTGCCTAACAAGAAGTGTGTTCACGGTTGTAAGTTCAATAAGGAGACTAGCTGGAAAGCCACTGTGGATGTTTATGTGTGTCAAGCTGCTGTCTGGCTTTGTCTGACTGCCTTGCATAAAACAGAATGCTGATTACAAGCAGCTGCGAGATTCAACTGACTGTAGTCTGTGTTAAGCTGTTAAATGAATGCAATAAGCTGCACAGACAGGGCATGTGAGGCAAGGATCTGTGCAGTGGTGAATATCAACGTTATCCCTAAACGGTTCCATTTTTTGTAACTCTAATTCTAAACGTAGCCAAAAGAGTTTTTGTTTTGAAATCTACAGTAGAGTTTGTCAGTTTTCTACTATAGACACTTTGTCAAATCACTGTTATTGTTATTGATAACTGCATGAACCAGCTGGATAAATATACTGCAGTCATACTGAAAAGCAAGGACATTTGATTTGCTTTGTGTATTGTTGAGTGCAATTTAAAAAAAAGCTTGAAGATATGTTGTTAAAGAAAGGTGTCCATGGGCCCTTTCTGCCATAGATTTTATCTTCAGAAGGCTGGATTTCATCTTTGAAATGTTTCACTAAAAAGAGCTTTTAGCTTGAAATGGAATAAAGGTGCGGACTGACTTTGGTTTGCTTGCTACAACAGAAGAGTATCTTAGAATCTGCCTCTAGGAATTATCAAAGAAGAAGTCAGACCCCCTGTGGAGAAGGAGCAGAAACACACTGAAATCTAATTGACCTTGAGACCAAAACATTACAATATGACCAAAGAAATTAGATGGAGGCACTTGGCCACCACCACAGCCATTGCACCTGGAGTTTTCTGTGCAAAACATCTTCAAACGTATCTCAGGTCACTGAAAGTAGAGTGATATCAAGCAATTTCACTGCTGTGTGTTTCTTTGGTTAAAGAATGGATTCAGATACACTCACACGGTAAAAAAACATGGAAAGAAAGAAAGAGAAACACACTAAAAATGGCAGATCAGGAAGCAGAGGCATGTGTTTGTATGGATGCTGAGGTTTAGCCTTTTATCTGTGATGCCCTCCTGATGTTTTAATTTGTTTGGCCGTTGTGAAGGAAATGCTGTATAGTATTATTCAAACCCACCCACTGTATATAAAAACGTAATTTCCTTCTTTGAATGTCTATGAAGAATGTGTCATTTAAATATAATTCACTGATGTTGCTCACCCTGACAAATATGTGGGTTCAAGAGGTCTCTTCAAAATTGATAGCCAAAACTTTGGTTCAATTATCTTTTTGTCCTAAATTTGTCCGTTTTCATTTAACTGTGAGATTTTCTCACTTGTTTCATTGGTTCTTCTCAAAGAAGGAACCATTCATGCTTTTGGTATTTTGACAGCTGTATAAATTAAATTTTCTAGAAGAATTCCAAATGTTCCACCTTCTCAAATGTGATTGCTTTAGGTCATTGTGAAACAAATATCTTTGGGATTTTATATAAAAAAAGACAGTTATTCTCAATATAACTGGTAGTGAAAATAATAATTAGATACAGATCTCTTTTTAGGCCAACATCCATGGCAAAATTAACATTTTTGTCCGAGTACTGGTAGGATCTAGAACTAAATCTAAAACCAGAATGGTATAGCTCCAGCTTGCTCTCATATCCAGCTCATCAGATATCAACATTTTGTTACAACCCTTCACATCTCATCCAGATACACATGGTGCCCTTTGGTGTCAACTTAAAGCTGTCCTCATCGGGACGAGACAAACTCAACGGATAATGTAACACAACGTATGTTGCTAAGAGCGTTAGAACGAGGACAAGTAGGGGTCGATGTTGAGAGCAGGCTCTTACACGTATGACTTGCAACCAGGAGACCTGAGTTCATGTCTGTTTGAACTCAAGCATCACTAATCATTTCCTAAACCTAACCAACTAGGTTTTGTACCCAAACAAATATCTTCTTTTTTTTTTTCTTTACTTATTTCCAACAAAAGTAACACCTTCCTTCCAAGCTTAAGAGCCTTTGTGCATCGACCAGAGGTGCAAAAGGGGCCATGTGTCAGACTTAGCAAACTGCATGACTTTTTATTCTCTTTCTTGTTTGAAAGTGCAGCCCTCTCTAAAGGTCTGAGTTTAATTTATCATACTTTCACTTTCAGAGCATCTTGCATTTAATATACTGTCAATGTGGGTCCATTTATTGTCTCGAAAATTAACGTCATTAACTGTTACCGGTGGCCAATAATAATTTGTTGTGTAGCTGTATCTGCTGTTCTACACCTGACTGCGGCTTTAAAGACCCCCTCTGATTCATTTGCATAGAAAACCTAAAGAACCAATTCTGCCAACTTTTGGGGGCGGGGCATAACATAGTAAAGTTCAGTTCAGTTATTTTTCATACAGAGGGATTTCATAACACAAAAGGGGGATCAATATCGACCCCGAAATCCCATATAGGTGCATTCTTCAGATAGAACGATAGCTAGATATGACACAATGACAGCTTAATATTAGAATTCACTGTGACCATCCCACACTAATTATGCCTCATTGACATGTGCTGCTGAGCCCCTCAGTTATGTAATATGAAAATGAAAGTTTATTGAAGGCCGCACTGGCATTATACTGACTTCATCAGTCGCAGTCAGCCTTTAGTTATCCCATGAAAGGAGCCTTTTGTACAGTAGGGCCTATGGATTCTTATTGAGTATGATTAACATCTGTTGATGTGCCTCCCTTTGTAGTGTTTGACAGCCAGCCCCAACTCTCTGTGTGGAGACTCAAACATTCAGTTCATATTGAACAAGACACAAGAAAAGAGTAGGAGCTGTGATACATGCGGTTGCCCGGTATCCAGGCAACCCTAGAGAGCTGCTCTGGAAGACCTTCAGATGTCTCCCAATAATTCTGATGGCAACTATTACTGTTTCAAACATTGCTGTAACTTTTCTTTCAAAGACAGTCAATGGGACGAATCGGTATTTCAGTAAATGAATGGTTTTAGGCTAAGATTCGAAGGGATTTTAAAAAGACCTTGAATTCTCCACTAATATCATGAAAAGGCATTACAGACATTTTATTATGTATTCCAATTAATATTCATGGTGGGTCTCAGATAAAAAAAAAAAAAAAAAAATCACAGTACAGCATCAGTGCTAGTGTATATCTTGTTCAAGCACCATATGTGAGACTGTATATTCCTGGTTGAAAACCTGTTGTAATGTGTGCATCAAATGTTTCCTTTCTTTCCTCCCTGTGCCTCCTGTGACGTGTGGAGTCTGGACCCACAAGCGGACACGGGAAGCTCAGGGGTTAAAGTACAAATCAAATTTATTTAACAAAAACAAGAATCCAAACCGAACAAAGTAACAACGAACACCAGGGCTGGACACGGCTGTGGTGGCTGAGCTCTCCAGTTCCGGCAGGGCTGGAACAACAAAACAACGATTAACAAAAGGCGTTGGAAACTCCAGGAAGGTGTTAGAAAAAAGTACAAACAAAAGATCGCTAGGAAGACTGAGCAAAGTACTGAACAGAGAATCTCCAGTAACACTAGGAACCACAGGATCAAAGTAGCAACGAAAAATCACTAAAGCAGAACTGGGAGAATCGGACGAGAAGAACATGGAAACAAGGAGGTCAAAGTAATCAGGACGTAGGGAGCGAGCCAGGTTTACCGTGCGGGGAACAAGACGTTCTGGCGACGAGCAGATCAGGATCTGTGTCTTAAATAC
>KV751331.1:4866808-4877030 GCA_001698575.1 Mola mola | reverse complement strand
ACACCGGAGACAGAACGAAACACAACTAACAAAATAAAAGCCATCTTTATCTCACCTCTCATTAACTATTCATAGCTGTTCGCCTATACAACAGGGACATCGGAAACCCTGCGCCCCTGAGCGTCTGACTTTGTGGGACTCGTGGCAGCTGAGATAAAAGCAAAGGAAAATGATTCACCTGTGGCAAGTGGAGTCCTTTGTTTTTAGGGGTCGTTCACCCATGTTATGATGTGGGTTCAAAGCATCCGTACAAAGAAGGCCTGGCAGAAGTTCGAAAAAAGAGACAAAGGTAGACAAAGCCGGAAAGAGAAATTGAAGGAATCTTGGTGGGGACAGGGGGAATGAGAAGACAGGAATGCAGTGACACAGGAAATGTGGAGAGAATGGGGCAGGAAAAGTGGACTGGAGAGAAGGGGCTGATGGGGGAGAGATAGAGCAGTGTGAACACTCAAGTAGAGTATTTTTCCAACATCATGGCAGCAGAGCTTCTGGGTACCTATTACTCAGTGTGTTTGTGTAAGTTGTCTCTCCTGTAAAGGAAACAAGTGTGTTACAATACAGCACTAATCTTCTCCAGAAGCCAGAACAACAAAAAGTAAACGATCACATGAATTTTCAATGTTATATTCATGTGAGGTATAGAAATAATTAAATTTAGCCCACACCTCGAAGTGTAATATTTGTGATGTCGATGTTCCAAGGATATATTTGGAATGAATCTAAGTTACAACCGCTTTGTGAAAAGCGCCTGTAGCATAGAACCGTATGTGGCATTCATCTTGTGCAGATGAATTTGATTAAATGTTCTTTTAATGGTCACAAAATAGGTTTATGCTTGCTGGGCATTGCTGCCTGATGCATCTCCATTGATGCCTTCGGTGCTCCCAGTAGGCCTCTGACTGGGGATGCATCACCGAACACCTCCGGGGGCCTTGTCAGGTCGTCAGCTGGGGACCACCAGTCACCAATGTTTTGCTAATTTAGCCCCAGTGCATCTCCTGCTGGCAGAGCGACGGCAGGGATCATGAACTCCCACCCCCTGCTGATTCCCTTGGTGTTACTTGGCCCCAAACTCCTGTTCTTCATCATCAAACACAGCCAGAAACTGCCTTTCCATGCCTCCTCAGCTTGCTCCTTGAAAGCTCTCCGACGTCCCCGCCCCAGAGATGGTGACAGGTCGATGAGGTGGATTTGAAGGTGATGACATATTTGTGATCCATTACTGTAATCCAAGCTGACATATCCAATATCTTTTAACAACAATTGAAATTACTCCTTTCGTGATACATTTTACTGGTTTCCTATTTAGATTCTAATTGAATCTATTCATAGATATACACAAATGAAATATATGGACTAATGTGCAATAACTGCAAGTGCGCTTTATTTATCATATTTTACATTACTGCACAGTGTTGCAGTGTTTTGCAAATTGCCGTAGGTGTGAATGTGAGTGTGAATGGTTGTTGGTCTTTGTATGTCAGCCCTTGTGATGAACTCATGGCTTGTCCAGTGTGTACCCTGCCTTTGCCCCATGATGCTGGAATGGGCTCCAGCTCCCTCCCTGCGACCCTGCATAAGACATGTGGTGGAAAATGGATGGATATTCCATTTTAATGCATGCATATGTGGCTGTGTGTTTGAGCACACTGAATGGGAACAGAGAAAGACAGCAAAAAATGACAATGAATGCATTCATTTCAATTAAATTCAATTAATATGAATTAAGTGTTTGGTCCCACCAGTCAGTAATATTAGCCTGTTAGCAAAATACCGCAAGTGACTCATGGTAATAATAATAATAATAATAATACAAAAAAAGTTTCATACTGAAGTGCCTCTCTACATAAATTTCTATATTCATGATAGTTTTTTTTTTCTTTTTATGAAGACATTTCCACTTCCTTTCACAGACAAACCTTGACATTCTTTTCAGCATGCAAGATCAAACAACTCATCAAGCTTATGGGACCCTCAAACAGACCGTCTGAATAAGATATAACAAACATCTTCACTAATTACAGAATTTTCTCAACAATCCAGATTAGCCACAATGATGCAACGAAGTTGCAAGAACACTTAATTAAAAGAATCTTACAGCATTATCTACATTAATCATACTCTGAGTGATTTCATTTCTTGAAATATGTCAGCGGAGAATTTAAAGATTGCCCTGGCAAAACGTTCTGTTATGAATAAAGTCATTTAGTATAAATGTTAACACCTGACAGGAATTACCTCCAACCCAGAGCATTACAGCAAATCTGTCCTTATTCATTTCAACAAGTTGGAAATCGCAATACCAATACATTGGACCATATATGCTTTTGGTCCTTTTTGGGTCAAAATTTAGAGAATAACGTTCAGTTTGATTTGCTGATTGAATCAAACGTCAGTACAATGGGACGTGGCCTGGGTTAAGATTTCCATTGCCATCCTGGCAGACATGAAACGCCAGAAAAAGATCTAAATTCAGAGAGAGTTGTGGGTCCTGGGATGCACCAACAACCAGCTGTCAACGCAGAAGAGTAAATGCACAGCACAGAGGCAGGTGTAGCTATATGCCTCTGACGCGGGTCAGGCTGCGGTAATGTAGCAGGAAATTAGCTAAATGACACAAGCCCATCAGAAACTGCTGTAGCATGTATGTCATGGTGTACAAGTGACTTTCTGATTAGCTAACATTAAAAAAAAAAAGTTTGCAAATGTTTTGAAATTTTAGTGCGGTGATTAAAAAAAAAAAAAAAAGAGGCATTCAAAGTCAGATGTCTTTTCTCTCTCCATGTTGTCATGTTGTCTGAACAAGACGCTAGACATCTTGAAGGTCCAGTGTGTAGAATTTAAGAATATCTACCGTATCTGCAAATCTTTGTAACTGTATTAACATTATTGTGTATCACCTTAAATCAAAAACCATAGTGTATATGTAATCTTAGAATGATACATTTATAGTTAATTGGTAGCAGGTCCTGCTTCCACGGAGAGCGCCATCTTGCACCACTATGTTACTACTGTAGCTGAGAAGAAACAAAAAGCCTTTGTGTTTGTATACTGTAATAGTACTGAAAGAGATCTAATGAAAAGACTTACCCCAGTAAAAGGTGACAAAGGAAAAGGGTTACAAGGATTTTTTTGTCAGCAGTCTGCAGGAAGTTTGTCCCAAGTTTGTTAACCTGTGTGACTCTACATGGAGGCTCATACACAGACGGCCACTGTAGTTCTTCTATGTGCTTAGAGTTAGGGTTAGGGTTAGGGTTGGGTTGAGGGTTAGGGTTAGTGCTGCAATTTCTCTGTAGGAAGCATAAAAAGCAAAGCATAAAAAGCAAAGCAGCGCTACATTGCATGCATTCTACTACCTCGCCACTAGATGTCACTAATGTTCACATACTGGTCCTTTAAATCATTTTGCATGTTATCGAAACACATCCCTCTGGTTTTTACATGTCATTCACTGTTTTTGCCACTAAGCCAAAGTATGGTGACAAATCTGTTACTGGTTGGAAAGTAAACCCACTATAAACAAGTCACTGACTTACAATGGACAATGTGGACTACATATATGCTGCTGTATTTTCAAGTTAGTGCTTGCGACTTGTTTCATCTTATTGATGATTTTACTATAGTGTGAAGACAGATCATTGCCTCACATTTCCTGATCTCTTGTCTCTGCAGTCCTTTATACAGCAATTTCAAGCAATAAACAAAGCCAATTTTCTTTGGGGATTTGATCAGCAAAGACCTTTGAGTTAATTTATGGCATCGTATTTGGGTTCTGCAGTGTACTTGAAGTGTTAATTTGGTAGCATCTTGATTTCCTTAGCAATTTTCTGCGAAATACCCTTTAGATCACAACCGGGTAATAAACAGATTTCCTGATGGTGATCGACTAAAAGCATTTCTGATCAAAACCTTTTTTTTTTTTAAATTCAGAGCATTTTTGCACCCTAGTTTGCTTTCTTCGGTCATTTCACCGAGCTTGTGATCATGCATGAAAAGTTTCACTGCTCAGCCTGTCACAGGGGCTGGGGGTGCACACAGGCAGAACTGACATTTTTTAATAATGCATGAGATTCAGACTGCCATTCTAGAGGAGCCGTTGTCATTCACTAGTAAACATCCTTCATAAGCACCCAGTCAAACAGACGGAGGGGGCTAACAAGGAAAGATGGTCAGGCGTTAGTGAAATATGCCCCCCCCCCTCCAACGAAAACATAATTTTTATGTTTTCATCATGCAACATAACACTAAATTACTGGCTGCAAACAATAACGGTCCTCTTGGGGATAATAAAGAGCTGAACCTATGACTTCATGTCCAAGCTGAACTCTCTCTCGCTTCTGTAATTCAGCACACGCTCTCATCCAGCATTTCTTTCATCAGTACTAGTGAAGAGTTATGTTCCTACAAGATTTTCTGAGACAAACTGCCATCCACTTCGACGCTTGCTGTGGAGAACAAAGACCTTTATGATAGCATATGTTCAAAATGACTTTGTAGTACAGCGTTGGTCTTAATGTTTCTCATCCAGGTTCGGTTTCGATAATACACAAAGTAGTATCTCTGTTGTGCTCTGACTTGGTATAGTATAGGTTTTAAAATAGAGTATTCCTCAAAGACAGCTCATAAACATTTGATGGGATTGATTTTACAAGCCAGACTTTGGCATACAACCAAATATACACACTAGAATGGTACTCAGCAGATCACAATATCTATGCCAAGTGCCCTTAAATTATATTTCCTTTCTCTATCCCTTTATATCTATACGAAAATATAATTCGTTCTTCCATGGACCTTTTTCCATCCTCCCAAGTCTCATTGAAATCCAGCCAGTAATTGTTTTACGTAATCCTGCTATCAAACCAACCAGTATACAGGATCTCAAACATTGCCTCCTTGCTGGAGGACAACAACTAAGAAAAACAGGTAACCATGTCTTAAAACACATGTTGTAATATTTACTCTACCGGACAAAAGTTTTAGAACACCCCAATTTTTCCAGTTTTATATTGAAAACTATGCAGTTTAATGTCTCATTGTACTCTGAAGTGAAAGCATAGAACAAATAAACAATTGAAGTTGAAAAAGAAATCATGGAATCAATTTGTAAAGGAAAATGTATTCTAAACTTTGGACTCATCAAAGTAGCCACCTTTGGCAGATATAACCGCTGAACACACTCGTGGCATCCTGTCGCCTACTCTACAGCGTACACAAATTCTGCGTGATGAACCGAAGAGTTCAAATTTTGATTCTTCTCTCCGTAGCACCCTCTTCCAGTCTTCAGCAGTCTGTCGGCGGTGGTTCATGGCCCAGGCAAGCCTCTTTTACTTATTCTGAGTTCTTAGCAATGGCTTTCTTGCTGCATCTCGACCTGTCAGACCTGCAACTCAAGTGTTCTCTTCAGAGCTGAAACTGAGACCTGCTTACTAGGACCACTATTAAGCTCTGCTGGAAGCTGTTGTCCTGTGAACCACCTAACAGGCAAGCTGTCGACTCTCAGAAACTTGTCTTCTGATTCTATTGTTGCTTTGCTTCTTCCAGACCTCTTCCTGTTGGAGTTTACCCCAGTTTCTCAGTGCCTTTTGATGGTAAAGGAAACTATTCACTGACACCTTTCTATCTGATTTTCTCTGTAGGAAAGATTAGATTTTTAAGTGTTACGATGGTGTATCTCCCTTCCATTGTTAATTGCCTTTTTCTCACCATTTTTATAGCAACAAAATACTTTCTGCAGTACAATACAGCTCAAATAACGCTCACGAGGGTATGTTACCACCGTGTGTTCCAACACCACTTTTTAAGCAGACAGAGGGGGTTGTAGGTAATCAAGAACATTTGGGACACCTGTAGGAATTGGTACCACCAACTTTCAAGGCTTGATCAACCTCCATCGCTACAGAACAGCTTTAAGTTATTAACCCATTTCTCTATAATTCTGAAATGCACATTATTTTTCAATTTTGGTCAACCTTACCTTTTTTTTTTTAAACCTCTGGCAGTTCAGCACTTACCTTTGTACCATTTCAAGCTATCTACCTGCTTGATTTTCAGTATAAAACTGGAAAAATTGGGTTGTCCTAGAACTTTTGACTGGTAGTGTACTGTGTAAACAAAAGTTTTTGTTTTGATAAATAATTCTAACCCAACTATTTGCATTTATTAATGATATGACTGTTGGAAAACCTTTGGGACAGGCTAATGGACATCATGAAAGAAACCCATATTGTATTCCAAAAATGCCAATCACGGTGAAATATAGCTGATACATATGATTTATTTCATTTTATTATCAATGCCATTTTTACTCAGAAGGTCTGTGCAACAAAGCAAGGTCAATGGTTTGGATGTAATTCCTTGATTAGCATGTACTGCTAAAAACCTATTAGCTATTAATGTTAAGTATCTAAATAACCCATGGATGTTTTATTGTGGGTTTTTTTTTTGTGTGCAGTGTTGTTCAGAAACTGAGAAATGATGGTGGGAGTTCAAAAAGATAACTTCTAAATAATGTCAGGTTTTAAGCCAAGGATAAACAATAAGCTCTGTAATTTCCCTGTACAAAGTCAGACTGATGCTTACATGCCATTGTAAGATTAATGTTAACTTATTGTTTATGCTGATTTCAATATAAAATGGTAACATACAGTTTTGTAATGTTCTATGTGGAAATGTAGAATAGACTCCTATCAATTGTTTATCAACTTAGCGGGACAAAAACAGCAGAGTTGCACTATTAACGAGTTCATTTTACATATTGTTACTGTTTCGGGTTTATTTTGTGAGATAGTTTATGAAAAAATATTTAATTTCCCTGAGAAAATATGTGATACGTGTCAGGTACAGAGACAAAATATTGACATGCCTTCAATGAGAACCAGCTGATAATAACAACGATGTGCCAACATCTTATTCATTTTCATTTACGGTTTATCTCCATTTTATGTAATAAGAATTTGTAAACTCTGACTCTCCTGGATAACACTTAGTGCACTCATAGCTCTGCCCTCAGGAGGAAGATGAGTTTGATATTACAGTGGGTAAGGCTAAGGCACATAGTGCAGAGGAGCACAACAGAGCAAACTCAAAGTAAAACAAAAAACAGCTCGTAACCTCAGTGGCAAAAGCGCAGACAGCAATACAGACAGCTCACACCAACAACCCCTCCACAGAGATCGCTCAAAGAAATGTACAAGTCTAACACCACCATCGTGAATTTAACAACAGGCCAGTCAGGCCTGCAGTCAGCTGCAAAGGCCTCCAGCTAATGAACAACCCTGTCATCCCAGTCAATCAGGGAGCGACACACCCAGCATCAACAAAACAAAAATCTACGCGTAAGAGTTTTGTTTTTGGTTTTTTTGTAGCTTTTTAAATGAAGCACATATAATTTGGCAAAGTCATTGGGAGAAATACGTATTGATAACAGTCAGTTGGATATCAGTGTAACAGACATCGGCATTACAAGAGATGTGATGATAGGTAGATGATAAAATGATGGAAAAGTAATTGAAATATACTCTGGCAAAATGACAGGATTCATTTCTCATAAATATGAATCCAAAAGCTAATGCAAAAGTAGATCCCTTTGCATTTACAAGAAATGCCCATTGCAAGTTTACTTCTCCCAAGACTCCAGGACCGGTGTGAATTATTTACATCTAAAAGTGTACTTGAAAAGCTTCAGGAGGTTTTCAAAACTTTCTCCGATGTGTAAGCCTGCTTTAGAATTCCCATTTTTTTCAGTTACTATAATGGGGCTGGAAGTAATCTAAAATGAAAATTCCTTAATTTACTCCCAAGCTGATTGAATACCAAGTTTTGTGTCCACCAATTTTTGGCGCTTTGCATTGAGGGAGTTTTTTTTTTTTTTACTGTGAATAATATATATTGTATAGTGGCAATCATGGCAGTCAGCCAGTGTTAGCACCTTGGGTGATTAGATGACATCGTGTGACATCAGTGTGGCTGGCGGTTCAGGATCTTCATGGAGGCCGGGAGCCTGTAATGATACTGGCGAATGTTGATGATGATGATGATGGTGATGGTGATGACAATGACGGTGTCTGTGTGTGTGCCGCTTCACTGTGATGAATATCCCGTTCCCAGATGGCTGGCTCTCAACGAGACGGAGCGCGCGAACCAGCTTGAAGCTTCGGCAGCCAGCCTCAGCTGTCTCCCCGCCAAGGTCGTCGTCAGCAGAATGGGTGACGGAACCGGGAATGAGTTTGATATCTGCACTGCTGACAGCTGCAATTTAATTGACGTACCTGCGAAACAGATATAGCGCTTTCAAAGGAAGGGAGTCTGAGGTTCTATCTTGATGGCTCTCGAGTGAGCGTCCCACATTCTTTAGGTCTTTTATATTTAACCTAAAAAGCTCTTCTTTTAACTGAGTCCTTTTTTGAGTTACTCTTGCCTTTCTGTCACCCCGAACCAGTCTGCCCATTCTCCTCTGACCTCTGGCATCACTAAGGCATTTTCACTCAGACAACTGGTGCTCACTGAATAATTTCTCTTTTTCAGACCATCTCTGTAAACCCTAGAAAGGGCACTAACCACCATGCCATGTTCAAAGTCACTTAAATCACTTTTCTTCCCCATCCTGATGCTCGGTTTGACCTTAGGCAGGACATCTTGTCCGCGTCTACGTGCCTAAATGCATTGAGTTGCTGCCATTTGATTGGCTGATTAGATATTTTGCCATAAATTTCTTTGTTGTAACAATGCTTCTTGGCAATAAATCTTACATCGTTTGGAAAGCCTGTTTATTTGCTTTTTTAAATGGTGCCACACATGGAAAATGCATTTGTGGGATGAGCAACAGAGTGAAGTATGTGGGCTGCGCCTACGAAAAACTTCTGCCAAATCTTCTGTTCCAAACAGCTTATTCTGCTATTGACTCTTGTCTGGTTTTGTTTATTGGATTAGATGATTGAAGTCTGAAGAAACAAGACATATTGCCACTTTAACAATTTATTAATTTAACAAACAGGGGCCTCAGGAGCCCCTGTGTATGTGGAAGAACCACACAGCAACAGCAGCCTGGTCACCAGCTTGCTCATGGTCTGCTGCTCGTCCCACAAATGCATTTTCCTTACAAATGTGGCACCATTTAAAAGGGAAATAAATAGGTTTTCCAAAGGTATGAAATTTATAAATATATATACACACACACATGTAGAGATAGGGTGAGGAGCACGGACATCCTGGAGAGGCTCAGAGTAGAGCCTCTGCTCCTCTGCGTTGAGAGGAGCCAGTTGAGGTGGTTCGGGCATCTGGTTAGGATGCCTCCTGGACGTCTCCCTGGGGAGGTGTTTCGGGCACACCCATCCGGGAGGAGACCCCGGGGCAGACCGAGGACACGCCGGTCAGATTATATCTCTCGGCCGGCTTGGGAACGTCTCGGTGTCCCCCCGGAGGAGTTGGTGGAAGTGGCTGGGGAGAGGAGCGTCTGGATCTCCCTGCTCAGGCTGTTGCGACCCGGACCCGGATAAGCGGCAGAAAATGAAACAACACGAAACACACACATATACATATATATATGAGCCAACATCTTGATGACCTGCTGATTGGAAGGTTTTAAGCACCACAGTCTTTAAACCTTAAAAACTGTGTAGTGACCATGTGCAGAGAGTTTATTTCAGTCTTAAATCATGATGTAGAAGTTCCTCTTTGAGGTTTTAAATTTAAAGCAAGACTGTGATCGTATAATTAAAAACAACCACTAGAGCAAAGGTTACCCATAAAAATGTTACGTCGCATTATTTTGGCTTGTATTTCGATATTTATTTATGGGTAAATTAACATCAATGATGAAAGTTGGTTCACTGATGAATTTGGTTTTTTAGTGAATCAATGTATATAAAGTGATGTATAATCATTTAAAAAGTTGAGGATATCGTCAATGATTATAGGTTAAAATTTCAGCGTTGATTTATGGGAATTTTTTTTTTTTTTTTTTTTTTTAAACTTGTACATCCATTCAGGTTTAAATGCTGTGTGATTGTTGTTTTCAATGTTGACACATCAACTGACTTTATTCAGGCCACATTTCAGCGTTGAAGGCTGGCCATGTGCTGGCTAGTGTGTACTGACTGATTGTATTGTGTACTGATGGTACACAAATAGTTTTTTTCTTAGGAGAAAATTTAAAAAAAAAAAAAAAAAATGTAGGAATAAAAATGTAACAAGGAGTTGTTAAAATGATGTTGATGATGTT
>KV751331.1:4845678-4858192 GCA_001698575.1 Mola mola | reverse complement strand
ACCCCAGTGATGGGAGGGCCCAGCCCAAAGTCCTCCGGCTCTGCCTCTTCTTCAGAATGCGTGTTGGTGGGATTGAGGAGATCTTCGAAGTATTCCTTCCACCGCCGAACTATAGACTCAGTTGAGGTCAGCAACTCCCCTCCCACACCGAAGACCGTGTGGACGGGGTTCCGCTTTCCCCTCCTGAGTCGCCGAACAGTTTGCCAGAATTTCTTCGGCGCCGACTGGAAGTCTTGTTCCATGGCCTCACCAAACTCCTCCCACACCCGGGTTTTTGCCTCAGTGACCACCCGAGCCGCAGATCGCTTGGCCTGCCGGTAGCTGTCTGCTGCCTCGGGAGTCCCACAGGCCAACCATGACCTGTAAGTCTCCTTCTTCAGCTTGACGGCCCCTTTCACCTCTGGTGTCCACCAGCGGGTCCTGGGATTACCGCCACGACTAGCACCAGCGACCTTGCTACCACAGCTTCGAGCAGCCGCCTCGACAATGGCAGCGCGGAACATGGCCCACTCAGACTCCATGCTCCCCACTACCTCCGGGATGTGGTTGAAGCTCCTCCGGAGGTGGGAGTTGAAGACCATTTTCACAGGGTCCTCAGCCAGACGTTCCCAGCAGACCCTCACTATTCGCTTGGGCCTACCTGGTCTGTCCGGCTTCTTCCCCCGCCACCTGATCCAACTCACCACCAGGTGGTGATCAGTTGACAGCTCTGCTCCTCTCTTTACCCGAGTGTCCAGCACATACGGTCGCAGATCAGATGATACGACTACAAAGTCAATCATTGACTGTCGACCTAGGGTGTCCTGGTGCCAAGTGCACTTATGGACACTCTTATGGCTGAACATGGTGTTAGTTATGGACAAACTGTGACTAGCACAGAAATCCAATAACTGAACACCACTCGGGTTCAGATCGGGCAGTCCGTTCCTCCCAATCACACCCCTCCAGGTCTCGCTGTCATTGCCCACATGAGCGTTGAAGTCTCCCAGTAGGACGATGGAGTCCCCAGTAGGGGCACTCTCCAGTACCTTTTCCAAGGACTCCAAAAAGGGTGGGTACTCTGAACTGCTATTTGGCGCATAGGCACAAACCACAGTCAGGTCCCGTTCCCCAACCCGAAGGCGCAGGGAAGCAACCCTTTCGTCCACGGGGGTAAACTCCAACACATTGGCTGAGAGCCGGGGAGCTATTAATAAGCCCACGCCTGCTCTCCGCCTCCCACCTGGGACAACTCCAGCATAGAACAGAGTCCAACCCCTCTCAAGAAGACTGGTTCCAGAACCTGAACTGTGCGTTGAGGTTAGGCCGACTATATCTTGCCGGTATCTCTCAACCTCACGCACAAGCTCGGGTTCCTTCCCCATCAGAGAGGTAACATTCCATGTTCTGATAGCCAGCTTCAGCAACCGGGGATCGGACCGCCAAGGCCCCTGCCTTTGACTGCCACCCGATCCACATAGCCCCGGACCTCTATGGTTCCTCCTGTGGGTGGTGGGCCCACATGAGGACGGACCCATGTTTCCTTTTCGGGCTGAGCCCGACCGGACCCCATGGAAAAAGGCCCGGCCACCAGGCGCTCGCCTATGGACCCCTTCCCCAGGCCTGGCTCCAGGGCGGGGTCCCGGTATCCCTCCGGGCAGGGTACACAAGTCCTTGTTATTATTCACCATCATAGAAGTCTTTGAACCGCACTTTGTCTGGCCCCTCACCTAAGACCAATTTGCCTTGGGTGACCCTACCAGGGGCAAACAGCCCCCGACAACATAGCTCCTGGGATCATTAGGGCACCCAAACCCCTCCACCACGGTAAGGTGGCGGTTCCAGGAGTTGAGGAGGAGTCCAGGAGTCCAGGTTTTGATGTCAAAACGTGTACAAATTGAAATAGGCAAACAACACACATACCGTGGGTTTGGGAAATTTCTCAAGTGACATCCCAGTTAAACTTCATTGACCCTGGTAAAGTGCTGTGGTTGAAGAGAACAGAGAAACCGCCCGTCAGTATTGACAGAAGAATGTTGTACTTGACAGGATAAACTGTGGTCCACTAACAGCTGTTTCAAGTTTACAGCTGAACCATTTCAGCTTCGATGAAACAGGGAAAGAAATGCTGCTCTGCTCTATAAACCGTACAAGAAATGTTTTGATATTTCAAACTATTTAAGCTTTTAAAATGCTTAAAGTTTCTCAAAAACAGGAAACCTAATTTGGAGCACTGATAAAGCAATTTTAATTCTCTCTCTCTCTCTCTTTTTTATATGTATATTTTAGTGAAAGGGTGTTTTTTTTCTCTTTTACAACACTGCACACACACTCAAGATAATTAATTATTAATGATCTTGTTGGTAATTAAAATAATTAATGCTGCTCATTAATTGATAATTAGTGGCAATTCTTATTTTTACCTGCTTTGTTGACAGCATGACTATGACTGTGGTGACAATGCCGGACTGCCAAGTTGTCAGACCATTTAGACAATGGGAAGTCTTCTTTTCACACCTTGTTTGCATGAGCTACAGTTACACTGAAAAAAACAAAAGTAAATAACCTTAAATGTCAGCCCATTTTCAGGTGATTAGATATTGATACCTTATAATGCCTCCTGTTGCATCTTATCCAGAAAAGCAAGAGCTCTTGTACCATTTGTACAAGAGCTTTGTATGTTGGTGTGTTTGTTTGTACAAACAAAGCCAAAAACATCCCACATACTGAATGTTTGGGGTGGCCGATACACCCACCTGCTCAGCTCTCAATCACGACATCCCCAAATCTTAACAGCATCATGCAACTAATTATAACCTAAACTAAAATGAAAACTTGAGTTACATAAAAACACACATGGAAAAATGAATCAATCAGTCTACCTATCTATCTATTAATCTGTCCTAATCTAATTAACCTAACTTAATCTAAGGTTCGGTTAAAACGAGTCAATAATCCTGATGCACAAGGTCTGTGGTGCTTTCGTCAAGTTCAGGCATAAATTATCAGTGATGTTTGGTTTTAAATGGGGCTCCGGTCTCCTGGCTGAGCGTCACGTGCGTGACCCTCCACTCAACTCCGGCCTCAGCCGGGGTCGCTTCGGAAAGTAGCTTGCACAGGGTTTTAGCCTTTACCCTTTTCTAAATATGCATTGAGTGGGGAACGCTGGTGTTGCATTTCGAGCTGGGTATGTCCAAACGCGTTTAGTCTGTTATGGCGATAGTGACGTGCACAGCTTTTCTCTGAGACAGAAGGTGAGGTGGATGGCAGCTTGTCCTTGGCTGATGCAGTGTCATCAGGAGATTTTGTGTGCGGCCCTGCACCTGGAAATGCGAATGCAGGCTCTCACAGCTCCAGAGAAAAATCGAAAATGAGAGACAGATAGAACCCTAAATTTAATTCAAACGATCTAAAAGTTGTAAAACCAATCAAATTTGTGTAAACTTATTAAGTGAAAAACCAAACTGAAAATGCGGTGCAAATATGTTTTTAGCTACGATGGATGTTCACATTTTAATGGAAAGGAACGTGCATGTTCCATACTTTAGAATATAGAATAAGTAGAATATATAAATGCACAGAACATAACCAAAACAGAAATACCAGCTCAGAGCCTGGAGATGCTGCTGCCTTTGGCCTAATTCTCATATGGCTTTACTCAAATGGCTGGCCTACTTTGGTGAATTGTTGCCTTTAGGCAATATATTTTTGTTGTTGTTGTTGTTGTTGTTGTTTTTGTTGCTGTTTTATTTTCATAATAGCAGATGTTTTCACTTGTCATAGCAGGAGAAAAACAGGGTCAGCTATTAATATTAAAAATGTCTGCTGCCCATTTCATCCGAGGTCCTGTAACGTCTTAATACACACAAATGTAATTTACCTTTTTGCATCGTCAAGAAACTGGTGAAACATCAGCAAATCATGTAAAGTTCATTAATTTATTCTTTTTCTACCACCTATTCTATGCAAGGCCGCAGGGGGGCGCTGAAGTACAGTCTGGACACGTCACCAGTTCAATGTAGGACCGACATATACAGATAATAAATACGAATAAAAAATTGATAATTCATATAGAAGGAAACAGCCATTCACACTTATGGCCAATTTAGAGTAACCAATTAACCTAACCGGTTGTTTTTTTTTCCAACCATCTGTTGTACGCTTCTTTTCACACCGAATAGGCGGATTGTGTCACACCAGTTACACAAGACGTGTGCGACACACAAGTTTTTAATGGTGTAGGGATTGTTTTAGGACACAGCACCTGGAACTCTTCATGCTGGCAGTGGTTCTTACATATGGAACTGCACATAATTAATGTTATCAGCACCAACGGTGCTTTCTGTTCTTCAGTATATCTTCAGTAATCTGCTCTTAAAAGGTCGATGCTCGTGTTCTGCAGGTCCAACGTGTTCCCTGTAGAGCTTTATAGCTCTTCTTCCCTCACAGACTACCAGCCTGGGCAATGTGGAAGGTATGGAAAAGATCGGAAGCCAGGAGCTTATTATAGAAATTTTAGGAGTCCAATCCAACACTGTATCCAGATTGTCTCTAAATATGGACTCGGATAGCCAGCAGCCTACAGCCATCACATTACTCGCAATGCTATTATAAGCTAATAATAGCGTATAATAGCATCAGTGAAAGTGACCACCGGAAGGAAGATCAAGTTAGTGATAGCGAAAATGTTCTGCTTGAGAAAAAGCATACACACGGATAGATATGAGCCACACAATTTTGTAGAGGACCCAGTTATTTGGACCTTTACAGCCATTTCTGTGGGTGGGCTGGACTATCATGGCAGCTGATACTTTGCTGTATCGAGGACAATAAGAAGTTGAGTCTCAGATTTAGCATACTGCTTTTGGTTCATCAAAAAACCCTGTGCCTGTCTGATCAGACCTTTATCTGTGAGAATCAAATTCAAATGACAGCTTTGCTGTGGTGTATAAAAAAGGAAAAATGTTCAAGGAGTTTGCCAGCACATTCTCCTAGAAGGACCGAAACTTACTGTATGAAACAGCTTTCATCTTCGGTCAGCACATTCATTTTTTATTTATCGGACTGAATAAAAGCTGATTTATCAACGTCGCTTCGAAAGAAATACCTCAAGGGGTCTATAGATCGAATGAGCACTCTGATTCACACATTCAAAGTTTGACGTAAATGAATGGGTGTGTTTGTTAGAAATGTTTTGAGTTCTCAAGGTCATTGCGCGACTTCTACTTTTCAAAAGTTCTGGATTCACTGTTGGCTTTGCAAATGAAGCTGAAGGGGTTTTCATTGTATACGGTCTTAAGTGACAACAGAGAAGCAGGCGTGAGATACAGAAAATCCCCCATATAGAAAAATACACTTTATGTTTTCCTATAGAATTCACTGAAAACTTAATTGTGATATCAAATGATCCATATCGTGAATGAAGTTTTTGGCCATATTGCTGGACCCTCATAGTTTCCCAACAAAAGTAACAAATGCACAAACATTTACTATTCTCAATTCATATTTCAAGAAAACATGCAAAAAAAATCCTGACCTCCCAACCTTATTCAGTTGGTATTCACAGTTAATAGCCAGTGCAAACTCTAAATGTGTGCGTGAGTTATGCTGTCTTGCATTTTGGCAGACTGGAAAAAGCAATCTTAGTCCATTTACTATAACTGAGGTGATGATTTTATTTTGGTTTTTCTTTTTAGACAAATTAATTAATGATCTGTAAGAAATTCATGTTTAATCAAGCACACTAAAGGGAAACATTTTAACCAAGATAATGCTATGAAAATAAATACTCTACAAACAACTAAATGTAAGTTTTGTATGTCAGAGTCCATGTTTTCTCTGTTTAACCCTGTTTAGGAAAAACGGATGTTAAGATGCTGGAATGGATCATTCACAGTCAATGTGTATCCTGCGGGGAGTAAAAGGTGAAAGGTCAGTCCTAAAGCGGAAACAGCCCTGTTCTCTCTGCAGTGGGAGCTGCAGCCCATTATGTGTGGAGGCTCCCTTTGGTTGTTTCATGCCATCCAAGACTCTGAGCCCTCTGGTCCTCATTTGAAAGGGGAACGTGACTCTAGAGCTGCAGACCGAACACCACAGTACTCTCCCATTTTTCAAATATAATTTAACCCGGAGCTGAGGCGGAAATTAATTTTTCATAATAATAAAACAAACAGATAAAACATGCATTTTGTTTTTCCACATCAGTTGTTTGTACGCGTATTCCTGCGTGGGGCAAAAATATACCAACAATTGTTATTGTAGGGACCCAGATCTCATTTACGATTCTTCTCAGAATGTCATTTTAATACAGATTTGTAAACAGTTAAATAGTCAACATGCTGGACCTGTTTGTTGATTCAAAGAGGTTGTGGTTAATTAATAGCAATTACTTTCAGGAATGTGAAAGAAATATTCAAATATTCGACATCTATAATTAATATGTACAAAATGTATTGAAATATTTAGATTGTTCAAGTGTGCTTGATTCTGTCATCACGATATTTCTATACTACACATCTTATTTTTATTTGGAGTTGTATAGTTTGACAATAGCTATCACACAGACATAATTGGGCCTTTTCTCAATCGGTTTGAGACTTAGTAAGTTGCTGTTTGACATGAGTCATGTTCTGCATACACAACTCAACTAAGGATTGTGTTTTACTAGTCTGTTTGCATCAGTTCTATTGAAACAAGTATTTTTTTCTATAAATTATGAGCTTGGCAGTAAAATAATTGTGAATCAAATCAATCAGGGTGATGGGCTGCTAATTTTCACTTTACTTTCTAATGACGCTGTTAGGTGTAGCTTGGTGGAACCAGACGCAGACACAGACCAACGTGGTTTTCGGTAAACGAGGTTTTATTCCACAAAATGTGCAAGGGCTGGCAGGCGGGAGCAGGGAGCAGGCAGCAGTGGGTAGAGGGGCTGGCTGGCAGGCAGGCAGTAGTGGTCCAGGTATACTGGCGAGAGAGAGAAAACAGTTAGAACTGAGCTGACAGAAGCGGACAGAACACAAGTTGTAGCCTGAGCCAACGCTACCACGTGGTGGGTACAACGATCTGGCGAAGAGTGGGTGAAGAGCCGGGGTTGATATACTGCTGGTTGTGTCGTTGATGAGCCAGGTGTGCAGACTGGGACAGGTGAGTTGATTGCAGATGGGCGTGTAGAGTTGGGAGCCAGGAGAGCCACACCCAGGCCAACCCACACACCATGACAGACGCATCCTGCCACAGTGTATTTTTTTTTTTTATGTTTTTGTGGGTGAAAAAAATATTCACCACTCTCTCAATAAAGGATCTTGAGGTCCGTTTTCTGTTCAATTCAACCAAGGTTTATTATTCTTGCAAGAAAGGAGCACCCAGCGAACGTAACTCTCTGATCTCTCGGCTGTAATGCTCAAAGCACAAAGGTTTCGCTCACCCCTTTATAGTCATACATAAACATGTCGTAGAACATTTTAATCCCAGTTTCTCACTAGCTGTCTGGTATTGGAATGTCTCATACTCAATGGGAGTATTACGTGCATATATATTATGTAGGTGTCTTATCTTAAACAACGAGCTAGAGGGAGTACATACTTATTTTTCTGTCAGCATTTATAACAGCCATGCAGCATTCTTGCCTATGTTGATGGACTGAATAACAGTGGCACTTATTTAAATTAGCCTTGCTGTCACACTTTGGCACCAGGATCAAAACTAGATGATGTGGGAAATTGCAGAACCAATCCAAGCAGCTCATGCACTACAAACCCAGTGAGAGGAGTTACTTTGCTGCCAGTCTGAAGTCGCTGCTGGGTATTTTTATTGGCAGAGGCATGAGCATGAAGACAATTACTGTATACAGAGACTGTGGGGTGACCCTGGCTCACATTTGAACAAGGTGTTTGTTTAGATTAAGTTCTTCTTCTTCGCTTACTTGGGAACATTTTTGGCTGCCATTGATTTAGTTGTTTTTTTGTGTGTGTGTTTGTATGTTTTGTACACCAACTGTTAATTTAGATGTTGGAGGAAAGAAGATATTATGAAGGCTCTCGCATAAACTTACATAATTACATTAAGTAGTTCTAAATGGGGATGTATTACTGTATGGCAGCTTATCATCATAAAATATTATTTTCATTAAATTTACAAGATCGGATTATCCCAGGTTGTACACTGACGTTTATTATGTGCCTGTCACATTTTAACTTGGCGTGCTGGGTACGCTTTATTGTCATCAGTTGACACCAGCAGCCCACACTTGGTCACTGTGGCTGATGTTTATTTTGTGTGCCGTAGGCCAAATCACAAAGGTTGGTTATCCTGATGCACAAGTTTTACTTTGGCTACACGTTGGCACAAAAGCCATGTGGGTTACAAAAGGATTTGCAAAATTTGGTGCAATATGTAGCTAATACTGATGCTATCAGTTTCCGTAGCATACGGGTGCTTTGGATTGTTGGATGGCCTGACCAACCAATCAAAAGTGTCAATATTAGACGACCTACGAGAATCATTAAACTGCTCCTTTACGTTACTCGGGGAAAAAATCAACTGAAAAGGTACGGAAATGACTGGAGATGTTTGGTTTTAATTGTAAAGTGTGTGTGTGAACCTCCACTCGACCCCAGCCTCCACTACTCTTTCTGGCTTCGCGAAGTACATCATCAATTCAGGTCGTCTGAAACTGATACAGGCAGATTTACATTGCTCACAGGCGTTGGCAAAACTCAAGGGGTTTTGACAAAATGTTTTTATGACTAGCTGGGTAGGGGAATTACCTATTAATCACTCCCTGAAATACAGTGTATGGTTTTGCCGCTAATAGTCTCAGTGTCTGTTTGCTGTAGGTGCTGAGAGAGAGAGTGTCCAGCAGGCTTTTGAAACTGTGGTACTGAAAGCAACTGCCTGCTGTGGCTGAATCCAGTGCTTTAAAAGTAATCAAAGTGCACTAAAATAGTCAAGTTGTGGGCCGGGAGGCTCAATAATAAACTGGAATTCTCTATAAAGCTGGGTAAAGCCAGGGGAGCCACAGTGTCGGGCGATAATTTGCTGTAGGTTCTGAGCTTGAACCTCTTTTTATTATTTCTTTGTGCATGACTGCTCTTTACTTTAAAGGCATAACAGGTAATGCCAGCTTAACATTTATTTGTTTTTAGCACATGAAATAAGCAACACATAGAAGAATAATAAGTCAGGGGAGCTGGAATTTTGACTTTGGCCATGAATTCATACACCAACATGACATTACTACTTGTTTTTAAAAGTTTAGATTAATAGAATTCTGAATTAAAGACGTTCTGTGTGTATTTCTGCACTGATGATGGAGGTGAATGGAGACATCTCACTTTGACTGCAATCTTTCTTGTACAGCCTGCAAAGTTGTAAGGCTTCAGTGAGTGTGCTGACAGTTTTTGATTACTTATCTAAAATATGAATTGAAAATAAATCATCCATTTTTATCAAAAAATATGTTTTTATTTTTATAGAAGTCTTTACTAAGAAGATACAAATGCTGTTAGAAATTGATTTTGTTAATGCTTGCACCAAACAGCATAGTTCTTACATAAAATTCCTTTTACAAATATATCATCAGACACAGTACTCTTCCATGAAAAGAACCAACGAAATATACTAATTTAGCAACATGTGCTTATTAATTAATAACTATTTTCCCAAATAACCATGGCAGCAGCTGGCAGATTCATATCAGTATTTAGCTGCTGAGGGTAAAAATTGCCATTTATTGATTGAAAGTTGAATGAAATCAAAATAAAGTGGCTGGATTGTGCGTGAGACATCCAGTGATGTAGGTGGGGGGAGACACACTAGGCCTAAGTCAGACATCAGAAGGACTGAGTGTGTAGGAGGCCTTGGACTCTCAGTTACCCGAAATAAAATTGTTCTGAGAGCTTTGAAGCTACTGATTTGTGCATATCCTGTGCTATTACAACATATGAACCCTGAATCTGTATCAGCTGACCTTTGGAAAGCTATAACAAAACACATTATTTAGTGTCAGATCTTGACAAGTCGAAAGCTGCTGACACACGTGTCTAAATATGCTCATGACTTTCTCTGTTTAGAGACGGACGCTTACTATGTGATGACACAGCGTTTTAACAATAATGGTGGAGTTAATGATTATTCCAAAATTTTTGTTTTATTTCTTTTTTCCCTTTTAAGTATTTCAGTAGTACTGTGTTAGTACTAATCTTGACCTGCTTATCCGGGTTTGGATTGTGATGGCAGCTCTTCCACCAAACGCTCCTGGAGGACACCAGGCATCCCGAGCCAGCTGTGACATTTAAACTCTCCAGCATGTCCTGGGTCTTCCCCCGTGGTTTCCTCCCGGATGGGCATGCCCCAACCAGATGCCCAAACCACCCCAGCTGGTACCTCTCATCGCAGAGGAGCAATGGCTCTACTGATGACGGATTTCCTCACCATATCTCGAAAGCTGAGCCCAGCCACCCAGCGGAGGAAAATAATTTTGACTGTTTGTATTCTCAGTCTTGTTCTTTCAGTCACCACCCAGTGCTCATGGCCATTGGCGAGGATTGGAACATAGATTGACCTGTAAACTGAGAGCATCATCTTTCGACTCAACTATCTCTATACTTTAACAGACAAGATCGATCTGTCAATGTCCTGCTAAGTATCCCCGTCACTTGTGAGATAGACCATTAAAAACTACAATTCCTCCGCTTGGGTCAGCAACCCTTCCTCGACCCAGAAAGCGTAATCCATCCTTTTCGGACTAAAAACCACAGCCTCGGACTTAGAGTTGATGATCCTCATCTCAGCCTGAAAATTTGTGCCCAATCTGAACAAAGTTTCTTCAGGAGATGTGGTGGATACGACCCTAGTGACAGTGAACCTCAACCCCCTAAATCTCATCGTTTTATTCTTGCAAGTAGACGTGTGCTAAATTTAAAGAAATGAGGTGTTCCTGAATTGTTGCAATCACGAGAATGCGATGGACTGAAGGAAGCCCTAAAATACAATGCTAATGGCCACGGTTATCACCAGTGTGGAGGCATAAACACTGAGCTGAAGCATGAAACAAGATAAAAAAAAAAAAGGCAATCTGCTTTGTATTGTAAACCCACCAGCCATCCACCAAATAAAAAACTAAAAAAACTGAAAACAAATTTTATGACAACTCGAGAATTTTCTGAGGAAGATCAGCACCACAAAACCTACTGTTATTTCTAAACACATTTAAATGAAATAACGTCAACAACCGCCAGCAGGGTGGAGCCGAATCAGAATACTGTATTTGGCAAAGCTCAAATGCTTTTATAACGATGATGATAGTAATAATTACAATTATTATTTATTTATGTATTTATTTTTTCATGAAATGAAAAGGGTGGCAGAGAACTAAGGACAGCAGGAGGGAGCGATTGGCAGGTGTCAGTAGCTGTACTTTGCTGCTTGATATATATATACATGTATATATCAATCTTTGTATTTGTATTAGGAATTTTTAATTTTGGACTTACACTTGTTGGAAATATAAGTAGAAAAAAATCCCATGCAGCCACTTCTGGAATCTATTTCTGTTTCTTCAGCCTATATACAGTACATTTGTTTTCAAGGAAAATCATATTCTTGCATGCCTCTGCAATTATTCCATGCTCATAGTGGGCCTCAGCGTGATCAGTCTGCTCACAAGACTCGACTATGTGAAAAATGTACCGAAAAATTAGGTTTCCTTTTCTGCTTGTTCCACAGTTGCCTGACAAATTCCTCACATACACACTGGGACATGATTTAAATAGCTTTCTTTATTCTCAATAATCCTGTAATATGTTTGTTTGGGTTATTATCCTTTGAGTGTGATTAAAACCTCCTTGGAGGATGCTGAAAATTTCTGCGTGAAAGAAAAATTGTGGTTCTACCTGACACACCTGCTGCTTTTAATGCAACAAGGAATAAACAAACTTAAGTAGGATTGTTGATTATATTTCCACAATTATTCCAATACAAATAGAGTCAAATTTTACAAGCAGAATCTGAGCATTCACGTCGGTTACGGCAGGCCACGGAATGTCAAGCTCAGCAAGTGGCCTTTCAACCCAGCTCCCCTTTAATATGCTGCCTGACTTGCTGCCGTCTCTGTTGTCAGTAATGCCTGTTCGGTTCTGTACCTGGGGAGGCATTTGCTGCTCTTCTCCCTGTCTTAGCCTTTGTATGTAGGCACGTGGGGGGCAGGGGGTTCCCAGAACATAACCACAACATCAAATGTAATTTAAAGCAAATAGGAATCAAAGTTTCCTTATACTATAGTGGGCCTGACTGAAGTACAAAGACGGGCCTCTCTGCTTACTTTGGGCTAAAATATCATCATTCCGTTGTGGAAACATACTACAAAAATTTTTCCCAGCTGTGGGAATTCCCACACACTCCTACTCGTCATCAGTGGTAGCTTCAAACTTAAACTGCCACATGTGATTGTAAAGCCACAAGTCAAAGCCACACTGCCCTGAAACTCAAACTTAAGCAGGTAGGATGCATAGTTTTTGCTTTACTTTTTTGTCTGACT